>JAGFMF010011748.1:31646-44841 GCA_019455555.1 Galemys pyrenaicus
CCCTCCCTGGCCGGCAGCAGGGATCGAACTCGTGCTGCAGTGGCTGCTGTTTGCTTCATAGTGCATTGCTTAACCCACTGCGCCACCAGGGAGGCCCAGTTTGTGGTACTTTGTTACAACAGCTCCTATTGTTGAGTCTCAGCTGGGGTTTTTATAAATATACCTTAACACACTTGCAGTCATTTCCAGAAGATTCTTAGAAGTGCTGGATCAGTTCTATATAATATATAGAAATTTCTGAGACTTTTAACTTGCATTGCCACTCCTTCCACCCTAACAGTATGGTTTTTAATCACTGTTAATTTCTGATTTAGGAAATAAATGTCAAGAAACATGACAAAGCATGTTGGGTAAGGCATTAGAGACATATTCTGGAAAGATGTATGTCACTGTTTCTAGATTAGTTTGTAGTCTCCTAGAAAATGATCAACATAGGCAAAAGAGTGACAACTGTGAATTCCTTGCATCCAAGAATAGATAGGGTCAAGCCAGTCACAGTGGAAATAAATATCAGCTTTATTAACACTCAAAGTGCCATTCATTTATGTTCATTCCTTAGTCCAGAGGGTTACTTAGAGTAAGCCTTTGCACCACAATCTTCCAAAAGATGAACTAACATGTAAGAAAAAGCAATTTTCATTGTGCTAATTATTGCAAGCCTTCATGCACGATAAATCTAAACGAAGATGTGTGCCAACAATATACAGATTTCCATATAAACAAAGTCTTTGATCACTAACAAAATATAAACATGGTTTCTCTTACATTTAAAAAAAAAGCTATTTACCAGCAAGAAAAAACAAATACATAAAAATTATAAAACTCAGAAATTTTATACATTTTTTACAAGTACAATTATAAATGAACAACACAAAGTCAAAATGTGCATGAAATGTGGTACATACCACACTGTATCTGGCTTCTGGTAGTTTTTTCTAATCATATTGGCTCCTTGTAACATATTAGGGACATTCAACAGTGGACTTTATTTCTAATACAAGTAATTTTACATGGTACCGCATATTAAAAACAAGGTCTTCCATCAGTACAGTAACATTGTCAGATTGGAAATTTAATTTCCAATTCTTTTTCTACCAGTTACTTAAAATACACAGTACAGTATAAAGACACAGCAATGTATGTTTGGACATTTCTAAATCAATTTATCGTCAATTACAGAGAATTATAATATGTCAATGTATTGTTTAATAAATGCGGCCTGACCTTGCCCAGTAAGAGAAAAAGGAAAAGTTGAAGTATTTTAGGATACAATAAAGGAAATATAAAAAACCAACAGCGGGACAGGCCAATAGCAACTGGAGATATAAAAATCTTGACATCTCTTCAAGACAATTTAGTTGCTCATATTTTTCATAGCTCTGAGAATTCAAAGGCCATTTTAGTGGACAGACTGTTTTTGCTGCTGTTTCCAATTTATTTTTCCTCTAAATTTGCACATCATAGAATTCTTGAAATTCATTGCTTTTCCTAGCAAGAGTATTTTAATTGATACCTAAGTAATATTTGCATCCAATTCTGGAAATACAAATACATTTTGAATGGTTATAAAGAAAATTAAAAAAATATTTTTGATCAGCCAGCTGAAAATATATTCATATAGTAAATAATCTCTCAGAAAGCTTACATATATATTTAATTATTCTAACTAAACAGTACCCTTATAAAACAAGTTCATAAAAATGTAGGAATGAAAAGAAAGTAAGAAATTACTGGGATATATATACATGTGCCTACAGACAGAAAAAGACACACACACACACACACACACACACACCCGATACAGAGTTACAAGCATACTTTCAACCTAATCATGGATTTTAGAATACATACAAAATCAGAAAGTGATGGTGAACTCCTGAGTTCTTCAACAAAGATAGAACCATAGGTAAGTATACTCTGTAAAAGCAAGAAGGTCCACTTAAGTCAGTAATAGCAGTGCATTTACTGATGGCTACATCTTGAAAGAAGTTAAAACGTAGAGACACAGACAGTAGTTTAATGCACCCATTCATGATGTTCATACACTCATAAACAATTATTGGTCAGAATAGTAAATCAGTGTACAAATTAAACATTTCCAAAAATGTGCAAAAAAGTCAATCTTGATAGGAAAAGAACACTTCTGTACATAATTATAAACTTCCCAGCATTCAACTGATATTAAAAATGTTTAGAGAGAAACGAATAGGTTAAATACAGGGAATTTAATGGCTACATTTAAAAGTGTACATTAGGTCAATGTTGTAAGTCTACAAATTGCAAGAGTTAAAAGTTTATTTTCAAATTTTTCTAAGTTTACTTTTATTTACAATGATATTAGAATAAAGAGAACCATGTGAAATGTAAGAGATGTCAGACATTAGAAGTATTTTTGGTATTAACTCGTTTATAATATTTCAGAACGTAGGGTAGCAAATTTTAGAACAGCAATAGAAAAATGTAAACCTTCACTTACTAATTAAGATTGTACTATAAACAATTGTTTTTAAACAAGTACTCTTATCCTTAGACATTGTACCTTCAATTGGACAGGGAATATTGCAAAGTTTTGGCCCATTTTCTTTGCCCATAAGCCATTCTAGCTCAAATGTTTCCACTGGTACTGTCTTCTTACTACAGGTGGGAAAAAAGTCTTTGGAAAAATGAGAGTATGTGAAATGCACTGGGATCCTCAGTATCTAATAAAGTTTAAGATATAATTTTGTTACTATGTCTCCCCTCCAAGTAATGCTAAAAATCACCTCCAACCAATTTAAACAATAAATTCTAAAAAAATATAAATAAGTGAACACAAAAGTGCTTTTCAGTACAGCCACAACCTTGACTGTGAATGACATTAAGAGACTCAGAAACCCTTACTTGGGGATAAATTCTGCATGTATACTGAAGAGCTGACTTTTCCTTACATTCCAAAATGTTATGGCACAAATCAGACACCAGTCTATAACCTCCTTTTCTTCACAGCTTTCCTGAAATGCCCCTCCAGTCAAACAGAAGTTCATAAATGTCAAGCAAGACACTAGGAAGAATACACCACCAACCTGAGGCATCATATGCCACTATATTTGTATATGTATCTATGAGCATGACATTACTAAGATTGGCACATATACAAACTCAAGTTCATAATGTCTATATAGTTCCTTAATAGTTGGAGTAAATTCTGCATGTCTAAATGCAAACACTGAGCACCTGTCCTTTTACTTGAAGGGTAGACTGAGATATAAATTCTACTAGTACCTGCTTTATCATTTTTATACAATATGCTTACAGGTGGGCAGAAGTTAACAGTGCTAATTATTTTGGCTATGTGTGCTGGGAATATAAAAGCTTTGGTTTAGAGTGATTCTGATAATACAGATTGTGAATACAAACAAGAAGTCATCAGGCATAAGGAATAATAGTACTCACTGATTTAATGCCTTTACAGTTATTAACAAAAAGATCATTGTAACTATAAATTTAAATGCATAATTATGAAAAACATGAATTACATAAGAGACTGTATACAGGTAACAAAATTTATTCTTTTCTTTACTATAGCTATGACTCCTCCTTTAATTTTCTGAAGCCAAACCATGACCATGCTAACACTGAGAGAAGATTCTGTAGACTCTCCAGAGAGATCGTTACTACAACTCTGACAAGTGAGTATGGAGAGAAAATTGGCCCTGATACCAGCCTACACCTATTGTGGCATAGTGTCCAGATCATGGCAGAAGTCAAAGCAAAGCAAACAATGACTATGAAGTAGGAACCGTGGCTTCACAGCACGCCTTCCCTAGCCAACCAAAAAGAGGTATGAGACAATTTCCTTTTGAATACTTGGTAAGCTAAGGAAGCTTGTTTTGATTATGTCTAGCAGAATTTCTATTCCAGAGTTCATAAAGAACTATGCAAAATCAATTACTTTCTATTTAAGATTTATATATATATATGCTCATAATTATACACACAAGTTCAATTTTAATCTACTTTTAGCATCCAAGAGCTTGGCAATTTACAATAAATACCTTTGTTAAACAATCATTTGCACTAGCTACTTGCAGAAAATGTGCTGGCATTCCCAGCAGAGGCCAGTTTACACTCATCCATCATCAGTAGATCATACACATTTAAGTTGTTCTTCCAAAAACAGTCTAATATCATGAAACATTCATACCTTTTCTTCTTTCCCACCCTGTCCCAAACACACACACACACACACTTCACAGAAAAGTAAGCTAGAGTTTTAGTCAAAATGTTACTTAGAAAGGATTAGAATTCACTATCCCTGGATTTTCTGCTAATTGCCCTAACTCGCATGGCCTTAACATTAATAAATCATTTCAACAAGCTCAGGGCAAAAACAACCATTCTAGCTCTGCTATAAAAATCTTAACTAAATCATGATATACAAAAAATTTGGACCATGCCAATGTGATTGAAAATCAAGTAATTAACCTGAAAAACAATTTTCTATGTCTCTTCAGAACTAGAATACCTCTTATACTTATCTTAGAAGTTCACATCTAGTAGAAACTGAAGTGTATCTATCACAGACTAATGCTAATTTTTCTCTTCTAACATTAAAAAAAAAGAGGTAGAAAAGGAAGGAGGAGGAAACAGACATTAAGAAATGTTTAAGTGTCAATACACAGTCTAAGGCCAAATGAACTTTTGAAACCTACTGATTTGGGAAAAACCTTCATTTCAGTGGGCAACTCAAATTATTCTTGATATAAAATAAAATTAAGGCATAAAGAGAAAAAGGCACTACTAAAAAATAACTATTCTTTTCATTAATACTTAACTAATCTTAAAACTTAAATATAAACATTTCATTTGTAACAAAGATGAAACTTAAATAACATTGTTAACAGAATTCAATTTCTATCAAATGTTTTGGGTATTTTAACAATTGGGACCAAAAGAAAATATTCTTTTCTTCAAAAGAAACAGCAGGAAAAAACCCACTATGTATGGGATAAATATCTCCGTGACTGAAACTAGTTAAGGTTCTTTAAGACAGAGTCTTGAGAAAGAGGCTAACTTACAGGGGGAGCATCTTCCAATCTGGAAATTTTTAAATCTTTATTGTGAATAACACTTTAGTATATAGGAGCCCATGATTACCCAAATTATTTCCTCTTACTATTTGTTTGCTCATGTTCCCTCCTAGACTGTGACCTCCTTAAGGATAAGTTAAATTGGTACCTGATACAGTAAGTCATAACTATTGAGTAAGCAAATGAAGACTCAGCCTATTAAAAAAACAAAACTGTTACAGTGCTATACTTGATTTACACCAGGTGATTTTATATTAAACTTGGTCTCTCAGCCCCAAATGAAATCATTGGCACAGAACTCTGCCAGGGGCCAAAGAATCTGGATCTGGCAAACATCTTGGCTTTTGCATCCAAGCTTAGTAGTTCCTAAAAACTATTCAGATTTGACTTAGTGAGTTCATGTATCTCAGAATTACTACAGACCAGACCCAACAAGTGTATAGCTGAAGTAGCAAAAAGCTAAAGAAATAATTCCATCTTTTAAATGCAGTTTCTATAGGGAATAAGATAAAGACTCTCTTAAGTGAAAACCACTGTAATTTAGTTGGAAATAAATTTTAACTTCAGCACATGCATTAACATTTCAATCTCATAAATTAAGTATTTGTTGACTGTGCCTTTGAAAACTTTCTAAGGCAGTAGTCTTTAACCATTTTTCAAGTTAGAAACGTGTTTTGTAAATGAGGAAACTTGGAAAGTTTTCAAAATATTCAAACTGAAAATTTCAGTCTGTAGACAGTATCTAACCATCATAATTTCCACTAGTCATTATAGTATTTTTCAATCCTTTTATTTAACACACTTTGTTTGCAATGTAGAAGATCTTATATTTTGGTCCAAGCCTAAGTCATGCCATTTTGAATCTCTCAAGGCCTAAGTAGAAAGATATTTCCTGAAAAGCACATGTAAGACTGCTAGTGAATCTTCTCCAGCACCAAAAAATCTGCCACTATTCAAAGCAGAATGCATTTTAAAGGCACAAAGTCAGCAGTCTGGTCATTTTCCAGCCTCAGCAAAGAAACATTACAGTATAGTAGAATCAGTTGTGCATTTAAAAAACAAAATACATTTAGAGTCATCTTAAAAAGTTTAAATTTTGTTTGTAGATCCACACCATTATTAAAAAGAAAAACTGGAGTGTTATATTTAATTGTCCCTGATAAAGGTATTTCTTTTCAAAATTTTCTTTTTTAAATTTACTTTTGGTCTTTCATATCCCCACCCACTTCAAGCTTTTTTGTTCTTTAGTTTTTAAATATATTAACTTTTATTGTGGTTTTTGGTACCTTCACAACTTGTCTGAAATAAATTCACATCACATTTTATATAGTAACTCTCTAAACTATTAGTCTATTTTAAAAGTCTTTACATAAAGAACAATACTTTCCCACAGCTAATAATATTTTTCTTATAAAACAAAGGTCTTCTGCAGCAGTGTTAAAGTAGTAGTTTCTTTTCAGATGATTTTGTTTTCTATAGCATTAGAAGAGAAAAAAAGAGACTGAAAAGCAAATAGTTTTTGCTTTGGGTTTTACAGTCTCCCAAGATTTATTTCTAAAGAGCATTTGTCTCATATTCTGCATTGCTTGTTACCCTGACAGACCAAGAATAAGCCAAATGGAAATCCACAACCACACAAGACAAAGAAATGAAGAAAAATCCCACTGGCCTAAATACCATTATCTTGCTCAAGTAGAAGAGATGTCCTCACTTATAAAAGATAAAGAAATTATAATAGATCCACATCCTTGGGGAGTATATTTACAGCACAAGTTTGGCAATTGATTTCCTTAGGGGAGGGGCCACTAATCCACATTCTTCCTTGCAAACTGCTTCTTTTGATTACAAGGACATTGAGAGACACTTTAACAACCCTATTTGTGCTTTGACTTTTCAGACCAGTTAGTGGAATTTCAAATTCCCTACAGGGAGTGCCAGATTGGACCTTGACAAAGTAAAGCAAGATCTAGCCTAACTTAAAAAACAAAGTATTTTAAAAGAGTCCATTAGAGAGCATACTTAATAGGAAATAAAAATACCCAAGTGCCTTAACGAATCTCATGAAAGGCATCACATTTAGGGCCTCCAGGAAGACTACTATCTTCTAGACCTTTAAAATAAAGTACTTAGCACTTGCTTTAACATGCTGAAAAAACTGCAAGTGGTCAAATTACTGATATCACTCAGGTTTTTCAGTAGCACACTCCCATTAGAAATACATGGGTTTCCCAGTTGCTGCCTTCCAACAAATGGCCTTGCTCTTAATGGATACATTATACTGGAAATACCTGGGGATTTTAACCTTCCTATGAAGTAATTAATACTCTGTTTTAATATGCTCCCTTTTCCCACAATTATGAACTGACTTTTGAGGAGAGACTATATATAGATGGTTGAGTTCAACAGGCTCTATGTTTAAATTCAATTTGTTTCTAAAATAGAAGGTACTGATTTGGGTGCAAGTGCAGCTGGTAAGGAAAGGATTGCTTTATTTGCTATTTGTTGAGATCATTCACCTTTGACTAGAAGTAAAGATATATCTGTTCTTGTAAAAACCCTCATTTTGCATTATATCAGTTGATATTTACTTTTTCTAAGGAATCTGTTTTGTAAATGGCTTTTTCCATTTAAAACTGGGACTGCTCTTTACAACAGGATTTTTCAACTTTGGCACTTTTGACATTTTGGGGGAGGATAACTTTATGGGCAGTAGGGGGTGCTGTCCTCATATAATGTAGTTTATTCAGCAGCATCCCTGGCTTCTCTCCACTAGATGCCAGCAACATCCTCATAGCTTGGAAACCAAAAATGTCTGCAGGCATTGCCAAATGCCAAGTGAAATCATCCCCACACTGCCCTTGAGAACCAGTTTCACATAATTGTTTTTTGAGGTGCTGTAGTATTCTGTGATTCCAAGAACAATGGTTTTATCTCATGACACTACCTTTAAACATGGCTATTCCAAGTTAAATTCTTAGCTCCTAGATGTTACCTGTGGGGGAATCAGGAACTAAGAATAGGAAGATAGTAGACATGATTTTATTTCTCCTTTCCCTTAATTTTGAGACTTCCCCTTCAAATTAAAGAACATTGGCTTATAATATACTAAACACCTCTTTTTTTCCCCCACTATTTCTGTTGATTGGCAAATATGGTCTCTTTTGCTCACACAATATCCTTTTTTAATTTGCATTTACTTATTGGTTTACCATCTCTGCTTTAAGAGATATCTTTTTTTTTTTTAAGCAGAAAGTTATCCCTCAAGGTTTATAGATTCCAGTAACATGGATCTATTATAGTGTATTTGCTTATTATACTGGTAGGATTAACAAACATACCTCTTGAAAACTCTTATCAAGATTCCTACTGAGCAAAAAGCTTGGTAGACAGAGGTTAGGATATAAAGAATACAGATATAAGAAGGAACCCATATTCTTTAAATTGAGTACCTACCCTAAACTCAAGTTTAGGACTCAGCCCCACAAATGAGGATCTATTTAAATACTACCACTAAAAACTACAAATTATACATCGTTTTCTTTTCCTTGTTTTCCATGTCTTCCCATCACCACCAATCTGTCAGTGACACAGGGGAAGACTCTACAGTCTTTAGGTATTCCACATGATTTGTTTGTACTACAAAGAGTGACTATGTACTAAAGTGCTTTATCTCTCTGAACCACATCACTATATTATAAAAATTAAAAAAAAAGTTTCAAGTTCTTGTAAAGGAAAAAAAGATTAAATATAAAAAATTTAGGTTACTATTATTAAGCAAATTTAAACAAGAATCAAGAGAAATAATTTCCCTCTTGTCTTTTTTTTCTCCCCATCTCTCTTTTTTATAAAAAAGAAAAGTGCAGTCAGAGAGAAGGTGAATGAATAGATGGGAGCTGGTAGAGGCACGGGAGAGGTTACTGGCTGCTAGTGATAGTGCACGAACATATGCCTTAGGAGTTCATCAGCTGAAGGTCTCAGTTTGGCCTCTACAAAGATCCGTTTGAGGAAATCTCGAGTATAGTCTGAAACATGAGGTGGCAGTTTAGGGTTTGTTGGCTGAGTGGCAATTTTAAAGATGGCAGCCATTGCTTCAAATTCTGCCCAAGGAGGCTTTTCAGTCAGCATCTCTACCACAGTACAGCCCACACTCCTAAAATGAAAAAAAAAAAAAAAGTATATATATATATTACTCTAACAATGTGATCACATAAGAAAGTCTGTTAACTACAAAATGAGAAAGAGAAATGAAGTCCATATGTATTTAAATATGACTTGACTTCAAGTTAAAAATGTCAAGAAAAGGTTGTAATTACACAAAACCATTAACTCAAAAGGATACCTGCACCCTTATGTTTACGGCAGCATTATTTATAATAGGTTAAGATATGGAAACAACCCAAAAGCCCAAAAATAATGACTGGATCAAGAAGATGCAGTACATATACCAATGGAATACTTAATCAGCAATCAAAAAAGATAAACTCATACCATTTGTAGTCACATGGATGGTACTGGAAGGCATTATGCTCAGTGAAATAAGTCAGTAGGAAAAAGAAAATATCCGATAGTTTCAGTTATAGAAAATAGGGGAACCAAATAAGGGATCAGGAAAAAATAATAGTAAAAATATAAAACTAGCAGGAACTATAAATCAGAGGCATTATGCAGGGCAGAGAATGGGAGAATGATCAAAAAAGGGCAGGAAGAGCACAAGGGACTGTGATGATGATTCATGGGTGAATGGTGGTGGGAATTTCACAGAGACGACACCTGAGAGGAGAGAGCGAAACTGAGCAATGTGAAATGTGTGTGTGTGTGTGTATAAAATTATTTTTAAAAAGGTTGTAGTTATATATAAATCTGTACTTCAAATATGAAAGTGAATGAAAATAAATCACAGTTTAAGGATGGACTCAAATGGTGAGGGAAAGAACATTTGTTATATTTAATTCTCTAACCCTGCATTATAATTTTCTGTATTACTAAATAAAAAGAATATAAACATTAGAAATTCTTTGCCTTTAGGTGCCTAAAATGAATATTAAAAATTGTGGGTGCCTAACAGAAAATGGCCAATTTACAGTCTATCTTAAAATTATTAAACAAAGATTCAAAACTGAATTATAAGAGTCTAACAATAAAGATTATTTTTAAAGTTCTTCAGGAAAAGAAAACAAAGACAGTTTTCTAACCTTAAGTTTGATTAAGACAAAATCCTCCCTAAAGAATGAAGAACAATTTCAAGAACTATATTTAGTTAATTGTAAGCTTCAAAGAAGCGTAACTAAACTATTAATCCTTGTAACTAATTCCCTACTTCAAAAGTAAAAGAGATCATTTCACTCTGGTGAAAATACCTAAGAAGACAGGTGTTTTCAGGCAAACGCATCAAAACTTACCAGATATCTGCTTTTCTGCCATAGCCTTCTCCACTAATTACTTCAGGGCTCATCCAGTACGGTGTGCCTGTGACAGATTTCATTCCTGTCCCCGAAAGACAGATGGTTTGAAGCCGTTTACTAGCCCCAAAATCTCCTAATTTGACATTGCCTGTTGAATCTCGCAGAATATTTGCACCTGAAAATAAGAAATTATAACCTCATTTTGTTATCTTACTGGTAGCTTGGAATATTAAAAAAAAAAAGGCAGAGAATTACTTAGTAGACTTTTTTTTAATATAAATTTTTTTTTAATTTACATATACTTGCCATCAACTGTAATCCCCATGTATTCCCCATCACCATCTCACCAGTGTACCATCACCTCAGTCTCTCGTGCTCCCATCTTCCCTCAACCCTCCTCCTCCCCTCCCCACCAAGTGTCCCCAGTCTGTCCTTGTCTCCTCATTTTTGGTTTCTGTGTCTTTATTGCTGTTATTGTTATTATTGTTGTTTTTTTAGTAGACTCTTTAATGTGTCTCCAAAATTAGGCTGTTTTTCATCTTCTGAGCAGTATTGGTAAAATGTCAGTCACTCAGGCAGTGCTCATTAAATATGCACTGCATAAACCCTGAATGTTTAGAGAAAGTGAGGCAAAATCTTTATTGCAGACTGGAGAGAATATAGACTATCTCACTGTGAGCTTCTGCATTTGTCTTTTTGTCCCAAGAAAATTGCCCAATCTAGTCAGAAATGGCTCTCCAAACTCTCTCTCCAGGGGAGGGTTCAGGATGCACTCTCTATGCCATACACTAATGCGTGCCACAGCACCAGTGATCTTTTAAATCAGAGACTGCCTGTTTAAGATTTCCTACCATCCAATACTTAAGGAAGGACTCTGTGAAAAAGTAACTACCTCTAAAATAGTTAACCAGAGGAGAACAGCTTTTAGTTAGGAAGAATTTTATTTTGGATACATTAATTGTAAGTTATTAAGGAGACTTCAATATAAACAAAAGCAGACAGAAAAACAAATATATACACATCGCCCAGTGCCAAAAGTCATCTAGACAATCTCCCCAAGCACACTTGGCAGCCACTCTGTCTTTCCCTCTCGTAGGATTTAAAGCAAATTCAAGACATCGTGATCAACAAAGAGTTCAGTATATATCTTTAAAAGACAAGGATTCATCACAACTATAAGAATGGATAACTTTAAATTATTAAATGTATTCAGTGTTTTTTATAGTAAAAAAAAAGTCAGAGTCCAAGTAAAGTCCATACATTGAGACTTGACTATCTTTTAAATCTTTATTGATGTAAAGTTACTTCTTTTCTTTGCAATTTATAAAGAATCGAAGTTGTTTGCCTGTAGTTTTCTTATGGTCTACATTTTAACTTCTTCCAAGCAGGTAATTTTATATTACTTTTGCCATATATATATAATTTATTTTATATATGTATACACACATACACATACATTCTATAATTCAGTAGCTGAATTATATATAATTCTATAAATCAGTAGCTAAATCAATATACATATACACACATGGGTATTTATTTTAGCAAAATTGCTTCATAGATGATTTATTCTATGAATAGGAAGCAGGTAAAGCTAGATTTTAGTGGTCAAGAACTATCAATGTTTAGTATTTACATCTATTAGTTTATTGGTTACAAAATGGTACTATTCTATCATTCCTTCTTCATTGGTTAGCCAAAATACTTTTATATATATAATTTATTTATTTATGCATACAAGAACTGGGGTATAGGCCAGAGGTGCGGTGAGGGGTGGGGTGTGTGGAGTGACCAAAATACACTGTTGAGGGGAGCAGCAGGCAAGACAGGCGAGGTCCATTGTGCCATGTGGGCCAGGTCCCTGGCTTGGCATAAAACTTGCGCTGCCAGGCTGTGGATAGCCCCACGACACTGTGACCCAACCACTTGCCGCCACCAGAGAGGCCCCTACTTTTACATTTCTGTAGAAGATAAGTTTCCGTAGTGAAAAGTTCTTTTTAATTTATCTCCTCTTATAAGTTTTATTCCATCATTTGTTTCATTTGGTCATTAGTGGTATATTCATAAAAGAAAGGCAGAATTAAGGAACCCTATTATGAAATGAGCTGATTCCCTGGCAACAATCAATCAGCTTTTAGCCTAAGTTTCATTATAAATTCATAGGCTTAAACTTAAAATTAATCAATTATCTTTTCTTCTCCCTCACCATTTAAGTAATGCACCAGTTAAAAAATGGGAAATACAAAACAAGTAAAAAGGATGCAGAAGAAAAAAGGAAATAGCCATCTGTTAATCGCATGGAAATGTTCCTTCTAAGTCATACTTTAGTTTCAGGAACTTAAAATACTACTACATATCCAACTTGACATCTTACTTTTATCTATTATATTTTCCCTACAAATGCTGTTAAATCAGCTTGCTTCCAACTTCCTCATTTTACCACAATGATTTATCACTCTTTCTGGCAAGGTCAGAAAAGCTGGCTTGTAAAGAGATTATTCCTAGAAGAATAATTCATAATCCATTCTCTCGCTTACAGTAGAGTACACATGATCTAGCTCAGGGTATGTAGTTACTTATTTTTCTTATTGGCTGAATAGAATGATCTTTAAATTTGGGGTCACAAATGGAATAGAACAGAAAGCCCAGAAACAAACCACAAGCTATGAACAACTAATCTTTGACAAAGGAGCAAAGAACATACAATGGAATAAAGACAGCTTG
>JAGFMF010011748.1:48262-65008 GCA_019455555.1 Galemys pyrenaicus
CCCCTCCCTGGCCAGCAGCAGGGATTGAACTCGTGCTGCAGTGACTGCGGTTTGCTTCATAGTGCGTTGCTTAACCCACTGCGCCACCAGGGAGGCCCGAACATGTATGAGATCTTAAATTTTTTCTTTTACTCAGCATTCCTGCTCAAGACATGAGAAGATATATTAGAAAGGAATTAATTGCTTTTTAAGGGAAGATGAGGTGTCGTCTTTGAGAGTGTTGAATCAATCTAAGGTAATACACAGGCATTTGAATTTTGAAAAAGCATCCCTACTAATTCCAATGTGCAATTCTGATGAATAATCACCACAGTCAAGATAGAAATAAAATGCTTCCTGAGGGACAAAATATTTTCTTTTAAACAAGTAATATATCCAAACATATCCTGCCTTTCCTCAAATTTTGGTAAATTGCATGCTTTTGTGAACTTGATCCTTGGATTTTACATGTTTTTCCTTTCCTGTTTCTACTGTGCATGAGCAATTCTCAAAGGGCTATAAGATGCTGTTCTGCTGAGGAAGACTTGCAAATACATGTGGAAAGCCTTAATTAGTGAACCCAGGAAACACATTCAATGTGGCTTGTTTCTTCAGTCTACTTAGTGTCTGTAATAGTAGCAATATACAAAATAACACAGCTAGAACTGAGCTTTCCAAACAAGAAGTCCCCAAATACTTGAATGCAGTCACTGAATGATGAAATTAAGGATCCTTTGGACCTCAGGCCTCTGGACCAGTGACCTATGTCTACTAACAGCTCCACTGGTATGGTCTGCTTACCTCTATGTACCATAAAATATTATCTTTTTTAGTGTGAACAATTGGAATAAATTAAGATGTATTGTGTCAGCTAAAACTTGGGTGTGTGTGTAACAGTACCACAGAAAAAACTGCTAGTGCTAGGACTAAAGATAAAAGCTTTAGTGCTAGTCTGAAAATTTCTACATAAAGTAAGGAATGTTTGGAAAAACTAGAATGGAATAATTTTGGCAAAACTAAAAGAATATATAAAAGAGTCCATTCTATGAAATTTAATGAGGGAAATTAAATAGCATCATTCACAAATTGATGATTCAGAAAGTCTATGAACATATATGTCTGTCACATATATGCCATGGGCTTGCCACATTTATAATTCACTTAAGACTGTCAATGAACTATTATTAGTTTAATAACATGCTTTCAAAATCAAGAATGAAAACTGAGGCTTTGAGGAGATAGAGTAGTTAAATAAGAAGCATGACCTAATAACTTAAATATATAAAGATTACCCATTGCCACTTGTGATATAAAACAATTCTAGCCAATTAAACATTTTAACTAGTTTTACCTTCAACAGTCTGGGTTTCAGTTACCCTATGTGTAGCTATTTTCTATTTTAAATTTAAATACTTATTGTATGAAGAGTAATGGAAGTCTGAATAAAAAAATCAGTCCCAATTCCAACATAATACATTTTCATTTTTCTAAGTTTTTTCTGTCTTTAAGTAAATTATTTTTAAAATATCAATCATTTTTTAAAGATTTTATTTATTTATGTATACAAGAGCTGTGGTACAGGCCAAAGGCAGGGGGGTGGGGTGGGAGACAGTGAGAGGATTCACCAGTGACAGAGTGGGGAGCAAAACAGGCAGATCGACTGAAATACACTGCTGAGGGGAGAGACAGGGGAGGTCTGCTGTGCCATGTAGGTCACCTCCCTGGCCAGGGATCGAACTTGCACTGAAGTGGCTGCAGATTCTCCATGTGGCGTTCAACACCTTGTGCCACCAGGGAGGCCCCATATTTAAAAATATTTCATATTATTTTTCTCTCTTTTATAGGTACTTCCTCCAACTTTGCTGTATGGTTTTCATAATTTTAATTTTTAACATATATTCTCTTAAGAGAATGCCAGCATATTTACTTCTATTACTGGCACTTTCCATTTTTTCTCTCATCACAGATAACAGTAAAATAAATACATACAGCTTTTTTCTTCTTTTGGATTACTTCTGTAGAATGAATTTCTATTACCAAGTCAAAAGGTTTCTATGCTTTTTAGTATATTCCACTAACATTTTCCCCAAAGGTGGTTTTTAAAAAACTTACATTGCCAAAAGACTCCTTGAAAATAAAAAAAGTAGCAAAGTAATGATGGTATCATTGTAAACAATTGAATAGTCACAATGATAAGGAAAAATGTAAGTTTTTATGTTTTTATGTTGCTCTTCTGAGACTGAGGATGGTTCAGATCACTACTCCTGAATACTGATCCACAGTTCTGCTGATCCATATGCTTAAAGTACAACTGTGTATACTCTATATATAATCCTAATAAGCTACTCCCTAACAGATCTAAAAATCCACTACTTTTTCTAATGTAGAATGCATATTATGAAAATGCATGTATTTTTAAATGATTAAATATAACACCATTCTGAAAAATCATTAGAATGTACTCTACAAGTGCTAAAAAATAACACAGAATTATAACAGAGTTTGCAAATCACATTTTGTAACTCCTAAGGA
The DNA here is from genome assembly GCA_019455555.1 of Galemys pyrenaicus. Taxonomy (NCBI): domain Eukaryota; kingdom Metazoa; phylum Chordata; class Mammalia; order Eulipotyphla; family Talpidae; genus Galemys; species Galemys pyrenaicus. Next base: position 50,774 of record JAGFMF010011748.1, read on the forward strand.
AATTACTTACTCAAGCAATTAACTATCAGTCTGTTTCAAAATCATTATTAGGTGGATAGTTGAAAACAACTGGATATTCATATTTGCGTGCCACTGTTAAAACTCAGATATTCTTCTAGACTTCAGAGAAAAAAAAACACACAAAAAAACAATGGAAGAATCAGGATGTTGATCGCCCTAATCTAACAGTGGACATCATTAACAGTGGAACAACTAGAAACTACATGTCCTGAAGGGAAGCAACAAGAACCACACAGCATCATCTATAGTACATTTAACAAAGTACTAAATTCGAATCTGAATTTTAGATTTATCTAACTTGTGGTTTACAGTAAATAAGAGAATAAAAGAGGGAATTAAGCACCAAGAGTACTCAATTAGAGAAATTTCTGAGGCAAGACTGTCAAAAGAACAACTTACTCAGTCTCTTTGCCACATCTATGTCATGTAAAAATTAACTATTCTAGATTGAGAGGAATAAAGGGACATGGCAGTTAAATGTACTGTGTGGTCCTAGACTAGATCATGGTCTGCATAACCACTTATGGACACTTCTGCGCTATTTCAAGAAGCCAAATATGAACTGTTAACAGTGTTTGTAACCTATTTTAGCAGAGTTCAGCATTTTTAAAAAATGAGTTTGAAAACACAAAGATAGAAGAAGATAGAACATAAAATTCTATTACCAAGCTCTAAATTAAATCTATTCCAAAATGTCTCATCTAGGGTTTACAATTTATAATCATTTTTACTATTCTTCAAAGAATGTTATTAACTTACCCCTGGCATATATTCCATAAATATGGAAAGTGTTTTTTCCTGGGGATCCCTCAAACAGCCATAATACTGAACAATTCGCTCATGCAGCAAGTTTTTCAACAACTGAATCTCACACTCAAGTGCATTTACCTCCTGAAAGATAGAACACACTGTTAAGTCTTTACAGCATTGCTAGTAAAAGCAAAATCTTCTAACTTCATTTGACCAACTAGGTGATTTCATTCTGAAATTTTTCTAAATAAACATTTTAAAGTTTCTAAATAACAACTTTTATAATAGTCCTGGATGGTATGTTAAACACTAAATCAGAGGACTGTAACAGCAATTAAAGAGAAACATCCATAGTATGAAGTCAGTTATACCCAGTTATTTTTTTGCCAATAACTTACATTAAGGGAAAACAAAATAATCTATTGTGTGTTATATTTCTTTTAGTAAAAATGCTTATCATGTGACAAAGTAGTTCTTACCTTGCTGGTCTCAGGGCTATCAGGATCAAACTGAACTTGCTTAACAGCCAATTCTCTTCCTGTGTCAACATCATAACAGAGGTAGACCCTGCCAAATGCTCCCTGGCCAAGCAGTTTGCCCAATCTCCAGTTGGTGGGAGCACGAGGTGCTAAAAAGGAACATTTTCTTAAAATGGAATAGTCAGCTGTCACACAAGTGGGGAAGGACTCAAAAAGTATACTGCATTAATGATATCGCTAATGGAATATTGTTGGATAAAAAGCTAAAGTCATAATCATCCAAATATATAATAACCATGATCTTTCAAAATTTTTTCCTTAGTCAATTTTCTAAGAATTCTAGTCAAAATTCAAAGAAGCACACATGAGTCATATCCCCATAAATCATTTTTTCCAGTAAGACTTTATTTTTTCTGATTGTAAATGTAATAGCATCTTTCACACAATCTAAGATATCAATGGTTATGAGATGCACTGTTTTCTAATCTTCTGCAGCAATATTTGTAATAATTAGTTTTTCACTTCTGCTATGATGCTGAAAGCTGGAAAGAATATTATTCTCATTCTAACAAGAGAAAATCTTGAAAGCAGTCATAAGTTGAAAAAGTATACAGAGGAAGAAAGATAAGAAACAGCAGATTTCTATTCAGAAAGCATATAAACTCACGGGCAAGTGAGAAATAACTTTAAAGTGCTGAAAGAATTTAAAAAAAAAAAACTGCCCAGAATTCTATACCCAGAAAATATCTTTCAAGAATAAAGGAGAAATAAACACCCTTTTCAAACAAACAAAAAAAGTAGAATGCAAGAATCAAGAAAGATAATTCAAGAAATGCAATTCTTCAGGCAGAAGGAATTTGATACTTCACAGTCTTGGATCAATATAAAGATCCACAGAAACAGGGCCTCCTGGTGGTGTAGCAGGTTAAGCAACTCACTATGAAGCGGACCACAGCCACTGCAGCACAAGTTCAATCCCTGCCGCCAGCCAGGGAGAGGACCCACATGGCCTAGCAGACCTCTCCTGCCTCGCCTGCTGCTCCCCTCAGCAGTGTGTTTCAGTCAGTCTGCCTGTTCTGCTCCCACTCTGTCTCTGGTGAATCCTCTCACCGCCCTGGACTCTGGCCTGTACCCCAGTTCTTATATGTATAAATAAATCTTAAAAAAAAATCTACAGAAACAGATAATGGCATATATAAAAGAGACTCTTCTCTTATTTTTAAACACTTTAAAACAGCTATATAAAGCATAAATTAGTAATAATGTATTATGAGGTCAGGCATGTAAAAGTAAAACATGCAAACACTACATAAAAGGGTAGTGTATACAAACATTGCTGCAATAAATATTTTTGAATACAAAGGTTTGTATGCACTGCTTACTTAATAAAGTTCAAATATTTTATAATCTGACCTGTGTTACCATTTTAGTGCTGTTCCCACTGTTTTAAGTGGGATATCCACCACTTCAGACAATAATGAACTATTCTTCATTTTTTGGCACATGCCATGGCCTCTTGTACATGTCACCCTCCTCACTGGTGAATGTCTCAAGATCTAGATTAAATACTATACTACAATTATTTCTGCACACATCATTCTCCCTGCTAGACTTTATCTTACAAATTTCAGAGCTAAGTACTCAGCAATCTATGAGGAATGAATAAATAAGTGAATGAACAGTAACAATTTTCATAATATAAGCAAGAATAGTATTATCTAAAGTGGTTAGGAATAATACCAAGCACTGACACTCCAACCATCTTTAGAAACACCATCTTTACCTCTTTTGAGAAGTTGGTCTCATCCGTAGGACAGGCCTGGTACTTATTCCTTTTAATACTATAAAGTCTGCAAAGGTTCTGCTATACATCTCATTGTGCCAATTTATATTACTTACAGCGGCTGGGAGGACTGATGTCCATTACAGTCAAAGTAGGATTGTCTATGTCACTTCCCCTTCTTCTGATTCGACTATCATCATACTCTGGGGTAAAGATACTGCTTCCACTACTAGTGCTTAAGGAGTGATCGGTAGGACTGAAACTCACAGGAGACCGGAAGCTGGTCCCCTGGGTTCTTCTAGCTCTTGGAAAAGTTTTGCGACCTGAAAATGGAAACAAAATGATTTTATTATTTTATAACATGTTGCAATTGAAAGTATTTACAATTTGAACACAATGAACGGAAATTTGTCTTGTGACTAAACTAAGAAACTAAAATCACAATGACTATTTGATTATAAGTTTTAAAAGTATCAAGAGCACTATTTGTTGAAAAAGTTCACAGAAATATCCTTGTTTACACTGACCCATACAAAGAGGTAAAAGCAGATACAAAAGTACCTTGGCGGTGGGCACGGGAGGTAGAGAAGAGACAGTATATAAAAACAAATTCACACACACATATACACACACACAATCACAGAATAAAACTCCCCTGTATTTGGATAAAAAGGAAAAAATTCTCATTTTCAGTAATTTATTTAAAAATATAAAAAAATTGGATTTATTGACAATAATATTTTTTCCTTAAATGTATGATGCAAACACAACATCAAGAAATAATTTTTGAATTCTTATCGTTTTAAATGTTGAGGTAGCTGATACAAAACTAAGATGTTACCAGCTATAATCCATTTTCTTTAAAAATTTTTAAGCAGAAAATTAAGTGATTCAGGAACATATTTACTTCTAATGGTATCAATACAAATTTTTAAAAGTTCATTTTTGAGATTATTAGCAAACTGTTATGTTCTAATTGCCAGACACATACATACCATCATTATAGTCTTGATGGTGATATGAAACATGATACCTTCTTGGATACGTTCCTCCTTTACCAAATTTCTCAAAGATGGGATTATCATAGTCTATTTAAGACACATAGGAAATTAAATGTTATTAAAAAGTCAGTATTTCTAATGATGAAAAACACATTTACAAATTTTCTTTTTCTTCCCACTACCATCTATTATATCCCCTTGTCCCCTCAGAACTGTCACAGTTTATTAATATTCACTGGTAAGTATTGGGTTGTTGAAAAAATCATGACACATTTTTGCTTGAAAAACATAAAAAATACATCATGATTTTTCTGACAACCCAGTATTTACTTTGTCCCATAGTGTTAAGTAAATGTCCAGTATTTGCTTTTATCTTTGTGACTTGCTAATTACATATAATTAACTTCAAATTCCCTCCGTTTTGCTGTAAATAGCAGCATTTCATCACAGTTTTCCACAGTGTTGATATACCACATCTTCATGATCTAATTGCCTACTGATGGGTAATAAGGCTATTTCCATGTTCTCACTATTATAAATTGTGCTATAATAAACACTGTATAGCATACGGCTTTTTCCATTGATTTTATGTTCTTTGGATAGATGCCCAAGAATGGGAACAGATTTTAGATTTTTTAAAAACTCCATCTTTCTCCCAATCAAAATAGTAGTCAATGACAAACATTTACACATTTATAATGTGCATACTCTAACCTGAAAACTCCTGATGATTATCTGGATAGCTCTGTGCCCTAGGCATTCGTGATTTTGGATAACTCTCTCTAAAAGTAGAAAAAGGAACATTAATTAATTAATACAAAGTATTTAAATCATACATGTAAAAATATTATATTTACACATTTTAAGGATTCTTTTAGAAATGGAACTAGCTATTTCTTTACCTACCTACCTACCTACCACCCTATAAAGGAATTCACTTTGAAATGTTAGTGTAATTAAAAAGAGAAAGTTCTTTTTAAGCACTTAATTGGTACTTCAGGTAAAAAGCCTTGCTTTTAAAATTAATTTATTTTCTTTGCTACTTAAGTCCTTTTATTCATTTGTCCTTCTGACTACAATGATGAGTTTCACAGATAGAGAAAAAGTGAATGAATAGAATAATTGTTTAATGCATAGTTATTTCATTTCTTGATTGTTTTTGAAGGATAATTATAAATGTATATAACTGCAAATTTACACTGAACATGTAAGTTTCTATACCACTAGGCCAACGTTTATTTCTGGCCATTAGGTGCCTCATGCTAATGTCTTGATTTTCCTTTGAGACTCAAATATATGTAGGTTTTCCTTCTACCAATAGGGGGAGTACAAGTGATGATCACTGATGTCATTGCAATTGTTATCTTTTTTTAATAAATGAATAAAATAAATAAAATTAATCCATAGAGTATTTTGGTTTAAGTAATATCTTTTGGAATCACAGAGGTTTGGAAACAGCTTTGCCTTACTACTAGTCCTGCCACTTAACTATGAATGCAACCTTAGCAAATCACTCTTACTAAGACATTTTCCACATCTATAAAAAGAAAATAGTATCGAAGTCACTAAGAGAAAGCGAGAGTGTGTGTATATACATATATAGATATATGGAAAGTGTAAAGGATATGACTTTCAAATACATACTCAATATATAATTCTCTCATTACTCTCAGTATTTCCCTGACTTTCGTAAGTATTAAATGTCTATATTGAAGTAGCCATGAGCAGAAAATAGCTTCATGTATACAGATAACAGAAAATTAAGTATCGATACCTAGACAATTAACTATATTTTCAGAATTTGTTTTTATAAAGCAGTCCCAGAGGAGATACTGACAAATGAACATTGTCCTACTGAGACCAGGGGAGGAAGCAATTAAAACAAAATATTCACAGCTGTAATTTGTCCCTTCTTATATTCCTGAACAACTGAACAAAAGCCTTAAAATTTAAATAACAACAAACATACTGGGTGACTATTAGCAAGAATGTAAGCTTTTTATAAGTTGGTGCCAAAATGAGTGTAATTCTCAATAGATGAAACAATTCAAGAAACATTATTAATGCAAAATCTGGTAACAATTTCACCAAGTTTTAAAAGTAAATGTACATAAATTCTAAGTTTGCATTTATCTTTAAACACATAATGTTGATAAGCAATTTCTGCTCATATTTTTGTTACATGAAAATATTATAATCAGCTATCATTTTAACAAAGATGCAGAGCCCACATGAAGTGAAGACATTTGTCCAAACTGTAAAAAAAAAAGAAAAAAACCAAACCCTCACTTGCCATAAGCAAGTATCCATTACATTCTTCACATGCTAATTGGTATGTGGTAATTCACATACTGTATTTACCCACATATAGTAAAACAAAACCAGAATCAACATACCCATCCAAAGGACTATCAAGTGATGGACAACTTCCTGAACCAGAATTTTCTGGGCTGCTTAAAGATAATGGGTCCAGCATCTAGAAAAACAAAGATTTCCATCATGGTTCTATGTGACACACCAAAAGTTATTGTTTTTTAAAATAGCAGCTTTGTTGAGATGTATTTCATACGTAACATAAAATTCACCAATCTAAAGTGTACAGTTAAATGATTTTTAGCACACTGAGAATTATGCAACCCTCACTACAATCTTAGAACACTTTGAGTACCCCAAAAAGAAACCCATTATCCCAATATTACTTATTTTTAAATGTTTTAAATGTAGTTGTCCTTTGCAGATAGATTACCCTGACCCTGATAACACCCCCTGACATGAAGTTAAAAAACCACAACTTCAAAATCTCCTAAGAGAAAAATTATTTCCTTACTGATTGTCAAATAATTAAAAACTAAAATGTTTCACATGATTTTCCTTACTGAAGACTGAGACTAAAGGCATTATGACTGCTATGTTATTAGAACATGTAAACTCCTGCAACAGCATAAGCAGCCAATGCAATGTTAAGGAAACAACAAGCAATTCTATAAGAACACTTCAGTACTATAAAACTTTTTAAAAATGTTTAAATGTTTTAGAAAGTTGACAAATCTCAGTTTCACAAAATTAATCTATTACTTTATCTTTTAAACATTAATGTAAAGATCCAAATGTTAACCCTAGGATTACAAACTGCATTTATCCATTTACAAACAAGCAGTATAAGAAAATCAGTCTTACTACATCTTTCATTATGCATGAATGCACACACACATTTTCTTGCATCTTTTACTATTTTGTTCACTTAAGAAGCACAATATGGGATAAGGAAAGAGATAAACACACACATCCTTGATCCCTGCCAAACCACACTGACCTGGTAATAGCCCTTGACATAAAGCAAAAACCACATTCAACTTTTGCTTGCTTACTTGGTCCATGCTCTCTGGAATGAATTCTCCTTCACTATTGATACTGGTGAATGACCCATTTCGGGCAACCTGGTGTAATTCATCTGGAATGTATCCAGGCGGAGGGGAGCTTCTATCTCTACTAGCAGAACCTCCAGAGGAAAAAAGTGAACAATTTTATAAATAAGAGCAGGGAACTAATTTTTTAATTAACTATACATACAAAATATCTGTACATAATTACTGGAATTATACACAGAATCAGACCTCAGTTTAAAACTCAGTTCTAGTTATTTATCAGTTCTGTATCTTTGGAAAAGTTAATACAATCTCCACAGAGCTGTTTCTTCATCTGTAAACATGGGACTAAATCCCACATTTGCAAGGATGCTGTGATGGTCAAATTATTCATAATGAACACAGGCTACATTAGTCATTTAATTCATATTAGAGCTTAATGACTTTGGAATCATGGATTTTATTCTTGGGTACTTAAAATTAGGCTTTCTTTCAAGCTATATTCTTGGAACTTAAATGTCTTCATAGTTTAGAAAATGAGGGAATCTCAGCACATCTAACTAATCACATCATTGCTTATGACATCATACTCTATTTTTATTTGATTCTATAGAAATGATGTTACGTTTATTAACAGTTTCTCCCCATTCCTCCTAATTTTTTAAAATAAAAAATGGGGAAGTTATGTGAATATTTGAATTCTTGTCAAATTTAAAGCAAAAAAAAAAGTTTTGCCTTATGTAAAGGAATTGTTGTATGTATATGCCAGCATTTGCTGGTGATAAAATAGGAAGAAAGAGAACAAAAGGATTATCAAGAGATGTATATAATAGAGATAATTTTCTATACTTGACTCTGTCCCTAATATTCTTATTCCTTCCATATACAATGTTTGTTTTACTCTTTACTAAAAAGAGTTAAGGACTAAAAAGAGCTATAAAAATATCATTTCCTTACTTCATAAGTTTTCTTAACTTTTGTTAGTAATGGGTATTCTTGGTCGAGACTATCATACCTGCAAATACTTTCACCCCAAAAGAAGTTTATCCTCTAGCATTCTTTTATGAAAATAATTAAAGGAGCCATTCCAAGTATAAAAAGGTGCCAATAAAAGACAAGTAATTTTATACATTATAATATCCAGTTTCTTTTTATGCTGGCACTGAAGTCAAACTACAAGAATATTTATGAGTAGAACAAAAGTGAGATATTCAGTAGCTTTAATTTTTTAAAAATTATTTTATTTATGCATATTACAACTGGGGTAAAGGCCAGATATGGAGGGGTGTGAGCAGATTCACCAGAGACAGAGTGGGGAAGAGAACAGGCAGACTGACTGAAATATACTGCTGAGGGGAGCAGTGGGCGAGACAGGAAAGGTCTGCTACGCCATGACATGTGGGTCACTTCCCTGACCAGGGATCAGACTCTTGCTGCCGTGGCTGTGGATAGCTTCACCGTACTGCACCTTAATCTCCTGCGTCACCAGGGAGGCACGATAGTTTTAATTTTTAAAGCATCAATTTAATGCATTTAAGCTTGTTCTGTCCAATGCAATTAAAGTGAATTGGCAATCTATTTCTTTAAAATGATAGGTACTATAGTATAATAAGAAAAGGAAATAAAAAAAGAAATGTATGATTAAAAAGACATGCTTTCTATTTTAAAAAGCAAAATGTAGTTTAAAAGTGTTGTCCCGGGCCTCCTTGGTGGCTCAAGGGGTTAAGCAGCACACTATGAAGTATCCACAGCCATTGCAACATGAGTTCAATCTCCGGTCAGGCACAGCAGACCTCTCCTGCTTCGCCTGCTGCTCCGCTCAGCAGTGTATTTCAGTCAGTCTGCCTGTTCTCTTCCCCACCCTGTCTCTGGTGAATCCTCTCACCCTACCATACCTCTAGCCTGTACCCCAGTTCTTGTATGCATAAATAAAAATTTTAAAATATCGATTTTAAAAAAAATAATAAAAGTGTTGTTTCAATTTATTGCTATAACAATTCCATGACTTAAAGATGAGGAAAAAATTACTAGTCTCAGGTTAGAGAGCTAGAATTTGAATTCAGGTATTCCTAATGCTATTTCACAAAAATGTTAAATGATATCAAATGAAAATATACATCCAAATGTCATCTCTGCTGCTATTATTTCCAGCATTTCTGAAACCAAAAGCAGGACTTACTAAGATGACATTTACAAGTAAGCAGTCATAAAACCGCTTCTTCTGGAGACCAAAAGAAGATGAATAACAGATCATTTATGGTGTTTCACATGCCAACTTAATCTTTTGTTATTAACTTTCCTCTTCTGTTGCCAGTCTTCTTAGATTCCCAGCCACATCTCTCATTTTATCCCACTCTCCTGCTTCACCTCTATTCATTTTTCACCTACTTTTCCTCTTCAAATTCATCCTTTTCATGTTTCCATGCTATCTTTACTGACCATATCCACTATCTTATCTGTTAAAACATTTAAACCAGTGTTTTCTGAACTGTGTAATACTTTTATCATGTAAAATGTAGGTGATCAAGGTTTTACACAAACTGAAGGTACAAAGAAACTGGAGAGCTCTCTGTCCAGTCCATGCCTCTCTATTAGCCCTCCTTAAAAACGAAACAAACATAGCACACAAGATCCATTTTGCTTAATTATAACTCCCAGTGGAAAAAAAACTAGGTAATAGTAATGTTATAACAAAGCATAATAAATAATAAAGCAAACTTTTTGGGTAACATTATTGGTAAAAACTAAAACTTAGAGAAAGGCGTATGAACTTGAAAAGCGTATGAACTTTGTCCATCCATTAATCTTAACATATTAGAATTATACCTTTTAGTTTTCTGTTTCAGTTTATTTGTACAATTAAAACCTCTTTGAGGCTGTGTTTGAATCTGTTAAAATACCCTGGTCATATAAAGAAATAACTGTAACACTTGAATAACTTTTCAAGGAATCTCAAGTACTAGAGCGTAGTTAATTGAGATCATGTGCAAAGACAGGCCACTGTATATTAGGGTTATATTTAGGTATTATCCTACATGAAACGGTAAGGAAACTGAGAAACCACCCATAATATGATTCAGACAATAGTTTTCTTACCTATTATAGAAAGCCGTTTTTTCCTCTCTGCTCCAAATACTGTGTTATCCAAATCTTCCAGTGATGGTAATGGTTCTAAATTACTAGCCTACAAAGGAAAAAAGATGATTAATGCTATTCTTTCTCTTTAGGTCTTCAAACAGAATCCTCCCCCCTACCAAATACAACCTAGATAGTCTATATTATTTGTAGGCCTGATCAAATTTACTCTTTGAAACTTTAATTCTAAAGTAATTCTTCCTAAGTTTTCAGATTCTACTAGTTTTATATGTACAATCATACTTGTTTGAATTTTGGCTATGCAATTTTGAGAAAATTAAAATATAGCAATTACAATGTATAAGTTTAAATTTAATCATATTGAAAATACATCAATGATACTAGAACGTAACTGTTTTATATACTGACTTTTATAGATTTAAGTCCTGTAATCCTTACTGAAAAATTCCCAATTCATACCTGTGTACTTCCATTTATCACAAGTAATATCTTGAGACTCTTCATATGAATACTACGATCTAGTAGTTCCACAGCTTTGTCCAAGTCATCTTGGGTTGTTAATGGAATTACCAACTAGATAAAATAGGAACACAGGGAATCATGCAGCCATCTCACCAGCCAAGACCTTCCAAGAGATTCTTTATTTTATATATATGTATTATAGATACAGAATTATAAAACTCAAAATACCTTGCTCTTGGATTTGTTGATATAATGGAATTCTGAATTAATATATGTTATCTATTATTTTGTTCCCCCCTGGGTTTTCCTAGAATCATCATGAGATAAAGATTCAAGTTCAAGTTGGTTTGTATAGGAAAAATACTAGGAATACACAGGTAAGGGAAAAGGTAGTCCGTAAGAATGTATTACCCAGTAAATTACCACTGTCAGCAAGTGAAGCCTATTCATTTCCACCTCCTACCCAATCCTGGAGATTCATCTTGATCTCCTTCACTCCCCTCCCCACATACAATTCAGTCTACACCCCACAACTATATCTCTGAAAAGCCCTGAGTCTCAGGTGCTGGCAGTTGGAAATCAGGCCAGTACAAACAGAAAAAAGTGCAAACACAGGGACTAGAGCTGAACAATAAGAGATATTAATGGTTAACTGAGAACCACAGTTTTATTGAAAAGTAAAAGCTGAAAGTGCTGTAATAATACAGTACTAGTCAGTTTACTCAGGGATATTAATTGTTTGGATATGGATTTTTACTTCTATCACAATATTTTCTGTTTCAGCTGCAAGTTGTTTCTTTAAACAAGTTATATTAGTACATTCTTTTTCTTTAAATTATAATTTACTTTTTTCAAAATTTTTCATTTGTACAATCCTTTATGCAAAGCACTTTCACATATTTTCTCAAATAAATTTTTATTAGCTCTCCACTGTTGCTGTTTTCCCACTAGTACCTTTCCTATTCCTGACAAAGACAACTTTTTTCCATCTTAAAATCTTTGGATGTATTGCTCTCAAGCTGCTCTACCAAGAATAGTCTTCCCTCAAATTATTTTCACAGTTGGTTTTTTAAAGGTTTTAAGTTTCAGTAATCATACATTACCAACTCAGTTAATTGTTCCTTTGTACTATAACATAGGACACCTACTATCCTTATTTCTATCACAAAACTTTATGTATTTCCTTCAAAGAACTTCATATATTTAAACAATATTTGTTAATTGGATGCTTCTATAAACTCCATGAGGGACTTCAATTCGTAAGTTAGAACATTATGTTTGGCAAATACAAAAGTATTTTCTGAAGGGAAAAAAACCAACAAATTAACAAATTCATTAAATTATCCCTGAAAATGTTAAGAACTCAAGTTTTTGAAGCCCCACAGGATCCAAAAGAAACCTCATATCATATAATACAAATCAAATTTTACAGGTTCCAAAAGGAAATCTCCAGAACACAGAGTTCCTCAGTGCCAGAGCAAGTCCTTACTATCTCATATAATGACTGCCAAATATACACAATAATCTAAGTATGTCCTAACTACCAAAAATAATCCTTTATATTTTAACTAAACTGTTCTAATGTCTCTGTATACAAGTAGAGCATGGGGAAAAAACAAGTTAATCAAAAAACCACACAGAGTAAAAATAAACTATAAATAAGCAGCAAACTTCTCTGCCAGATCGTCAGGCCAAGAAGCTGCCTAGCTTGATCCCCCTCTTTGTATTTATTGAAGACAGAGGTATTAGAGCAGTGCTATATGTCATGTGTCTGGCTTTGTTCAACCCACATATCAGCTGAGACGAAAAGAATAACCCAGAACATGGAACAAACTGGGTCCCAATGAGCAAAGTTTTACTCAGTGAAAATAGATGCATCACATTGAAGGCCAGACTTCTAAATGAAATATTTCACTATACGCTGCTGAAAATAAAGGTCTTCCAGAAGCCATCTATGCAATTTTCACCTAAGCAGGAAATACTTGCCCTCTAACTGCATGTCAGTGTATTGTATTGGGATTTACACTGATTAGTAAATATCAGAAACTTAAGGAGGAAAAAACTTCTGTATGTTTCCTCTTTTCATAGATTCTCACTTAATTATTTGCAGGTTGCACCTTTTAATATTCCACAGTGAAAAAAATCAATTTTAATCAGTCAAAATTTATAAATTGAGTCCGTGTGGAGCGAGCAAGCTGAGTGGTTGTGTGTTCGTGTCTCGGAGACTGGTAGCGCTTGCAGCATGGCTGACCAACTGACTGAAGAGCAGATTGCAGAATTCAAAGAAGCTTTTTCACTATTTGACAAGGATGGTGATGGAACTATAACAACAAAGGAATTGGGAACTGTGATGAGGTCACTTGGGCAGAATCCCACAGAAGCAGAGTTACAGGACATGATTAACGAAGTAGATGCTGATGGTAATGGCACAATTGACTTCCCGGAATTTCTGACAATGATGGCAAGAAAAATGAAAGACACAGTGAAGAAGAAATTAGAGAAGCATTCTGTGTGTTTGATAAGGATGGCAATGGCTATATTAGTGCAGCAGAGCTTCGCCATGTGATGACAAACCTTGGCGAGAAGTTAACAGATGAAGAGGTTGATGAAATGATCAGGGAAGCAGATATTGATGGTGATGGTCAAGTAAACTATGAAGAGTTTGTACAAATGATGACAGCAAAGTGAAGACATTGTACAGAATGTGTTAAATTTCTTGTACAAAATTGTTTATTTGCCTTTTCTTTGTTTGTAACTTATCTGTAAAAGGTTCCCCCTACTGTCAAAAAAAATATGCATGTATAGTAATTAGGACTTCATTCCTCCATGTTTTCTTCCCATATCTTACTGTCATTGTCCTGAAACCTTATTTTAGAAAATTGATCAAGTAACATGTTGCATGTGGCTTACTCTGGATATATCTAAGTCCTTCTGCACATCTAAACTTAGATGGAGTTGGTCAAATGAGGGAACATCTGGGTTATGCCCTTTTTTTAAAGTAGTTTTCTTTAGGAACTGTCAGCATGTTGTTGTTGAAGTGTGGAGTTGTAACTGCATGGACTATGGACAGTCAACAATATGTTCTTAAAAGTTGCACTATTGCAAAACGGGTGTATTATCCAGGTACTCGTACACTATTTTTTTTGTATTGCTGGTCCTGTACCAGAAACATTTTCTTTTAAACGTGAATGGACTAAACTCCCCAATAAAAAGAAACAGAGTAGCAGGCTGGATTAAAAAACAAAACCCAACCTTTTGCTGTCTGCAGGAAACACATT
>JAGFMF010011748.1:71344-92909 GCA_019455555.1 Galemys pyrenaicus
GACTGAGGTGATGGTGCACTGGTGAGATGGTGATGGGGAATACATGGGGATTACAATTAATGGCAAGTATATGTAAATTTTTAAATATTTTAATAAAAAGAAAAAAAATAAAATATTTTAATAAAAAAAAGGAAAAAAAACCACAAAATTTATATATTTACGTTTCACTCTTTGAACATATTATATCCTTATCAATCCCCAAATAAAAGTAAAATAGTCCTAAAACTATCTCTTAAATGAACATATTTTCCAAAATCAGAGCTATTTAAAGTTAAGCTGTATAGGTTTACCTCATTATTGGTATAATGTAGATCCATGGACTGTCCAAAAGCAATTTTAGCTTTAGACCGCAGGTCTTCTAGTTTAACTGGCCTGGGAAACTGAAGGATTCTATATAAAAAGAATTTTAAGATACTTTATTAAGCATAGTTAAATAACAAACTTGCTTCTTGGGTAGAAAAAATACAAAATTAAGTAAAAACATAAATATACACGAACACTACAATGGAGAATTTTTGATTACGTATACTCTCACCACAAAGTTCAAAAAATATGTGCCTCCTTGGTAGCCTAGGGTTTACGTCTCAATGCTATTAGCAACTAACCACTTCCACCTCTACCACTACACTGAGATATTGATGGTTAAATTTACATCTCTGCTAAATAGCTGAGATAGCTAATAGCTGATGGCTACCGTTCAAACTCCTCTCCCTCAATGTTAGTAACTAAACATATGCCATATTACTAAGTTCTCTTGAAAATAATCAAAATTGTGAATAAGTCCACATACATAAATTCTGTATAATATCTAAAGGAGTGCTACAACTGTGATAAAGAGAAATATAGTTAATTTCCATTGAGTATATTAAAAATAAAAGGAAATGGTAACATTTAGAGGTTGCTTTATGTAACAATATTATGAATATTGCAAAGTATTAATCATTTCTAATACCTAGCCTAAATTTTGACAGATTCTATCTTAAGCCTAAGTACGCGTTTCACATTGCCAAAGACTATTTCATTCACAATACAAAAGCCATGAACCTTCACTATCCTTCACAGAAAGGATGTCAATGACCTCCATTTGGTTAAATCAACGCACTGTAATGTAGTGTTTCTTTCCTTACCGTTTTTCTCCTCTATGTTCAAATTTGACTCGGACATCATTCTGTAGAGAAATGATACATCATCACTTCAGAACTAAGATAAAATTTCTAAATCATTTTTTTCTTATCTGTCTATTTAAAACAGAGTGGGTAGGAGGTTTCATTTGCAGTGTCAATGCCAATCAATTGACAGTGTCTGCCAAAGAGCTTAACTGATAATGATGTTGCTGAATCTGGGCCCAAGTGAAGAGAGTATCAAGATCTATTAGTAAGGGCACTGTGGGTATGAGACATTGCTAACCCTATCAGAGCAAAGTATAGAAATTATATTTACACTTGTCATGTTGGACATGCCTAATAAATTTTATGTTTAAACACTAAAACAACTCTGATTTATAAATATGCAGAACAGATTGCTTTACATAAAAACAACTTGCCTAATTTTAAGAGCTTTAATGGAGTGAAATATCAGCTTGGAGAGCAGTTACCACATTGAAAGACGCTATTATTTTTGAAAAAAACATGCCCTTGTGGGAAAGTATATAACAAACAACAAAGTATTACATTTAAAAATGTGAAAGCAAAACACTTTAAATAAATTCTCTTTAAGATCAGAATAGTGAAGGAAAATAATTCATAAACAACTATATGTTAATTATTACTGAAACAAATACCTGTTTTTTGGGGGACAAAGACTTTGTTTTTCTGGTTTCCTGTAATGACAATGCAGGTCGACTGGCCTTATGAAGAACAGCCAAATCTTGCATGATTGAGTTCAAAGCTTGCTGATCATCTAGGTATTTTAAAATAATATACACAAAACTGTAATCTCAGTATGTATTTATCATAACACCAAACACAAGATTTATAGTAGAAGGGTAAAATGTGTTAATTTAATGTAAAACTACATCTAGAATATTTTCAAATGCTTATACTTCTGCTTTTTTGGTGAAATAAAATTTTATTTTTTAAACTAAAACAAATAACATTAAAATTGCATGAGACTAAATGAAGCATTGGCATCATACTAGGTATCCATACACGAGACCTTTATTTGCAAGAAAAAATCATTTTCATTCTTCTAATGATGTCACACCTTAGGATATGGGTCAAAACAGTCTTATTAGAACAAATTCCTTTTTATGACTCCTAAACAAAACATCTAAAATCTTAATTAAAACAAGTAGGGGAAAACTATCTACAAATATCATCACTATTTAGCATCTATAGTCAAAACACAGAATTCCTTTTAGATTTTTTTCTTTTTTAATTTAAATATATGTTTTTTATATTATTGTTATTTTTTGTACATGTATACTTTCTCCTCTCAGGTGCATATTTCTCTTTAATCAGTACTACAAGTTAGAAACAAACAAAAGCTTAATCTTTGGATTATGGTTATTATTTGAAAGTGTTTTCTTGAAATTCTTCACATTAAGAATCAATAAAACAAAAATACTTAATAGACTAATGATTTTAGCCAGCACAATTTAAAAGGTTACAATACAAGAAAATCTATTCTTTAGGAAAAAGCACTGGAGTCATAAAACTGAGTGAAAGGATCATGAACTATGAATTTTTAAAGTTTGAAATATATTTTAAAGATTTCTTTCTAAGCATGGGCTTCCTCATATGGCTTTATACATGCTTGATATGCTTTCTTGGAAACTTCAAGAGTGAACCTTGAGAATTTTCACTACTAAGTCAATTCTACTAATGGTAATCAACAACTGGTAAACAAAAGAATCAAGAAACTCCACAGCTTACATTTAAAATGTAACTATTTTAGGGTTCAACCCCCATATGGCCCAGTAGACCCCTCCTGTATCTCCCACTGCTCCTTTTAGAGGTGTATTTCAGTAAATCCACCTGTTCTACTCCCCACTCTCTTGTGAACCCTCTCATCCCTTGCATCTCTGGCCTGCACCCAAGTTCTCCTAAGCAAAAACGAAAAAATAAAATGTAACCATTTTAGTGACCAATAATTTATGTTCTGTAGTAGTTAATAACTAAAATATATTTTACATTATAAGGCTAGAAGCCATTAAAAAGAATGTGGCAATTCAATGGCTTCATCAGTCTCAAAAACACAAACAACAGGGCCTTCCTGGTGGCGCAGTGGGTTAAGCAACGCACTATGAAGCAGACCGCAGCCACTGCAGCAGGAGTTCGATCCCTGCTGCCGGCCAGGGAGGGGACCCACATGGCGTGGCAGACTTCTGCCTCGCCCGCTGCTCCCCTCAGCAGTGTACTTCCATTGATCTGCCTGTTCTGCTCCCCGCTCTGTCTCTGGTGAATCCTCTCACTCCCCACACTTCTGGCCTGTACCCCAGTGCTTGTATGCATAAATAAATAAATCTTAAAAAAAAAAAACACAAACAACAGACTACTCTAACGTAGTAACTTTTAGTAATAGTCAATATATTGTTTTACTGTATAACTATTTTATATTAAAACTTAAAATTAATGACACCAAAAGTGTTAGTACTAAGTTTCAGATTTAAGGGAAATTTTATAATCCGTCATGAATTATCCTTTGTAAAATAAAATTTCATCATGTTACCTTAGTAGGATTTAACTGAGTCAGATGGGTATGATATAATTACTAAATGTGTACTGTATGGATCCAAATCAGACTATGTCACTTACTGATTAAAAAAAAAATCTTCCCTCAGGAGAATAAGCTGAGAATCATCTCAATTGAAATAGAACTATCTGATGTGACCATTCTGAGAAAGGTTAAGATCCTTAATTCTACATTGAAGAGAGGGAAATGCTAATAATTAAATTTATCTGTGTTCTAATTATTTTCATTAAAAAAAACTTAGAACATTTGAGACTCCACAATTCAGTTCAGGGCAGATTCCCTGTTCTGTTAAACTCCAAACACTGAAACATGGGCAGAAGGTGAAAATTGCATGAAAGTATCACTCTGTGTATTACCTCCCAGATTACAAAATGAAAAGAAAAAACAAATTAAAACACTTGAATTTAGATATTTTCACATGTTCAGGATCACAAAACCAAAGTAAATAAATGCCTGGGAAGGCTTTGGTAAATCTTTTAACATATTTACATGTACTTATTTCCTTATTAAAAAAATAAAAACTAAAGAGAATGATTTGAATAACATTAACTTTTTAGGGAGCTAGTATACAAAGGGCAACTTCTGACTTCCTTTTTTGTCTGGCTTGAAGAAGAATCATAGGATAGATGAAAACCCATAGGAAACTTACTTTGAGAAGCTGCTAAGAGGTAAGCTAACAACTCCATAAAACATCAAGCAAAGTGGTGAACACTCAACACTATAAACACTGTTATAAAATTCTTAAAATGTTTTACTCTACTAAGAATCCTATGGCAGTCACAGACACTATGCAGATTAAACAGGTTGTAAACGTTATAAGGATCATAAGATGACACAATAGGCAGAGACAAAGCCCAAAGGATCTGCAAGTCTAACAGTCACATAGAAGAAGCAGGTTTCTGAAACATGTTAAAAGAACATTTACTTTAGCATAAAACCTGAAGTATTTGGTAAAAATGTTTTGATAAAATTTATTACCAGAAATGTTTACTTACATACCTTATGTTTACTCATTATACTTTAACATTTATAGAACATTCTTAATCAAAAAATTCAATCATCTATCATTCACATTTTTAAAGATTGATTCTTTTTTATGCATACAAGAACTGGGGTGTACGCCAGAGGTGTGGGGCATGAGAGACACCAGAGACAGAGTGAGGAGAACAGGGGTGAGACAGGAGAGGTCTGCTGCACCACTTGTTGGTTAGCTCCCTGGGTGGGGATCAAACTCAGGCCACAGCAGTGGTAGTGCAATAGTGCTGAGACTTAACCCCTATGCCACCAAAGAGGTTTTCTTGACTATCTTGGTATATCTTTTTAAGGAAAGACTGTTCTTTTTTGTTGTTGTTGAATGAAGTACTCTTTGATAGGGATGGTAGAAACCAGTTGATTAATATGATGCTCAGATGGCAAGTAACAGCATTAAAACTGAAAAGTTGGAACTGGAGGTGAAACTGAACAAGGTGGAGAATTTGAACTACAAGAGGACACTGCACTTATGGCTACAAAGGAGAGTGAAAGAAATTTTTAAAAGTTGAAGATGACACTTTGGTTTATACACTTGCCACAAACAAACACTGAAAGTTTGCTAGGTCTTTCACTAAAGAACACAGAATGTCATATATTTCCCATTTAGGAAAGGGCAGGAAATCTCTCCCTCCCTCCCTCCCTTTTTTTTTTTTTTTTTTAAGTGTTTCCCTGTCCAGTGCTTGCCTTACAATGAAATCCTAAACTCCAAGGGGAAAAAAGGGCGATAAAGAAGACTATAAAAGGGGCCACCCTGGTGATGCAAGGGGTAAATCACAGCACTATGAAGCTATCCACAGCCAGAGAGGTGACCCACATGGCACAGCAGACCTCTCCTGCCTCACCTGCTGCTTCCCTCAAGAGTGTTTTTCAGTACATCTGCCTGTTCTGTTCCTCACTCTGTCTCTGGTGAATCCTCTCACACTCAGACCTCTGGCCTGTACCCCAGTTCTTATATGCATGACTAAATCTTTAAAAAAAAAAATACAAATGACATGTAAACTGAATACCCACAACTCACTCCTGTACTTCAGTCTCTCTTTTCATTAACATGGTATCACAGAACAATCATAAGAGTTATAAAGCATATCCTCCTTGAGCTTCAATGATATCCTACTCTAACAATTTATGATTTATTACTTTTATGTTGTTATTTTCCTTAGTCTATATTATTCATTGCTGGGTAGTTATAACAATTTATTCCTCAGCATTGATTCAACATTTAAAAGTCAGGTTTATCATATATTCTCACTGGCCATTGGCCTCTAAGAAAATCATAGCCCAGCTTAACAGTTATTCTGAATGTCCCTACTGTCTTGCATAAAATGATTATTTACAAAATGTAAAAAGCACAAAAGTGTTTTAACTAAAAATACACAAATAAAAATACATAAATCTACTACATGCCTATTAAAAAGTTAAACATACACTGAGAAAATTTCTCTTCCCATTTTATCCTTTAATTATAAATGAAAACATTTTTAGTTCGAACTCACCCATCATGGCAACCAGCTCCACAATCTGAAATTTAGGGAAATGGTTCTCCCATCAGCATTCTTTATTGCCTTGGAAAGTAAAAAGATGAATGTATTAATATTAAGAAGAAACAAAAGCAGCATCCACAAAAGAAAAGTCAGTATAAACAACACTAATGAGAAATATGTAGTAGTATTAATACTTTCTACATCTTGGTAAGGAGAGATGCTTTATTGTTCCCAGTAATTCAATTACTGAGAATAAACTACAGAGAGAGAGAGAGAGATTGAGGGAATATGAACTAATTTTCAATGACAGATATAAATTTATGTGAAAAAAGTCACAATATTTAAAGACAAAAGGAAGGATATCAGCAAAGTTGTAAAGATCTACAAAAATTCTCTTCCATAAAAGAAAAAAATTGTCAAAATCAACTTTTCCACAACTCTGGAATTAACCAAAGGCTAAGTAGCAATCTGCTGCTTATTTCAGAATCTTGGTAAAAGAGAGAGAGAGCTTTGTGCTGTTCCGACCTTCTGTATTCTATCTCCCCATGCCCTACCCCAGCTCCAAAGTAGCAATGTAAACCACCAGCCCACAGACACTGAAAATGAGCAGCTTAGCAGTCACTGGAGAGTAGAGAATGAAATTAGAATGCCTTCAGTGTCCAACTCCCCAAACACTATCATTACTTAACTTGTCTAGTGGTTTGCTAGCAAACCCAGCTTGAAAGCTATCTTTATTTAACCTGACTTGAGCTTTTTCAATGCAAGAGTTTGGGATATTTCTTGAGGCTATCAGAGCCAATAGTTGTATATTTCAACTGGCTGAGGAAGAAGGGAAAAACTGGAGCAAAAAAACAGGTTAAGCGGTTTTTTTAAGGGCCTCAGTGGGGGCCTATTAAGTCTCAGCTTTATCAGTCCTATGACCTGAGTTCGCTCCACAGCCAGTGAGCTGATCCACATATGGTGCAGCAGACCTTTCCTGTCTTGCCCGCTGCTCCCCTTAGCAGTGTACTCTAGTGGATATGCCTGTTGTGCTCCTCACTCTGTCTCTGATGAAACCTCTCACCCTCCCACCCTGCACCTCTGGCCTACACCCCAGTTCTTCTACACAAAAACAAATCTTTTTTCTAAAAAAGTTAGGAACCCGGGCCCGCCCTGGTGGCGCAGTGGGTTAAGCAATGCACTATGAAGCAAACCGCAGCCACTGCAGCACAAGTTCGATCCCTGCCCCCGGCTGGGGAGGAGACCCACNTGGCGCAGCAGACCTCTCCTGCCTCGCCCGCTGCTCCCCTCAGCAGTGTGTTTCTGTCAATCTGCCTGTTCTGCCCCCTGCTCTGTCTGGTGGATTCTCTCACCACCCCCCACACCTCTGGCCTGTACCCCAGTGCTTGTATGCATAAATAAATAAATCTTAAAAAAAAAAAAAAGTTAGGAACCCTTGAAAAGCTCCAAAAGATTGCTGGTCATCTAAAAGTCCAAATGCCCAGGACCGTTGCACATTCAAGAAAGGCCTGAGAAGGCCCCTGGTTTTCACCTCTGCCTAATCTTGAAGCTCTGTGTAAGCAGTAAGTGTAAATCATGGCAGAGAAGTAAATGACAGGGAGAATGTTAAAGACCAGTCCCACCATAAACAAACAGAACCTCTCAAAAACATTGGGATACTTATTGGTTATAGACATTAAAAGAAATCTCTGTTAATCATTAGATAACTAACCTGAGCAGGTTCAGTAACCACACGCAACAAAGAATATAGACTTGAAAAATTCTCGAAAGTCACTCAACAGGGGTCTCCCTGGTGGCGCAGCAGGTTGAGTGCTGCTCTGTGAAGTATCTGTGGCACAGCAGCACGAGTTCGATCCCCAGCCAGGGAGGGGATCCACATGGTGCATCAGACCTCTCCTGCCTCGCCTGCTGCTCCCCTCAGCAGTGTATTTCAGTCAATCTGCCTGTTCTGCTCCCTGCTCTGTCTCTGGTGAGTCCTCTCACCTCCTGCGCCTCTGGCCTGTACCCCAGCTCTTGTGTGTATAAATAAATAAACCTTTTTTTTAAAAAAATCACTAATCAAGTAAATAAAAACAAGCATTTTTTTCAAAAAAAAAATCACTAATCAAGTAAATAAAAACAACAAGCAAAAATACCCAGGAGGGAGAAGAAACTGATTTCAAGAGGTAGAATACTATGCTATAATACTTGAAATACCCAGTTTTCAAGAAAATATTATAGTACATAAAGGACAATATGACTCACATACCAGGAAAAAAAGCAATCAACAGAAACTAGGAAGGCCAAATTTAACTAAATACAAAGACATTAAATTAGCTATTTTAAATATGTTCAGACAGTACAGATAACTACAGAAGACTACATAAAAAAAGTGTCTCATCATACAGACTACCAATAAAGAAACAAAAATTATAAAATAGACACAGGGCCTCCCTGGTGCACAGCAGGTTGAGTGCCGCGTGTGAAGCATCCACAGCATAGCAGCGCATGTTTGATCCCCCGCGAGGGAGGGGACCCACATGGCCCAGCAGACATCTCCTGCCTAGCCCACTCCTCCCCTCAGCAGTCTATTTCAGTCAATTGCCTGTTCTGCTCCCGACTGTCTCTGGTAAATCCTCTCACCTCCTGTGACTCTAGCCTGTACCCCAGCTCTTGTATGCATAAATAAATAAATCTTTAAAAAATAAATAAAACAGAAACAGACATTTTGGAGTTGCAAAGTAAATGAATGAAAATGCATAAAAAGAGTCCCAAGAGGAGAAAAAGAGTATTTCAAGAAATAATGCAAAAAATTTCTCACATTTGACGAAAAACAAACCTGCATATCCAAGAAGCTCTAATCAAACTGTAACAGGGTGGTCCCCAGGAAAGGGGGAAGTTCTAGAATCCCGGTTTGCCCTGAGTGGGTGAAGCTGAGCATGGATTAAGAGGATGCTGAAGAAAAAAAAGAGAGAACAGGAGGACAAAAGGAAGGGAGGAAAAAGGAAGCAGGATGGAAAGCAGCATGGAGATATGGAGGAAGCATGTGAAGCAGAGGTACATATAAAAAAACTGTGCTTGCTTTTTAATCTTAAACTGATTAAAACAGATGTGGGTGAAAAACCCATGAGGAGGTTAACAACAGAGGCAGCTTTCATCTTAATTTTAATTTTGCTCTTTTCCTCCCAAATTTATCTGACTCTTTGTGATCCTTTTCTATGGGTCTCTACTAAAAAATCCTTTAAACTTGTGGCAGGCTTTTAAGCCTTACTTTGGGCCAATCCTATTTAGCTAAACTTTTACTCTCAAAAAAATGGGTAACTTTAAATGCTTAACTTAGTAACTATATTCTTTGACCTTTCTATATTATACCCTAATTATATTAAAATTCCTTTCCATTAAAGGTCTTACATGGTTGTCTGAATACAGCAAATAGCAAAATCCATTCAAAAAACCCATTCAAAACCCATCCAAATTTCAGGGGTTCTGGGTGCCCCTCTCCCTGCCCTATAACAAAACTACTGAAAGACAAAAAATCTTGAAAGCAGCAAAAGAGAAGAAATGTATCACATCATAGGATGCTCAACTGATTTTTCATTATTAACTTAGGAAGCCAGAAAACAATAGGATGACATCTTCAAAGTGCTTAATAGAAAGAGGAGACTGTCAAACAAGACTCCATCTTATAAAACTGAAGACAAAAATTAAGATATTCCTAGTTAAACAACAAAGAATTCAACAAAACCAGACTTGTCTTACAAGAAATACTAAAGGAGTCTTCAGGCTGAAATGAAAGAACACTAGACAATAAATTCAATCCAGATGAATAATAAAGAGCACCAGTAATGTTAATTATGTAAATAAAGATAAAGACAGCTTAAGTGTATTTTTTGTTCCTAACTACTTCTCCTATCAGACTGTGGCAGATAGGAGAAGTCCCATCTACCCCAGGGATGTCCATGTCTCAATTTCTAGAACTGTTGCACATAAATTACCTTACACAGCAAGAGGGATTTTGCAGATGATATGATAAATTAATACATTTAAAATGGGAAGATTGTCCTAGATTATTTGATTGAGCCCAACATAATCACAGGGGTCCTTATAAACTAAAGAAACAAACAGGAAAGTGTCAGAATGATGCAGCATAAGAACTGCTTAAGCAGTCATTAGTGGCCATGAGGCAATGAATGCAAGAAGCTGCAAAGAAATAGAAAAAGGCCAAAAAATAAACTGTCCACTTTCAGAATTAATATAACAGTGTGACCACCTGGATTTGCGCTCACTGAAACTCATTTCAGACTACTGACCTCAAAAATTTTAAGATAATAAACTTACATTGTTTAAAGCCAACAAGTACGTGGTAATCTGTTATAGCAGTGTGCAGGGAATATTCAAGACTACCCCCCAGTTTCAGTGACTTGGTAGAAGACTCAGTGGATTCAGCAATACAGTCCTATTGACAAGTATAATTTATTATAGTGGAAGAATACAAAGCAAGATCAGCAAAGAGAAAAAGCACGAGGGGAAAAGTCTTAGGGAGTCCAGAACAAGCTCATTTTTTTTGGAAAGTCACTGAGGACACACATAATTCAAGATACTCCCCAGGAATGACTTAGAACACTAGGAAATGTCACCACAGCAAAATTCATTAGAGGTTCAGATGTAGGTTTTATTGGGGGCTGATCACGCAGACATCCTCTACCAAGTATATAACAAAATTTCAGACTCCCAGAGGAAAAGCAGGTGTTCAGTAAAACTTGTATTGTGTAGGCACAGTGAACCATTCTTACTAGGTAGGCAGGTAGAAATGCTCCTGAAATCCAAGTTTTCAGACACCAGTCTAAGGTATACCTTATAAACAGTTCATCCTAAGAATAAACAGTGAGGTCTACTATATTAATTTTCTTCTACATAAACAGCAACAGAAAACTAATACATGGGTTTAAAGAAACTGCATAAAGCAATAACCCTAAATGTGCAGCTGGGTATACACAATATGATATAATTTTCATAACAATAACAACACAAAGTGGGGGAGGGATGGAGTTATATAGAACTGTTTATAAACTGCTGCAATTGAGTTGGTATCAGCTTGTTTTAAGTTGAGAGGCTGATTTTAACCCCCAGGTCAACCACTAAAAAGTTGGGTTTGTTTTTTTTGATGATTTATTTCTTTATGCATTCAAGATGCGGTGTAGGCCAGAGGTGCGAGGGGGCATGGGGTAAGAGGATTCACCAGAGACAAAGTGGGGAACAGGCGAGACAGAAGTCTGCTGTGCCAAGTGGGTTAACACCCTGGCCAGCTACAGTGGCTGCCAATAGCTTCATAGTGCTGAGACTTAACCCCTTGGGCTACCAGGAAGGCCCTAAAAAATAAATTTGAGAAAACAACAAAAGAAACAAGGATAGAGTAGCATACTAGAAAATGTCTACTTAGCATAAAAGAAGAGAGCAGTAGAGGAACTCAGAATAAAAGACAAAACATACTTGAAACAAATAGAAAATGGCAGGTATCATTTAAAAGTTATGTATGGTTACACAATAAATATGTGGCATGAATTTATAAAGCACACATTAACAGAATAAATTAAAAACATGATCAAACTAAACACTGTCTACCAAAGATATATTTTAGATTTTAGAAAATAGGTCAACATAAAAGTATTAAAAATTACCCTGCAGACAACAACCAAAAGAAATGTGCAATGTCTATGCTAATCATGGTCAAAATGGTGTATAGTACAAAACTGATACTGTAACCGGTGGCTGAAACCAAGGGCTACTGCAGGTGGTACCCCTGGAGAGGGGTGCTGGTGAGGATAGAGAGCCCCAGGGAGAATGCTAAAATGTATTGCATTTTGGGATGGAGTGACTGATAATAAATATACAGGACTACAGAAGAGCCACGGATTAGTCAGTGTTCAGTAATCAGCATTTGAGGATTCAATGTTTTCTGGGTCAGCTACTTTAGCCCCTGTTGCACCAATCTTCCAGAAGGCTGTTTTGGGCCTCTGAATGTACAGAAGTCTCCAGCAGCCAACCTCAGAGAGGAAAAGTTTAGAGGCTTTGAAGTAGTTGAGCAGCTGAAGCTGTTCCTGATTTTGCTTCTATAGTAGTCTGGCACAAAAACACAAAGACCCGAGCCCCGTGCCTTGCTGAGATGCATTAATGTGTCTACTTGTTGGGTCATTCCTCTGCTACTGCTGCTGTTTTGAGTGTGGCTTCTCTGGTGCTGTGCTGGGGCATTTTGGCAGCTCCTGTTGTGACTTCTGCTGTCTTCGTGAGTTGGAGCCTGGCCTATAGCCTGGCTGCTGTATGCTCCAGGTCCACAGTGGCAGTAAGATGCCACCTCGGGCACCTGGCCCATTGCTCGGGAGAGAAGCTCTGCCTCCTCAGTGGCAGGAAGACGCCATCTGAGCTGCTTTTTGTTTAAAACTTGAAAACACTGGTCATTGCTTCGGGAAAGGTAAATGGCCATTTTCAGGCTTAATAACTCTTTGTAGTCCCCCCCACCCCCTCCGCGCCGCTTGTTTAATAAATCCTATTGCTGTTCTCTGAACCTGAGAAGTCTTTACTGTAACAGGGTGTTCCCCAGGAAAAGAGGAAGTTCTGGGTTCCCTGCCCCACTCAAAGGAGGATGGAGCTGAGCAGGAAGAAGCAGCTGGAGACTGGAGAAGGAAGGAAGAAGGATGGTGAACAAGGAGACCTGGAGGAGGTATATATATATATGGTTCAGAAAGACGTGAAGAAACTGCACTTGCTTCTTGGTCCTGGACAGGTTGGAATAGATGCAGGTCAGAGACCCGTGAGGAGGTTCACAATGGCAGCTTTTATCTTGATTTTGATTTTGCGTTTTTCCTCCCAGACTTTTTGACTTTTTCTGACCCTTTTCTATGGGTTTCCACCAAAAGGTGCTTTAAACTTGTGGCAGGCTTTTGGGCCTTGCTTTGGGGTTAAAGCTGTTTAGCTGGACTTTTACCCATGAGGGGATGGGTAACTTTAGTGCTAGATTTAGTAACTATATTCTTTTTCTTTTCTGTATTGTTCACATATTGTATTAAAGTTCCTTTCTATTAAAGGTCTTATATGCTTTGTCTTGATGTGGCGGATGGCAGAACCTATTTAGAGTAGGCAGGTTTAGGGGTTATGGGATACCCCTCTCTCTGTCCTGTAACATTACAATTTTGTGTGCAGGTGAAGAATTTAGATAGTGACTAATAAACTATTTGGGCAATGTCGCTGGCTAGTTTTAGTGTGCCTTGCTGCCCCACATCATTATTAGAGACAAAGGACATTTATAACAAAAATATGGCCAACTCATAAAGATGATGAGTTGAAGAAAAAAGAGAAAGACAATGCTAAAATAATAAATTTAAGTGTCCCATTTTCAAAATGAATAAAACAAGTAGATAGAAAATCAATGAGTAAATAATAGACTCAAACAATATAAAACTGCTAAACTTAATGGGCACCTATAGAACACTTAACTCCCAAAGAGCAGCATACAAATTCTTCTTAAATGCATGGAAAACATTTCCCAGGACAGGCTATATTTTAGATAGCAAAACTAATCTCAGTAAATATAAGTGGACTGAAATTGTAACAGGGTGGTCTCCAGGAGGAGGTAAATTCCAGAATCCCAGTTTGCCCTAAGTGGGTGGAGCTAAGCAGGGATTAAGATGTTGGAGAGAGGAGAGGACAGAAGGAAGGGAGAAAGAAGGAAGCAGGATGGAGAGCAACAAGGAGGCTTGGAGGAGGCACATGGAGCAGAGAGACATGTGAAGAAACTGCGCTTGCTTTTGGTCTTGGGACTGGTTAGAACAGATGTGGGTATGAGACCCGTGGGGAGCTTAATAATGGCAGCTTTCACCTTGATTTTGATTTTGCTCTTTTCCTCCCGGATTTGTCTGACCTTTCTGACCCCTGTTTATGGGTCTCTACTGAAAGGTCCTTCCAACTTGTGGCAGGCTTTTGGGCCTTGCTTTGGGCCAATCTTATTTAGCTAAACTTTTACCCTTAAGGAGATAGGTAACTTTAAATGCTTAACTTAATAACTGTATTCTTTGTCCTTTCTGTATTGTTGTTGGCACCCTGACGCCCCGGGAACACTGTGACATCAGTGCACTTCCTCTTTGGGGGAGTGGCTTTGCCTTTACTGGTTCATTGCGCATGACGACCCCTAGCACGCCAAATAAGGTTATGTAATTGCTCATTGGCTGAACGCTGTTAACTTGCTCCTCCTCCTTGTTCACGATATATAAGCTCTGCTGTACCCGAAATAAATGAGACATGCCTTGACCAAGCAAGTGTGTGCGTGTCTCCCTCCGTGGTGTCCTTCTCCCTCCTAACCCTTCCCTTCCTCAGGTCGCTGCTCTCCCCTCAAAGCCCCCGCTGACCGTCCCGCAGGTCGGGACAAGTGGCGCCCAACGTGGGGCTCGAGGTAGGAGAGGTTTCCAGTAGATCCAGACGTGGCGCGTGGCGCGAGTTCTCAGGCCCCGACCCATCCGGCGGGACCCTATTAAGGTAAGTTTCAGCGTCTGCATTCCTCTCAGGTCCCAATCTGTCGGGCGGGACCCTATTAAGGTAGTTCTTACATTTGTGTTCCCTAAGCATGGGTCAGACCCTTAGTGAACACCAGCTGTAGTCTCACAGCTTAAAGAAGGTCTCAGGACACGCGGAGTTACAGTTAAATCTAGAGATCTCTTTTCATTTTTTTATTTTATCCAAGAAACATGTCCATGGTTCCCTAGGGAGGGAACCATCGATGAAAAACGCTGGCGGAGAGTGGGCGATGCTCTTACTGATTACTATCGAGTCTTTGGGCCTGATAAAATTCCTGTCACTGCCTTTTCGTATTGGAACCTTATTAACTATCTTCTGGCCAGGTATAAGAACGATCCCGGTCTCCAGCATACCATCTCCCACACAAAAAACATCCTTAAGAGCGCCCCTTCTAGTATGGTGGTTTCCATTGGTGAAGAAAATTCTCCCCCACTCCCAAAATCTAACTCTCCCCCTCCCATCAAAGGCGATCAACCAGTTGTGCCTGATAATAACCTCCCACATCCTGATACTCCTACTTCTGGGGAGGGGAAGTCCCCTACCGCCCTCCCGCCGTACAATAATCTTTACCCTTCATTGCCGCTGCCACAGCATCCTCCTGATTCTCCTCCTGCTTCTGACATAGACTGGGGCGACTTGGCTGAACAGGCAGGCCATTATCACCCTCCCCTTGCCACCAAAGACCCCATACCTAAGGCTACACCGGGCCCAGACTTACCGCAAACATTTACAGCCCTAAATACTAATATAGAAACTCTTGTTGATCGGCTTGTGGAGGCTCTTGTTGATCGGTTTAATAAATTATGTTCAACGGCCCCAGCGCCTGCTGTTAATTCTGGTGGCGACCTCCCGTCTTCTCCCCCGCCATCTTGTCCCTCTTCCGCTCCTGTCCTGCCGCCATTCCGTCCTCCTTCTCCCCCGCCAGTTGTTCCGCCGTCTTGCTCCCCTTCTGTCCCCGCCTTGCCGCCATCTTGTCCTCCTCCCTTGTTACATTGCCCCCTCCTTTCTAGCTCCTCCCCCTCAAATCCCCTCCCCTCCCCACTCCTCTTCTTTGTTCCCCGCTCCCGCTCTGCATACCCTAACCCTCAAACCTCCTCTCCTCCCTCGCCCTCCCCCACTCCTTTGAATCTTTTTCCGCTAGTGGAAACTACCAACGCCCAGGGCATTGTTGTGCGCCAACATCAACCTCATAATTTCCGCAATGTTAAAGAACTCAAGGAGGCTGTTTCCCTTTATGGAGCTACGGCTCCGTTCACCCTCACCATTTTAGATGCCCTCGCTCAAGCCTCCCTCACCCCATCGGATTGGTATACTTTGGCTAAGGCCACCCTCTCAGGGGGTGATCACCTTCTTTGGAAGGCAGGGTTTGTGGATAATTGTAAGGTTTTTCATAGACAAAACCGGGAGGCCAATAATAGGTGGACCCTCGACATGTTGATTGGAGAGGGTGAATATGCCGATCCTAACACCCAGATTGGTTTTGCACCAGGTCTTTACGCCCAAATCAGTATCGCCGCGCTTAGTGCATGGGGTAAACTCCCCTCAAAAAACAATACCGGCACCCCCTTAATTAAAATTCGCCAGGCGTCCGGGGAGCCCTATTCTGATTTTGTTGACCGCCTTCAAACTGCGGCAGAACGCATGCTGGGTGGAACGGCTGGGTCCTCCGACTTTGTTCGCCAGTTGGCTTATGAAAATGCCTCCCCCGCTTGTCAGGCAGCAATTCGCCCTATCCTCCAGACTTCCTCCACAACCATGGACTATGTCTGTGCATGTACTGACATTGACCCCGCATACCAACAAGGTCTAACAATGGCAGCCGCCTTTTCCGGCCAAACAGTTTCCGCCTTTTTGGCGGGACATAATCAAGCTCAAGTGGTCTGCTTTAAGTGCAAAAAACAAGGACACTTTGCTAGAAATTATCCTTCCGCCACTTCTGCTCAGCCCTGTCCTTTCCCCTCTGCCATGGATCAGTCCCGGTTAACTCGACCCTCCACTCCTTGCCCACGTTGTAAAAAGGGGTATCATTGGGCTCGCGACTGTCACTCCCTGACTGATTCTAATGGCCAACCTTTACCTCCCCGTTCGGGAAACTTCAAACGGGGCCAGCCCCAGGCCCCGGAACAAATAATGGGGACAGTCCCACAAACAATCAACACCGCCCCAATGGACACTGGCCTTGCTCCCGAGCAACAATAGGTAGCGCAGGATTGTACCTCTGTGCCGCCTCCGACACATTAACTCCGGAGATGGGCCCTCAAATAGTTAAAACCACCTCTGCGGGACCGCCGCCAGAGGGCACCTGTGGCCTTCTTCTTGGCCGTTTTTCACTTAACCTCCGAGGCCTACATATTTTCCCTGGTATTGTAGATCAAGACTTAACAGGCACCCTTTCTGTTGTTGCCTCGGCTACTCTTCCATTACAGATACGCCAAGGCCAAAAGGTCGCACAGTTAATTCCTCTCCCTTTGTTGCCCAAATCAGGTCAACCAACTCTTTCTCAGCAAGGGGCCCGTGCTGGTTTAACGGACATCCTCTGGGTTCAGCCCATCACTAAAGACAAGCCCTTTCTTACTCTCACCCTGGACGGGCGTCCCTTCACCGGCCTCCCTTCACCGGCCTCATTGATACAGGAGCCGACATCTCCATTATTCGCCAAACTGACTGGCCCTCTTCTTGGCCTACGGTTGCGACTCTTACTAATCTTCAAGGCATTGGACAGTCGACTAACCCTGTTCAAAGCTCCAAACTCTTACAATGGACGGACACTGAGGGTCATTCTGGTTATATTCAGCCCTATGTCCTCCCTGGGCTTCCTGTTAATATTTGGGGACGAGACCTCCTATCTCAACTGGGCCTTATTATGTACAGCCCTAATGAAACTGTTACTGCTCAAATGCTGTCGCAAGGATTCGTCCCAGGCCACGGCTTGGGAACCCACCTTCAAGGCATTTCTCAACCTATTCAGGCAAAGGGCCAATTAGACAGAGCTGGATTAGGGAGTTTTCGGTAAGGGCCGTTGACGTTCCTGCACCCTCACTGGATGTCATCCCCATCTCTTGGAAATCTGATGAGCCGGTCTGGGTCGATCAATGGCCTTTGTCTCAAGTTAAGCTCCAGGCAGCTTACCAACTGGTGCAGGAACAGTTGGATGCTGGTCATGTCGTGCCTAGCACATCTCCCTGGAATACTCCAATATTTGTTATCAAAAAATCCTCTGGTAAATGGCACCTTCTCCAAGACCTCCGGGTGGTTTATGCTACTATGACACTTATGGGTGCCTTACAACCTGGTCTCCCTTTGCCGGCCGCTATTCCCCAAGGGACCTTCCGTGTTGTTATTGACCTCAAAGATTGTTTCTTCTCCATCCCATTACATCTAAATGATCAAAAGAGGTTCGCTTTTAGCCTCCCTTCCATTAATTTCCAACAGCCGCTTCAGCGCTTCCAATGGGTAGTGCTACCACAGGGCATGGCTAACAGCCCCACTCTTTGTCAAATTTTTGTTGCCCGGGCCATTCAACCTATCCGCCTACAGTGGCCCTCTGTCTACATTGTTCACTACATGGATGACATCCTTTTGGCGGGCAACCTGCCTCAGGAGGTTCTTGCCTGCTTTCATTCTCTCCATTGTCGGTTGGTCCAGGCAGGACTTACAATCGCCCCAGAAAAGGTCCAGGTCTGTGATCCATACACTTATCTTGGGTTCCGACTTGATGGGCCCTTTGTCACGGCCAAACAGTCAATCATTGCCACCGACCACCTCCGTACCCTCAATGATTTTCAAAAGCTTCTGGGCGGTATCAATTGGCTTCGTCCTTATCTTAAACTGCCCACCGCAGACCTTAAGCCTCTTTTTGATATCCTTCAGGGAGATGCTGATCCTAGTCTCCGCGCTCCCTGTCCCCTGAGGGCCAGGCGTTATGTAAAGTTCAAAATGCCATTAATGCCCACTTTGTAGTTTCTCTTGATTACTCTAAACCATTTTCCTTGTTGGTATTCTCCACGCCACACTGCCCTACTGGGCTTTTTTGGCAAAATAATCCTGTCTTGTGGCTTTATCAGTCGTCTCCTCTAAAAGAACCTTCCTCCCATATTATGACCACGTAGCTGACCTCATCATTCAAGGACGTCAAGCAGCTCGCAAGTATTTTGGCCTTGAGCCCTCCTCAATAATCACCCCCTACTCAGTCCAACAACTTAATTGGTTATTACAGTCTACTGACACCTGGCCTGTCGCATTGGCCTCCTATACGGGCACCACTGACAATCATTATCCTCCTGATAAATTAGTCCAGCTTGCATCCCGTCATCATTTTGTTTTTCCTAAGATTACACAAAGAGAGCCCCTCCCATCTGCCCTTACGGTATTTACCGATGGCTCTTCTAATGGTTCTGCTGCCTATGTGATTGGGGGCCGCTCTACAGCCTGGAAGACCCCCCACTCCTCGGCCCAACTCGTTGAACTTGAGGCAGTCACGACCGTTCTCTCCATCTTTACACATCAGCCCCTAAATCTATATACCGATAGTGCTTACATAGCTCAATCGGTCCCCTTACTTGAAACTGCTCCTTTTATCAAAATGTCCTCCCTGGCAGCCTCTCTTTTCCAACGCTGTCAAATGGCCATTCAAGGCCGTACAGCCCCCTTTTTCACTGGTCATCTCCGAGCCCATTCTGGCATTCCCGGTCCTTTAACACGAGTTAATGCCACGGCCGATGCGGCTACCCGTACGGTTCACGCCTTCTCAGTCACTCAGGCTCAACAGGCCCACGACCTCCATCACCTTGATGCCCGGTCCCTGCGCATACTATTTCGTCTCACCAGGGATCAGGCCAGACACATTGTGCGTTCTTGTCCCACATGTGCTACCTCCCTTCCTGTCCCTCATTTGGGTGTCAACCCTCGAGGTCTGGCCCCCCTACACCTTTGGCAAATGGACGTCACCCATATCTCTGAATTTGGCAACCTTAACTATGTCCATGATTGCATTGATACCTTCAGTGGATTTATTGTGGCATCGCCCCAGGCCAGAGAGGCCACTAGACATGTTATTTCCCATCTCCTGTATGCCTTCTCGGTTCTGGACGTCCCCAATGCCCTAAAAACTGATAATGGACCGGGGTACACCTCTAAGGTGTTTTCTCAGTTCTGTACTACCCTTTCTATTACTCATACTATGGGCATTCCTTACAACCCTCAGGGCCAAGGCATTGTTGAAAGGGCCCACCAAATGCTCAAATCCATGATTCACAAAATCCGCCAAGCCTCCTGGTATCCCTCCTGGCTGGCGCCTCGCAATGTCTTATGTCATGCCCTGTTTGTTTTAAACTTTCTGCACCTAGATGATTCTGGCAAAAGTGCAGCCGATCGTTTCTGGCACTCTTCCACTTCCACTCAATTTGCAATGGTCAAGTGGAAAGACCCCCTTACCGGCTCTTGGCACGGCCCTGACCCTGTCTTGATTTGGGCTCGTGGTACGGTTTGTGTTTACCCCCACGATGCGGACTCTCCTCGCTGGCTCCCGGAGTGCCTGGTCCACGCTGTGCCCAGGTCACCTAGTGTTATTGCCAATCATTCGGCTGCCGTTGAAACGCCACCTTGAGACACTGGTCCGGTGTCCCCCGTTCCACACAGCCCAAAGAGACTGTATCTCCCTGAGGCGTTTCCTCTGCTTTCTTTACAGAATGACTGCAACCATGAGTCATCTTCTGGCCTTTCTGGTGCTTGCTGCTGCCTGTGTCCTGATCAGCACCAATCTGATGGAGTCTACACCCACTCTGCTCCTGTCCTCGATCTTCATTCCTTTAGCCAGCAGTGGACTGGGACCTCCGCCCTACAGGAACGTTGCTGTTTCTACGCCAACAAATCAGGAATCGTCCGAGACAAGATCAAGAGACTACAAGAAGATCTAATAAAGCAGAGAAAGGAACTGTTTGACAATCCCTTTTTGAGCGGACTAAATGGACTTCTCCCATACCTTCTCCTCATTCTGGGCCCCCTTGTAGGCTTCTTGTTGGTCTTCTCCTTTGGCCCCTGGGCTCTTCGGAGGTTAACAAATTTTGTAAAACAGCATATTAATGACATATTGGCTAAACCCATTCAGGTC
Organism: Galemys pyrenaicus; assembly: GCA_019455555.1. Taxonomy (NCBI): domain Eukaryota; kingdom Metazoa; phylum Chordata; class Mammalia; order Eulipotyphla; family Talpidae; genus Galemys; species Galemys pyrenaicus. Next base: position 92,204 of record JAGFMF010011748.1, read on the forward strand.
CATTATCACCGCCTGGAGATGATGGAGCGGGGAGACACGTAATCTTGGCTAACCACCTTACTCTCTACCCTTATTGGTCCCATAATTTTGCTTCTGTTAGCTCTCGCTATTGGTCCTTATGTTTTTAATCGCTCAATTGCCTTTATTCGCAGCCAAATTCAGTCAATTATGTCAAAATCAATTCAGATACATTGTCATCGCCTAGAAATGTTGGAGCATGAAGGAACATCTTCTGATCTTGGGTCACGGTCTGCGCATAATCAGTAAGTGGCAAAGCCTCCCCACTACAAAAATCCCACCTTTGGTAGTCTCGTGGGTCATTCGCTATCTCGCTCCCTGGCCGGGACCCGATAGCTTTCTGGCTGGCCCCCTTGAGGTAACTGGAATGGATAGTCAATGATGGGTACGATGGTGCGCTTGTTTAAACTAACCTAAGACAGCGCGCGGTCCTTTGCTTGGGCTTGCCGGCACCTTAGTATTTTACTAGACCGAGTAGCCATGACGGGTAAGGCTAAAACAAGCCTGCCACAACCTAAGACAGGCACATTCCTCCTCACTAATAAAAAGAGAAAGGGGGATCTATTGGTGCCCTGACGCCCCCCCCCCGGGGAACACTGTGACATCAGTGCACTTCCTCTTTGGGGGAGTGGCTTTGCCTTTACTGGTTCATTGCGCATGACGACCCCTAGCACGCCAAATAAGGTTA
>JAGFMF010011748.1:107798-131987 GCA_019455555.1 Galemys pyrenaicus
AATAACAGCAATAAAGACACAGAAACCAAAAATGAGGAGTCAAGGACAGACTGGGGACACCTGTGGGGAGGGGAGGGGGAGGGTTGAGGGAAGATGGGAACACGAGGGACTGAGGTGATGATGGTGCACTGGTGAGATGGTGATGGGGAATACATGGGGATTACAGTTAATGGCAAGTATATGTAAATTTTAAAATATTTTAATAATAAAAAAAAGAAAGAAAGAAAACACTAGAGTGGATATCAGATTAACAAATATCAATATCAATTTATTAACTAAGAACAAAAGTAGCTAAGAACATTTAGGGTACGTCTATGCTTCTATGCTTTGTGAAGATGAAGAAAAGAAGAACAAGGACACAGATTCTGAAAAAAGAAATATTTGTTAATGTGTGGTTTGTTACCAAATTTTTCTCTTTTCTACAATTTTTTTTCTCTTGCAAAGTAGGGAAATTCCATTTTTTTTTTTAATGCAATGATTCTAGGGTACCCAAGTATATCCCTAAATTTTTTTTTAACATTTCTAGTGGGCTAAGACTATATATGCACAATTTTTCCAGTACTTTTTTTCTTTCTTTCCCTTCCTTTTTGGTTAAGGTATTTAAAAAAAAAAAGTACTTCACCCGTCTTGGTCCCCTAGGTCTCCTATTCATAACATGAAAACAATTCTGTTCTTCTGTGCTATTTCCTGGGGCTCAATGTTTATGTCCTGGATTTTACCACCAAACTATCCCATTGGCGATTATGATTTCTATCATATTGTTAGGGGGAAAGGTAGTCCTAAATGTATTACACAGATGGGTGTGTGGACTCCAACCCCCACTCCAGACCACCAGTGTTCCAAAACCACAAATCCAATAATATAATTATCAAAAAATAAATCACTGGAACCTGAGGATGGAGTTAAGCAGTCAGGCTAGCTATAAAACTAGAGAGGTGAGCCTTGGGTTCTCTCTTCCTTTAGAGCCATCTCACTTAACTTGGAGCCAGCTCTCAACGTGCCATTGCTTAGAAAATCTGGTAAAATATTTGCAGATTTATATCCCTCTCTTTCCCTTGGTATTATTACTATTTTATTACCCTTCTTTCGTAAAATAAAACCTGTTAATAACTTTTGTCACATGTACCTAAAGTTAAAACTTATTATAAAAGTCTTCTAAATGCGTGGGTAAAAACCCAGTAAAAAAAAACAAAACCATTTTATATTAAAGTTTTCTTGTAACAATATCAGTCCTGAAGTTATTCATTCTTCAACAAGTATTTATTTAATAGCTTATTATATGTGAAGTACAGTTCAATGCAAAGTGTCTGGCTAGAAAATCTGGCTATAAAATACCTTTAAGAGATCTCATTCTGAAAAAAAAAAAAAGAGATCTCATTCTGATAAATTAATCACATCTGAACAAAACCATTTATCTTATTTCCAAATGCTACCTTATAATAAATCTTCCCCAAACTGATGTCATCTTAACAACCTTCCAAGCAAAAAAAGTCAAATCTTTTCTGACTCTACTATTTTCTATAAATTATAGTTAGACAGTTTAGAGCAGGGAGAGTGATACCTACAAAAAAAATCAATGGGGGGGTCTCCCTGATGAAGCAAGGGGTTAAGTTGCAACACTATGAAGCTATCCACATCACTGCAGCACGAGTGCAATCACCAGCCAGGAGAGGAGACCCACATGGCGCAGTAACCTCTCCTGTCTTGCCCACTGCTTCTCTCAGCAGAGTATTTCAGTCTATGTACCTGTTCTGTTCTCCACTCTGTCTCTGGTGAAGCCTCTCATCTCCCACACCTCTGGCCTATCTCTAGTTCTTGTATGCATAAATATTTAAAATAGAAAAATTAATGGGGCCCATATACCCAGGTCCCCAAGAAAAGCTTGTCAGAACTGATAAAGTCAAGGGAGGATCAAGAAATGCCTAGAAGGCATTCCCGGACCCCAACTTACAGACAGACCTGTAAAGTCAGAGGAGACCAATCAGCAGCAAAATGGGGAAAGATAGGCCCCCACCCAACCCACTGCCAGTGCTAATAAAACTACTCCCAGGGAGCACAGTGCAAGGGAGAGTGACTTAGAAACTGCCACCTGGATTTAAATCAACACCCTGGGAGTGGCTATGCAGTACACCCAGGAAGGGATAGAGCAAGCAGCCTCATGCACCTCACTGAAGGTCTTCCCTACACCCCTCCTCTCCTTCCCTGGTCTCTGACCAACGAGACCATTCCCTGAGTGTGCTTTTTCTTTATTATTTTTTTTCCATTACTTATTTTTATTAGTCTCTAAATAAACTTTGCTTTTGCTTCTGCTAAAGATGTGGCTTAGAAATCCTTCATGGCCATAAGCAAGGACTAGGAACCCTAAAAGTCAGGAACATCTTAGAATCCCAAAACCCAGAAACATTAGGGTCTCACAAAATCACAGGGTAGACAATGAATGTCCTTAATACATCTAGGGCAGGGCCTCCCTGGTGGTGCAAGGGGTTAAGTGCCTCACTGAGGAGCTTACCGGGACACTGCAGTGCAAGTTTGATCCCCCAACACTGTAGACAAGTTTGATCCCTGCCTAAGGAGAGGACCCCCACATGACTTAGCAGACCTCTCCTGTCTCACCCGTTACTCCCCCCAGCAGTGTATTTCTGTCGATATGCCTGTTCTGCTCCTTTCTCTGTCTCTAGTGAATTCTCTCACACCATACCTCTGGCCTGTACCCCAGCTCTTGTATGCATAAATATCTTTTTTAAAAATAACAAAATAAAATAAATTTTTAAAAATGTTTACAAAAAGACATCTAGGGCAATTTTTTCAAGTTCAAAAATGTTGAAGTCATTGTCACAGCCTACTTCTAATTAAAGGAAGATTTATGACTGAACGCAGGTTTCTTATCCAAGTTCAACAAATTATATGGAACAGTTTATGGTACTCTCTTCAAGAAAACTCTAGGCATATACATCCATGAGTAAACCCTTCAACACTAAGGTGATATGTAACAGTCTATGACTATGAAATAGAACTTTGTGATGCTGATTAATATATATTATATGATCTCAGAGTACAATTAATCATAGAACACAATTAAACCCAGAGATGGTAAAGAAAAATGAACGTGGAGCCATCGTCAGTTTGGGTAACAACCACAGCCAGGAGCATCCAGGTACCTGCATATTTGGGCATGTACAAGCAAGTCCACCGCTGAGAAGAAAATGAAACCACACCTGCAAATCATGTACAGGTTGAAATTCTACCATCAGCAATTAACAAAATTCCCACCAGTAAGAACTGTACTGACTGAAAACTTGTATAAAGCAAAGCAATTCTGGCCCCTTTCACCTAGAAAAGCACATCTCATGTTCCCTGGGCATTCAGCCTAAGTACTGGTGTCTTTCTCCACCAGACGGCAGTCCTGACACTTCAGTTGCTATTAACTTTCAGTATCTCCAGTCAACAAAATATAAGATTACATATGCAGGGACAATGGTGATTTGAGGGAAGTCCTTAGAATATAGCCATGTACTACTCACAGACTGGATGGTTAATGTCACCTCATCTCTAAAGGTAATTTTTATTTTTTTCTGTTAGACACCCATTCTTTCTTCTTGTTCCTCAAAATACCAATGACTTTTCTCAAGTAAGAACATAAACAGACTCAATTCTAGCAAAAATGGACCCATCTTAATAAAATGATATGAAGTCCAAGTGGAACATCTCTCCCCTTGGGTGGCATGATAGTTCCATCAATAGTTCAGCCCAGACAGAACCATGGAATGGTAAAATCACAATCTGTTAAGAAGATAAAAAATGGAAATCTGCACCTGAAGCGGTATGCATGCAGTATATCTTTTGGAAATTTGGATTTGAATTTAGCCATTCCAATGTGATCTAGTCTAAACTGTGAGGCCACACCTCTTCACTAGAAAGCAGGGAAAGCAAGGAAGCTGAGAAAAACACACTACCCTGAGGGACAGAGAAAGTCAGATCAATCCATCTCCTCAGTCCATCTTTAAACAGCTTTCACATCCCAGTTCCAAGCCTGCCAGGAAGTGCATTCTTGCTCTTGAATGGCCTCAATTTATTTATATGAACTGCCAGTGGCTTCTGAAACTTGCTAGCAGAATCTACGCAAACAGAGCCATCTGAATGGACAAAGGATATGAACAGGTGGCTCTCCAAAGACATATAAATGGTTACTAAACATGAAAAGATGCTCAATGCCATTATTAGTAATTAGGGAAATGCAAACCAAAACCACAAAGAGATAGCACTTCACGCCAATAAGGATGGGCATAAAAAAAGTGGGGGGGGGGGGCCTCTCTGTGGCACAGTGGGTTAAGCAACGCACTATGAAGCAAACCAAACCACAGTCACTGCAGCAAGAGTTCGATCCCTGCCGCCGGCCGGGGAGGGGGGGGGTGACGCACATGGCACAGCAGACCTCTGCTGCCTTACCTGCTGCTCCCCTCAGCAGAGTGTTTCAGTCAATCTACCTGTTCTGCTCCCAACTCAATTTCTGGTGAATCCTCTTACCCCACTCCCGCACGGCTGGCCTATACCCCAGTTCTTGTATGTATAACTAAATAAATCTTAAAAGAAAATCAACAAGAGAATGTGGAAAAGCCCAAACCTTCATGCACTGTTGGTGTAAAATGTTTCAGTAGGTATAAAAAACTTTCCAAAAGTTAAACAGAGTGACCATATGACCCCGTAGTTTGTTCCTAGTTACAGATCCAAGAGAGATGAAAGGCAGGCCCCCCATAAAAATTAACACATGAATTTATGACAGCACTGTCCATATAGCCTAAGAAAGAGAAACTTTCATCAACGGATAATGTCCCTTGTTCTAAGAAAATTATATGGCTCTAATCAATCCACAAAATGAAATATTTAGCCATAAAAAGCAACAAAGTACCAATATGTAGTACAACATGGATGAAAACCTTATCCTCAGTGAAAGAAGCCAGATATAAAGGCCACATGATATATGAACTCATTTATAGGAACTATCCAGAAGAGGCAAATCCATAGAGAAATCACACTTGTTGTTGGGGGTAGAGGAGGTGGGAAGCTGGTGGGGAGTGATGGACAGTACTGGGTAAAGGGTACAGGCTGATGAAAATGTCCTGAAATTGACTCTGGGGATGACTGTACAAGTTTGTGAATATAACATCCCAGTGAACTACAAACTTTTAAAAGTATGTGTTCTGAGGCCTCCCTGGTGGTGCAGTGGGTTAAGCAACACACTATGAAGCAAACCGCAGCCACTGCAGCACAAGTTCGATCCCTGCTGCCCGCCCAGAGGAGGTGACCCACATGGTGCAGCAGACCTCTCCTACCTCACCCGCTGCTCCCCTCAATAGTGTATTTCAGTCTATCTGCCTGTTCTGTTCCCCACTCTCTGGTGGATCCTCCCCCCCCCCACCTCTGGTCTGTACCCCAGTGCTTGTATGCATAACTAAATGTCTTTTTTTTAAAAAAGTATGCATTCTGCGGCATATGCACTAAGCTTCAATTTTAATATGCTGTTCTCTAAGATCCCAATTCTTTATGGGCCTTAGAACTCCCTCCAGGAACAGAGTCATCAGTCAGCACACACCCTCACTACCCCTTCCTGTGTCCCATCCCCAAAAGCAGATTTGGGTCAAAGTAGATTTTTATCAACACTAAGGTTGAGCTACCTTCTACTTCTTTTGTTTCTTTATTGTGTCTGAGCAACTTTAAAAATACTGTTTGACACAGACTTCTTATACACTAAGTCACATTATATATAATATTATTAATTTTAAAAGGGAGTCAACAGGCACTTGGAAATGGCCAGAACAGGCCTCCCTGGTGATACAGGGGTTAAAGACACAGAACTACTGAGCTACAATCAGCCCTTTCCTGTCTCACCTGCTGCTCGCCTCGGCAGTGTATTTCAGCAGATCTGAAATCTGCCTGTTCTGCTCCCCACTCTGTCTCTGGTGAATCCTCTCACACCCATACCTCTGGCCTACAAACCAGCTCTTGTATACATAAATAAAATAAACCTTAATTTTTTTTTTTTTTGCCACAGCACTGCCTCTACAGTCAAGCTATTCACAAATAACTGAATTTCTTCTTCTGAACATTCAGAAATATTAAAGATCTTCACCCTGTACAACTTAGATACAGCCGTGAAACTTCCTTTGGTTAATACATGTGAGTGGAAGTGGTGAATGTTTCTTTCAGGTAAAAACTTTAAAAGTCAGCGTGTTATGACATATTCTACTTTTCCCTTTTTCCTGGTGTGATACGGTGACTCATAATCAGAAATATTATATATATTAAGAAATATTAGCTGGGGGACACTCCCTGGTGGCGTGAGGGGTTAAGTCTCAGCACGATGGAGCTATCAGCAGCCACTGCAGGATGAATTTTATCCCCAGCCAGGGAGTTAACGCACATGGTGCAGCAGACCTCTCTTGCCTAGCCCACTGCTCCCCTCAGCAATATTTCAGTCTATCCACCTGTCCTTCTCTCCACTCTGTCTCTGATAATCCTCTCACTCCCTGCACCTCTACACTCTAGTTGTTAGAGGTACAGATAAATCTTTTAAAAAAAGAAATATTAGCTATTATGAGAAATACGTATTGGTCTTTGTCACATGTCTGGCACAGAAACCTTGGAATTTCGTAAGTCATAAGAACAATATAGGTCACTTGATTTTCATAACAGATTCAATTAAACCACATCCCATTAAACTGATTTTATGTTAATGAGATGATTTTTAGAAAGCATCATGGGATAAAGGCTGGTTACTATGGGCACCAAGCATGTGATCAGAGTTGGAACTTTCAGCCTTATTCCCTGACTTCTGGGAAAGCAAGAGGGTAGAGATTGAGTCCAACCACAGATGGCTGATATTTAATCATGCCTAGATAATGAAGTCTCCATTAAAAAATCTAAAAAGACAGGGCATACAGAGCTTCCCAGTTGGCAAAATCTGGAGGTACTGGGGAAATAAATGGAGGAGAGCATGAAGGTTGTACCTCCCTTTCCCCATACTTTACCCTATACATCTCTTCTATCTCTCTGTTTGCAAGTTATATCCTTTTATAATAAACTGGTTCATCTGGTAATAAAAACATTTTCCTGAGTTCTGCGAATCACTCTAGCAAATTAATCTAACCCAAAAAGGAGATGATGAGCCTTCAATAGTTCAGAAGCTTTGCCACTGGTGTGAAAGGGTAGAACAGTCTGATGGGGCTGAGCTCTAACCTGCAGAATCCGACCCTACCTTCAGGTAGACAATGTTAGAACTGAGCTAAATCACAGTATACATAGCTGGTATCACAAAACTAATGTGTGGAACACATATACAATTTAGTGATCAGAATTATCAAAAGTATGGGGTACGTTATAAAAGGAAAAGAGTTTTTTTATTCACTACACCTGACAACCAATACGGTTCCAGACAGTGGCCGCTTCCAAGTGAGGTACCAAAGAAGGATCCAACGTAAAGATGACAATGTTGAGTGGAAACCACAAACCCCTTACCCCCCTCCCCAAAGTGACCTTCAATGAACACAAAGCATGAGTGAAAACAAAACTTTTTTTTTTTTAACCCACTGAGATGTTGGGGTTACTGTTCATACCAAATTCAGAATGACTCTAAAACTAACTCCCCACAAAAAGAAAAAATCACATTCCTAATGTTCATTTTATTAATTTCAAGAAATTTTATTATCAATTCTCTGACCGAGCATATTTTTATTAAACTCTCTCATACTATTTCCAGATATCAGAAAAATCATACTTTTATTTAAACATTTATTTAAAACATCACTTATTCTCATCTCATTGAAAAGTATACACAATGCAAAGAAACCATTTAGGTTTACCCAAGTATTTATCAGAACTCTTTGACTTAGCAATTACAAAGGATAAGAGATGAGAATAACATCTGAATTTGAGAGCCTCTGGGTTCTTTAAACCATATTGGCTCAACCACCAGAAGGGTCTAAGGCACATGTTGCATGTAACAGCATGCAAGTAATGTGGATACAGACAGGCCAGGAAATCCTTGCTCTAACTATAAGAACCACACAAAATCCCAACTCTACTATTTGACTTTCAGCCTTAGTTTCCTCACTTGTAAAAATCAGAAAATATGATCTACCATAGTACTGGGAAATTAAATAACATGAGTAAAGTTACTGGCACATAACAGACACTCAAATATTACTTTTCTTCCAACACAGTTTGACACTTGTGTCATAGCACCCCCAAAACCAGAACATATGGCTTTATAAAGCGAGAACAAAAAGCCAAATGAGAGCACAGGCTGAGATGCAAAACAAGGATGAAAGGAAAAATGAAAGTAGGTGGACGAGAACTGCCAAAACTCAACAGCAGAATTAAAATCCTCATGAGATGAAAAAATATTTGTAATAGATATTGAACAGTATAATAAAGAGAACTGTCAATAAAGTTATAAAGGTAAAACAAGAGGGGCCTTCCTGGTGGTGCAAGGGATTAAGTTTTAGCACTATGAAGCTATCCACTGCAGCACAAGTTTGATCCCCAACCAGGGAGGTGACCCAATGGCGCAGCAGACCTCTCTTGTCTTGCCTGTTGCTCCTCTTAACAGTGTATTTCAATCACTCCACCTGTTCTGCTCCCCACTGTCTCTGGTGAATCTTCTCGCCACCCCCCACCCCCAGCACTGCTGGTCTGAACCCCAGCTCTTGTATGCATAAATTTAAAGTCTTTAAAAAAAATAAATAAAAGGTAAAACATGAGCTCTCCTAGAATGCAAACTAAAATAAAGGGACAAAAGTATTGTGAGACAATAACAAATATATGGAAGAAGAATGGGAAATTGAATACAAGAACTGTCAAGGAACCAGAATACAAAGAAACATCTAAGGTACAAATGAAAAAAACCTGATGGAGCTGAAATAAAACTAAGATACCAGAATTATGTAGCTTTGAAACTTTTATTTAAATATCTGTATAGGGCCTCCCTGGTGGTACTATGGGTTAAGCAACGCACTATGAAGCAGACCACAGCCACTGCAGCACGAGTTCGATCCCTACCGCCGGCCGGGGAGGGGACCAACATGGTGCAGCAGACCTCTCCTGCCTCGCCTGCACTGCTCCTCTTAGCACTGTATTTCAGTCAGTCTGCCTGTTCTTCTCTGCTCCCCACTCTGTCACTGGTGAATCCTCTCACCCCCCACACCTCTGGCCTGTACCCTAGTTCTTATATGCATAAATAAATCTTTAAAATAAATATCTGTATAATAAATATATCCATATACTCAGATATCAAAAGATAAGGAAGCACTATTTACTCTAATCCAATCTTCTTAACAGATCAATTTGGCATATTAATCAACACTCTCACTCTCTATAAAGATTTCTAATAAACTTCTGTATTTTCACCACTTGTTAAGCTTAATTTTCACCAAACAGGTACACTTCTGTTCCCATCAACTTGCCAAGAATTAGATATATTTATGTACTTCTTACAATTACAGAACATGGCATTACATAGATCAATGAAACTGTGAATATGAACAGAGTTATTGTTTCTATGAAAATGAAGTTGTGAGTTTTGACTCAATGGCTGGTTACCAAAAAAATTGTTGTCAAAGAAATATAGATGAATAAACTATAAAATGACCAGAGGGGAAAAAAAATCATACAATTCTAGGTGGATCATAGACTCAGACTGTTTAACATCTGCTTCTTTTTTTAAACTAAATGATTTAAGGTAAAAATGTATCACTTTTATCCCCCTTATATTATTTTTTAAAAAATTAAACACTACCCATTCCAATCCCATTATATTAGAGGACTTCTATGTACATCAAAATAGACGTGACCTGGATTAGTGAGCTTTTTACAGTAAGTGATAATGTTTTCTGAACTTTTATTATATGCTAGGCACTCTACTAAACATATTCTCATTTAAACCTCATAACAAGCTGAGGTAGGTACCAGTATCACAGATATTTTACAGATAATATAAAATAAGTAAGGTTAATCAACAGCCAGGACTCACATTGAGATCTGACTCTCAATTTCATACTTTCAACTTACTTCTTTTCTTCTTTAACTATTCTATAATTTTTTCCAATAAACATTATCATCAAATCAGTTAAAGTATAGGATTTGCGGGCGTCCCCGGTGGCGCAGTGGGTTAAGCAACACACTATGAAGCAAACCGCAGCCACTGCAGCACAAGTTCGATCCCTGCCGCCGGCCAGGGAGGGGATCCACATGGCGTGGCAGACCTCTCCTGCTGTGCCCGCTGCTCCCCTCAGCAGTGTACTTCCGTTGATCTGCCTGTTCTGCTCCCGCTCTCTTTGGTGAATCCTCTCACCCCCCACACCTCTGGCCTGTACCCCAGTGCTTGTACGCATAAATAAATAAATCTTTAAAAAAAAAAAAGTATAGAATTTGCTAATCTAGTTCAACTATTGTCTCTTAAAGACCTCTGGAAGCCTCTCCCTAGGAAGTACATAGTAAGTACTTCAAGAATGATAATGATAAAGTAAATCCAATTTTCTTGTTGTCCTTGAGGGAAGCCCGTACATTTGTTAAGTGCATAAATTCTGGAGCCAAACTACTTGCATTCAATTCCCCATGTCACCACAAACAAAAAGTGAGAACATGGCAAGTTACTTAGTGTCTCTGTGCTTCAGTTCTCATCTGTAACAAGGGTACCATTAACAGTAACTAATTCATCAAGTAATAATAGTAACTAATTCATTGAGATGTTACAGGGATTAAATGAATATCTTGACTGGTCATTAACTCAATTCCTAGAGGGCCTCCCTGGTGTTTTAAGAGTACTATCACCCCTATGACCTGAGTTGGATACACAATCAAGGAGCTAACATGTGGCTAGGCAGACCACTTAGCAATGTATTTCAGTGGATCTGCCTGTTCTGTTCCCCACTCTGTCTCTGGTAAAAGCTCTCATTTCCTGCACCTCTGGTTTAAACCCCAGTTCTTCTATTAAAATGAAAAATAATCAATGCCTAGAATGTAGAATTTAGGTTAAATAAAACAAAATGCCACATGAGAAAAAAAAAGAAACAAATACGGTAAATTCAGAAGAGAACTTTTGAAAATCATCATTAAGGTCACTGCTATCTGAAAATTCTTTAATTATTATCATTTCGCTCCCAGTCATTGTGCTAGGTGTTAAGACACCAAAATCAACAAAATAATACCTCTGTCCTTGAAGAGTTAACTTCCTAGTGGAAGACACAGATGGCAACAGCACAATGTAGTAAGATGGTAAAGGGAATGCAAAGTGCTGACAGCATTCTGCCTGAGATAGTGACAACACAGAGACCCAAGTTGGAAATTAACAGGAGAGTATTAATAATATCTTAAGCTATTCTTTTATTTGGTGTTATTAATTATTAAAGACCACACTAAATAGGGGTGGGGGAGATGATTTTCTTTAGGAAAAAACCTCCAAAGTTTAAAAACCAGAGTGCTTTTTTTTAAAGTAATGGTACTATGATTCTCAAACAAGTAACTTTTGAGCATTTACAAGAAAGAGAGTTACAGAAGGGACTCTTACAAGATTCAATCCATATCCTCCTCTCAGTTGGGAAGACAAAATATAACCAAAAATTAATCAACAATCTAGAAGTAACAATAAAGGGAACAATACAAAAGATGTTCCATATATGTGAACCACATGAAAAACCAATGTTCCATTAAATCCTAGAGCTATCCAAGAGTGTTTAGATATAGATACACATGTCATACAATATTTGAGAATAAGGGAAAAGGATTTTTATTTCCATATATAGTTCATCCTGATTTATGAGAGATGTGTAAAAAGCTTCATGTAAACTATTTCATGAATTAAATTTTATTTCTAATGAGAATGTTACTTAAGCAAATCCTATTATCAATCCTTCCTTAAAATAATCACCTATTAAAGGTCAGTTAATTACATGGAAAATAAATTCAATTTTATATTACATGTTTGATTATCAAATTTGATTATTTATTGTAATTCTTGAACTTCACATAGTGATAGAATCAGGAAAATAATTTATTTATTTTTATTTTTTATGTGTGAATAACATTCCATTGTGTGTGTATACCACATTTTCTTTTTTTTTTTAAGATTTTTAAAAATTTATTTATGCACACAAGAGCTGGGGTACAGGCCAGAGGCATGGGGGTATGTGTGTGTGAGGATTCACCAGAGACAGAGTGGGAAGAGAAAACGCAGATGCAATGAAATATACTGCTGAGGGCCTTCCTGGTGGCGCAGTGGCTTAAGCAACGCACTATGAAGCAGACCGCAGCCACTGCAGCACAAGTTCGATCCCTGCTGCCGGCCAGGGAGGGGACCCATATGGCGTGGCAGACCTCTCCTGCCTCGCCCGCTGCTCCCCTCAGCAGTGTACTTCCATTGATCTGCCTGTTCTGCTCCCTGCTCTGTCTCTGGTGAATCCTCTCACCCCCCACACCTCTGGCCTGTACCCCAGTGCTTGTATGCATAAATAAATAAATCTTTAAAAAAAAAAAAAAGAAATATACTGCTGAGGGGAACAGCGGGCAAGGAGAGGTCTGCTGGGCCATGTGGGTCCCCTCCCTGGCCGGGGATCAAACTCGCAGTGCAGTGGCTGTGGAGGTCCCAACAAGTATGGGACCAACCCCTTTCACCACCAGGGAGGCCCCAGGTTGAGAATTTAGATTTTTTTTTTTTTTTTTAGTGAGTCCATCATTCATTGTATTTCTGAATATTCCTGTGCAACATATGCCAGTTAAGAACTACTTTAAAGAAACACATCCCTACGTGAGACTACAGGAAAAGAGAGGCACTGAGTTTTTCCTAATTTCCTCTAGCCAGGTTTTTTACAATTCATAACAGGAGAGACCTTGAATTCAGAATTAAAAATCTTAAAGATGCACTAAATTAGAATCTAATTGATGTAACTGCAAAGGGTATTTTACAATTCCTGTGACCTGTTTCTATCTATAGACCAGTAAGATTACTAACACTGAAATACAAAAGTAAGCCTGACAAGCATCAGCAAAGACACTAACATATTAGGTAAACATTACTGGCGAATAGGCTACCATTACAATTCTAATTACTGTGCCACAGATTACAGGCTAATTGTAGTGGGGAAAATAAACCTTACCTTAAGCCCCATAACCAAGCAGTCAAACTCAGCATCACAAGTAATAGGACTTGACAGCATATATCTCCAGATGGGAAGCAGTATGAAGTGCACAGTATAACTCAGTAGAAACTAATCAACCCTTTAAACTTGTCTTACAGTCAGCTAATGACATAGAAGAAACAGAGGAACACCATAAAGGACACCAATGAGAAGAAAATCAGGCAAATCAAGAATGTGACTCATTTTATAACACAACTGGCTTGATCACTTTTTAAAATGTCTTTTAAAGTGAGGGAGGAGGTAAGGCTGTTTGTTTTAGATTAGAAGAGGTCAAAGCAATTTAATAATCACATGTGATAACTAAACCCTTGGGACCCTGGTTTGGTGGAGTTTGGTGTAAAAGACCATTGAAAAACCTATCAGTATGGAAAGATTTAAATATAGATTGATATTAGATTACATGAAGGAATTATGAGTAAGAAATTATTAAGTAATTATCACAGTAAATTTTAACTAAAAAATTTGGCTGTATTACAAAATGTCCTTAGCGTTGAAGAAGAATGCTGACGTATTTAGAGGTAAAGTATCATAATATCTACAGCTTGATTTCAAGTAGTTCAAAAACAATATATACATATTACAGATAAAGGAAATATGGTAAGACATCAACAAAAGTTGAATCTAGATAGGTCATTATATGAAGTTGATTATCAATTTTCAGTATATTTGAAATTATGTTATAATTTTGAAAAAATGGTGTGTGGCAGGGGGCCTAGAGAGTTCCAATCCTACAGGGGGGAGGGGGGAGACCCTAAAAGCAAAGCTGTAGGAAATTCTGAGGAGCAAACAACTACATTTTAGCAGAGCATTTATTAAATATCATTTACTCCTCTGGCAGCAATGAACTCTAGGAATGAAAGCACCACCTAAAACACTATTTAAAAGACTGTGTAAATAATGTAGCCCAATTATCTAAGCTGGGCCTTTAACAGCTAGTTCTCTCAAAAGAGACACATGGAAAGCATGACTAGATAACCATTCTTTAACAGCATCATATTCAACAAGAAAATGTGTATATTTTAACCAAACAACAATCAATCTGTGACCCATTTTCTATTATTTGAACTTTTGCTGCAGACATTACAAAGACAATCAACTACAAATTTTCTTAAACCTAATAAAACACTAAAGAAAATTATAGAGTACAATAGTCAGGCATCAATAGATTTCTTAAACATTTACAATTATTCATGAAAACTTCAATTACTCAAAGGAATTTATCAAAATTTTTCTGTAAAGAGAAATGTATAGGCTCTTTATTTTTTCATTAACCATGATGAAATAGTCCACAAGAATACTAAAAAGACAATTTTCAGCTAGTTTATAAACACTGATTAGTTGCTGCACATTAATGAAAAAACACCATTCAAAGATAACTTTCTATGGAATTCTACATATTAAATTTTGACAAACTCAAAAATATTGCTTAAGATAATGCACTGTGTAGCCATTGCCACATAAACCAGCCACAAGTTTTGCAATAAGGAAATCTCAAGAAAATAACCCAACTGTGAGTTCCCTGTACGCATCAAGAACAAACTACATAAGTGAAATTGTACTTTCAAGAAATGCAGTTTTGCCAAAATAAAGTTGATAAATACAATTTTAGCTATGGGAGGTAAATTTTTTTCTGTTCAGTTTTACTGCAAAAATGGTAAAGGTGTCCAGAGTCATCTTTTAAAAATAAATCTTTTTAAATGCCAACAAAATGATCTGGCTAGGAAGCAGTAAAACACATCGAACAGCCTACGTTTGGGGAAATTTACTCTCAAGAAAAAAGCGTACCGCTATTCTCATTTTCCTCATATTATTTAGGCAAGATGAAGCATACAGTCCTACAGAAAAGATACCATATTTGAATCAGGCTTCCCAGATGACCAGCTGAATGACCTTGATAGACTCCTTGGGCAAATTCCTTATCTTAATCTCGCTGAGCCTCAATTATTTCATCTGTAAAAAGGGGAGACACAGCAGCCACCTCATTGGGCTGAAAAGATGAGTGAGGTCAACTGCAAGACACACAGAAAGTAGTAAACGCTAGCTAAACGTTCTGTAAAGAGCCTGAGGAATCAACCCCAATCACATCACCCCGATGTTGCAGCGCAAAGACCAGACTGCGCAAAGACTCTGGCTCAGCACCTCAAGACAGGTGGTATGCCTGCAGCTATCTCCCTCCTGAAATCCCAGCAGAGCGTGCATCTGTCAGCTACCCACCCAGCAGTCCACCCGCTCGGACCTGGGCTGAGGGACCCGAGGCAAAGGCGCGAGGCCCGCCCTCTCAGCCTGGCAACTTACCTACAAAATCTCCGCCCCGGCAGCCACCCCTCTCCGCCGCCCCCACCCCAGAGGTCCCCTCCCGCCCATACACGCACCCTTGGGGCGCGCGCGGACACACACGCGCACGCACGCATACACACACACACACAGGCACGCACGCAAGTCCCGGCCTCAGGCCCCCGCACCCCTCACTGCTCACGCTCACGCACTCACTCACACACACACACACACACACACACAGCCACACCAGCACTTACCGGTCGCGAGAGGTTGGGACGTAGGGAGCCGCAAGCCAGAGAAGGAGCCGCCACCGCCTCCGAGCCCGCCCCTCCGCCCCTGCGCGGCCTGTCACCTCGCCCCCCGGTGGGGGGAGGCCGCGGACCCCTAAGGGCCCGAGGGGCGCAGGAGGAATCAGGGGGGCCAGGCCCGTCCCTCCTTCACATGGAGCCGGGGCGAGCCGGAGGGCGCGTGGGCCGTCACGGTCGGTAGGAGCCTCTAGGCAGCTCTCGGTGCTTCTCGCCGCCCGGGTCCGGAGGCCCGGAGGAGCGGAGCAAGAAAGGAGGAAGCCGCGGGCCGAGCGCCGCCGAGGCCGAAGGTGGGGGGGGCGACGACTCCGTGGCCGGGGCGGCCGGGCCTCCCTGTCGCCGTCCTCGTCGTCGCCGCTGCGGGCCGCGGGCCCCCGAGCGCCGCACCCTCCGGCCGCACCACCCTGGTCAGGCGCCGCCGCGGAGGGCAACCCGGCCGCCACTACACACCAACTCGTGACGTCGGGCGCCGCGCCGCGCACGTCACGGGCAGCTCGCTCGTGCGCGCGCGCCCTCCGCCGTGCACGGGACCGCTCGGGCGCGCGCCCAGCCGGGAGCGCCGCTCGGCGGCCGAGGCTGTGGGCTCGCGCCTGCGCAGTGGCCCGCCGCACCGTAGCCCACCCCGAGCCCCTTCGGCTCAGGGAGGTTTCCGGCCGGCCCGGTCTCCCCACGGCCAGCTGCCCCCGGGTGCACACGGCCGGCCCGGGCGCTGCGCGCTCGCGCTTAGGTCTCCGGCGTTGGCCCTCGGGTTTACATCCGCTCCCGAGAAGGTGCCCCGCGCGGGCGTAGAGCCGAGTCGGAGCGGCCGCGGCGAGTCGTTCGTGGTCGGAAAGCCGCTGCCCGGTGGTTGGGGGTCTCGTTTCCGAATTTTTTTAAAAAGGAATTTAGAGCTTCTGGGCTTGTCACCGAACCTGCAGGTAGGCCATCTGAGTGCTACCTGCGTTTTCTGGTTGGTTCCTGTCGCCGTCCAGGCCGGCCAGCAGCGTGACCTCGGTCTTGACACCGCACGGCTAGCGCCAGAGCGGAGTCCACGCGAATCTCGGCCACTGAGAGGATTCGCTGGTCACGGCCACGCGGCCCAGTCCCCGCGCCACCTCGCCCTCGGAGTGAAACGGCAATGCCAAGCGCACAGCCCGGGAGGCCAGGGAGGGAGCCACTTGCCTTCCTGTGTCTTCACACCCACGCTATTTGGGCCTAGAAAGCCTATTTCTCCAGTTTCTTGCCTCAAACCCTCCTAACAATTCCCCCGTGCCATTGTGGCCCCCACTCAAGGGTACATATACATCTAATCCACTCCTGCCTTTTCCAGACCACATTTCACAATAGCAGTGGAAAGCAGAGAGATGGGAGGGCACCCCACCAAGCCTAGAGGTGAGCAACTGCTGCAGCCTTGGGTATTATGTGATAGCAAAATATCTGGGTTCCCTGGAGTTTTTATTAGAACCCCAGTAGCAGCAGTGTGTAAGGTGCAGGACAGAGGAATTTATCAATAGGTCATTTTAAGGGTTGGGGAAAAAATAAGTAATGTGTAATAGTGAACGTCTGAAAACCACTTTGATGACTAGTAGACTGAGCTTATATGTGCTGTCATTGTTCCATCTGAGTGCAGGGGCACTCTAGGTAGCCGGCACAAAGGAAGGCCAGCCCTCAAGAACAGAGAAGTAAATTTTTTAAATGAGTGGAAATAAGCTGATCGAGTATTTTTAAGCCTGAGAACCCATAAAGTCGAAGTTTTACACTTGTTTAAGTCTGATGTGATACAGAAAGGAAGATCTCTTGTTTTCGAGGGCAGCATTTAAGTCTTAAACTTATATATTGTCTCCCTCAGTTCCTGACCTGATCATATGGCAGTCAGTCCATTTATAAATGGTTGTTGACTAAGTCATCTAGAGATGGATTTTCCCTCACACCTCTGTTCACTATTTCCCTCCCCTACTACACCTGACTTTATTCATTTGTGTTCCTTAGAAACAGCCCATGAGTATTTTTCATCTTCACTCTTTTTGTTTTTAAGATTTTATTTTATTTTTTTAAAGAATTATTTATTTATGCATACAAGAGCTAGGGTACAGGCCAGAGTCCAGGGCGATGAGAGGACTCACCAGAGACAGAACGGGGAGCAGAACAGGCAGACATACTGAACACACTGCTAAGGGGAGCAGCAGGGGAAACAGGAGGGGTCTGTTGCACCATGCTGGTCACCTCCCTGGCTAGGAATCGGACCCCTACTGCAGTGACTACCAATAGTTTCACAGTGCTGAGACTTAACCCCTTGCACCACCAGGAAGGTCCCCTTCTTCACCCATTACATTGGTGACTTCTCTTGCTCAGGTGTCGAATCTTAAGCACCCTTGATTGTTCTAATATATATGATTAAAAATTAGGAATTTTGGGATTTTTTTTTTAAATAAAACCTTCATTCAACAAAACTTTTTGTCTTCTTTCTCTGTGCCTGGGATTGCAGTGATGGAGTGGTAGTCCCCATCACCTCCCAGAGACTCAGAATTTGTGAGGGGGGCACACAGGTAAGTGAATCATGATGGAGCAAAGTGCCTTGCCCTGCAGCGAGGTGTATATGAGATGCCACAGCAACAGAGACATGTCACAGGTGTACCAGGGAACGAGGAGGAGGCACAGTGTATCAGTTTTCTGTTGCTCATAACAAACTACCAAAGACTTAGTAGCATAAAACACCTACTAATTTATGGTTCTGTAGGTTAGAGTTTGCACAGCATGGGCACCTGACTGGGTTCTCACATCTGAATCATGAGGTGGAAGTCTAGGTGCCAGCTGAGCTGAGTTCTCGTCTGATAGCCCTGGAGAAGCTCTGCTGCCAACCTCATTCTTTTTGGCAGAACTCAATACCTAGTGGCCATACGGTTAAGGTCCCTGTTTTCTTGCTGACAGCCAAGCTCTGCTGTTGACTTCTAGAGGTCACCCCTGTCCCTTGCCATAGGAGCCCCTCCATGCTCAAAGCCAACAAAAGAATTTTTTGCACATCAAACCCTACAATCTCTGAGACTTCAGCTCCCAGCTGGATAAAACTCTGCTTTCATGGGCCTCCTTGGTGGCGCAGCGGGTTGAGCCCTGCACTGTGAAGCATCCATGGCATAGCAGCGCAAGTTTGATTCCTCCTAGGGAGGGGACCCACGTGGTGCAGCAGACCTCTCCTGTCTGACCTGCTGTTCCCCTTAGCAGGGTATTTCAGTCTGTCGACCTGTTCTGCTCCCCACTCTGTCTCCTGTCACACCATCACCATCCACACTCCCCACACCTCTGGCCTGCATTCCAGTTCTTCTACATAAAAATAATAAACTAAATGACATTAGAAAGGTTATATTACTGATATATTGCTGCTATTCTTACACAAAATTTAAAGACTGCCATCCATCTTATAGAAGAAGACAAACTTCATTTCTTTTAAAAATTTGTTTATTGAGGTTGCATTGGTTGATAACACTGTATCTGATTTAAGGAGGTTGGCTCACACCCTCAAATATATGTTACTGTTCCACTCCCACCATCAAAAAAGCCTTAATCTTTTACTTTAGGCAAGAGGGGCTCCTCCCCACTTTGTTTCCTATCCCTTGTCTCAGTAGCCTCAATTCTGCAATCATATTTCTGGGGTTTGTCATTTCTTTTGGGATTTTTTCCCCTTTATAATCCATATGAGTGAAATCATCTGTTTATTGTCTTCTCCTGACTTATTTCACTTAGTATAATTCTCTCCAGTTCCATCTATGTTATCAAAATGGCAAGAGCTCATGTTTTTAATAGTTCATATTTTAATAAGCAAGAACTTTTTTAAAATAGCTGTATATATAACCACATCTTCTTAATCCACTGCTCAGTGCATGAGCATTTAGGTTGTTTCCATAATTTGACTATTATAAACAGAGCTGCAATGACCATATGAGTACATACATCCCTTTGAATTAGTAATTTTGTATTCTTTCAGTAGATTCCTAGAAGTGCAATTGCTGGATCATATGGGAAGTCTACTTTAATTTTTTTAGGAACTCCAAACTGTTTTCCATAGGGGCAGAACCAGTCAACTTTCCCACCAGTAGCATATGTTCTCCACATCCTCCCCAACCTTTGTTGTTTCTTGTCTTTATGATATGGGCCATTTTCACTGGAGTGAAATGATATCTCAATGTGTTTTTGATTTGTGATTGTGTTTTTGCAGCAGACGATGCAGGTCTGCAGTGCCATGTGGGTCCCCTCCCTGGCCGGGCATCGAACTCGCACCGCTGTACTTTGGATGCTTCACAGTGTGGCACTCAACCCACTGTGCCACCAGGGAGACCCGATGCTGAACATTTTTTCATGTGTCTGTTGGCCATATATCTGTCTTTCCTCCTCCCTCCCCCACACCCACGTTTGTATATCTTCTTTGGAGAACTGCCTATTTAGCTTGTCTGCCCATTTTTTGGTTGGGTTATTTGTGGGTTTTTTTTGTTGTTGTTGAGTTCTATGGATTCTTTGTAGATCTCGGATTTTAGTGCCTTGTCAGATGTATGATGTGCAAATAATTTCTCCCACTTGGTAGGGCATCATTTTGTTTTAATGATCATTTCTTTCACTGTACAGGACTTTATAGTTTGATATAGTACCATCTGTTTATTTTTGCTATTGTTTTCCACAAAGGCATATTGAAGCCAGTGTCATAAAGCATTTTATGTTTGTTTTCTTCTATGAATTTTATGATTCCCATTCTTTTTTTTTTAAGATGTATTTATTTATGTATACAAGAACTGGGGTACAGGCCAGAGTTGCGGGAGATGAGAGGATTCACCAGGGACAGAGTGGGGGGCAAAACAGGCAGATTGACTGAAATACACTGCTGAGGGGAGCAGCAGGAGAGGCAGGAGAGGTCTGCTGCACCATGTGGGTTCCCTCCCTGGTGGGCAGCAGGGTTCGAACTCATGCTGCAGTGGTTGCGGTTTGCTTCATAGTGCATTGCTTAACCCATTGCGCCCTCCACCAGAGAGGCCTTGATTCCCATTCTTATATATGTATTTTAAATCCATTTTGAGTTGATTTTTGTGTATGGCACCAAAGAGCAGTCTAGATTCATTTTTCTGCCCGTGGTGGTTCAGTTCCAGCACCATTTGTTGAAGGGATTTTCCTTGTCTACTGTATACTTTTGGCTTCTTTGTTGTAAATTAACTGTCCATGTAAATATGGGTTTAATTCTGTGCTCTCCATTTATTTCACTGATTTCTGGGTCTGTTTTTATTCCAATTCCATACTGTTTTGGTTACGATAGCCTTGTAGTTTTAAGTCTGCTATCCATGAGCATGGAGTGACTTTCTTTTTTTTTTTTTTTAAGATTTATTTATTTATTTATGCATGCAAGAACTGGGGTACAGGGCAGAGGTGTGGGAGATGAGGATTCACCAGAGACAGAGTGGGGAACAGAACAGGCAGACTGACTTAAGTACACTGCTGAGGGGAGCAACGGGCGTGGCAAGAGAAGTCTGCTGCGCCATGTGGGTCCGCTCACTGGCCAGCCAAACTCTGCTGCTGTGCCGCAGGTGCTTCACAGTGCAGGGCTCAACTTGCTGCACCACCAGGGAGGCCCTGGACTGCCTTTCCATTTCCTTGTGTCTTCTGTTTCTTTTAACAGTGTCTTATAGCATACATTGATATCACTTTTGCCTCCTTGGATAGGATTATTTCTAGGCATTTAGTATTTGGTATTACCAATAATACTGTTACCGGGTTGCAGCCAGCAGGAGGAGTGGTCTCTGGCTCCCCTGCAAGTTAGTGTGGCAGTCCTTTCTCAGAGACCTTTTATGTAGCAGTGTGCTGCCTGGATGGTGGAATGGACCAATTGGGTGTGAGCCTTGGGTTGATTGGCACCAGGACTCCGCCTAGTACAAGTTAGTGATAGCTGAGCCCACTACACTTCCTGAATTCTGGAACAGGCCAAAATGGACCAATCAGGTGCAGGCAAAATGGACCAATCAGACTGTGGGGGGGCACCCGAAGTGAATATAAGGCCAGGTCAAAGCCAGTTAGAGGGGCAGTTCACTGAGGGTGGCAGTTTGTTTGGAGAGCAGCAGTTCCCTTGGAGAGCAGTTCGTTGGAAGAAGCAGCAGAGGAAGAAGAGCTCCAGCAGAGGAAGAGGAGAAGACGGCTCCTTCGAAGGAAGGAGGGAAGCCTCCAGCCGCCGCCCTCCGAGGAGAGAGAGAGACTGGGACTCAGTCCTGGCTGTGACACTGACTGCAAGGAGCACCAAAGGCCCTGAGCCTGGTGTCTCAAAGAGCTGCCTGTTGGTGACATAAACCAACAACTCACGAGAGCTGTGACACTGGGTGTTCACTGGAACACCGCCTCCGCAGGCCCGCAGTGGTCATTGCTCCTGGACAGTGCTGCCTAGAACTGGTGACCGGTGACTGCCAATGCTGATGCTGTCTGGATGAAGCAGCCAGCCTCTTGTGGATACGTAAGCGCCCTCGTTTCCCCCTGTTTGTAAATAAACCCCATGACTGTTGTTCCTGTAGCCTGAAGTCCCTTGCAATTATGCGCGTGGGTGAGAACCCACAGACAGTGACCTGTATCGGGCACTGTCCTCTGATAGGCTATAGCCCCTTTTGGCCTTTAGGGGCTTTTGGGGGCCTCTGACCCCTGTCTCAGTCAGAGCGCCCTCCTCCTCCTGTGTCCACCCTGTTTCAATACCACTATTAGTGGTATTAGTAGTAAATACCACTTTTGGTATTATTATAAATGGAATTATTTTCTTGATTTCTTTTTTTTTAGTTCATTATTTGCATTAGAAATGCAACAGACTTATGCTGACTTTGTAGCCTGCTAGTTTACTAAAATTGAATTATTGTTGCTAATAGTTTTTAGTGGAGTCTTTAGGATTTTCTATGTCATCTGTAAATAGTGATAGTTTTACTTCTTTCCCAATTTGGATTCCTTTCTCTTGCCTAATTGCTCTAGCTAGGGCTTCCAATACTATGTTCAATAGTAGTGGTGAGACAGACCTCCTTGCTGTGTACCTGATCTTAGAGGAAAAACTTTTCACTTCTCTCCATTGAGTGTGATGCTGTTCGTGGGTTTGGCACACATGATTATTAGTAGAAGAAACACTTAATCTCTATAGAAAGAAACAGCAGTAAAGTTGCAAAATATACTGAGAATCATTGACATATATGTAAACAATGTAATGTAAATTGGCGAGGGCCAAGCTACTTGTGCTATGTGACAGAAGTCCGGCATAAAGGACACCCCTGAAAAATCAGGAGCCCCAAAGCTGGCCCCTGCTGGATTCCATTTTGTTTTGGCTAACCTGATAATCATAGACTCATGATATGTGCTTCCTGAAGAATATTCCAGGGGAGAGTGGTTTTACAAAAAATTCAAAAAATAGTTTCTCAAAGCCCAAACATTTACCATGGGAAACTGACCTAGGGAACCAAACCAAGACCCCTGTGGCTTGGCCCATTATGAAAGGCTATGGCAAATATATGTAAATTAAAGAAAATTTATATTAATAAAAATAAATTAATTAATTAAAAAAAAAAAGAAAGGCTATGTGCCTCCCAGGTGGCTCTGCCTCTCTCCGTTGGTAAACAAATCACTTGTATCCCTCCTGCCCTCCTCCCCATTTCTCTGCCACCATTACACTGAATCCCAATTTTATATGGAGGGGATTCCCTTAATATTAAATATTACTGAATAGTTCTGGGTTTAGAATAAGTTGGGGTCATGGGTTTCTTTTAGGAATTAAATAATAGGATGTAGGTATAATTTAGGTTTTAATATGATCCTTTTATTGGAGGCCTAGAGTAGGACAAAGTAGTTAACAGTGTTGGGACAAAGTTGTTATGTTTGCTCTAATGTTTGGCTTACCGATGGATACATGTTGTTTTGCATCTTTTGCATCCAGCTGGGAAAAACATGTTTTGGGGCTCACTAGGAAAAAACACTGACAGGCGGTGGTGAAGACCCAATTATTGTTAACAAAAATGTGACAAATGTTAGCTTGTGTTTGTTTGTAAAGTATAAATAAAGATCTGCTGAGACACTCAGCAGAGGATGTTGGCATCCTAGAAGGAGTGCTGTGTTTTCTCGTTCCCCTCCCCCCTTTCCCTATATGTTCATCCACTGAGGCTGTCTCATCCTGTGGGGACCCTGGTTCCTTGTGGGAGCTGGTCTGCGGCAGTAAATCATATTAATAGCATGATTCAGGGGCCTCTCTAGTGGCACAGGGGTTAAGTCTCAACACTATCAACCTATTGCTAGCCACTGCAGCAAGAGTTTGATCCTGGGGGCCTCCCTGGTGGCGCAGTGGGTTGGGCAACGCCCTATGAAGCAGACCGCAGCCACTGCAGCACAAGTTCGATCCCTGCTGCCGGCCAGGGAGGGGACCCACATGGC
The DNA here is from genome assembly GCA_019455555.1 of Galemys pyrenaicus. Classification (NCBI taxonomy): domain Eukaryota; kingdom Metazoa; phylum Chordata; class Mammalia; order Eulipotyphla; family Talpidae; genus Galemys; species Galemys pyrenaicus. The sequence goes on from JAGFMF010011748.1 coordinate 131,962, forward strand.
ATGGCAGACCTCTCCTGCTGTGCCCA
>JAGFMF010011748.1:132059-190424 GCA_019455555.1 Galemys pyrenaicus
CCCCCCACCCCCCCCCCCCCCACCTCTGGCCTGTACCCCAGTGCTTGTATGCATAAATAAATAAATCTTTAAAAAAAAAAAAAAAGAGTTTGATCCTGGGCCAGGGAGCTAGCAGACCCCTAACATGGCACAGCAGACCTCTCCTGTCTCTCCTGCTTCTCCCCTCAGCAGTGTATTTCAGTAGATCTGCCTGTTCTGCTCCCCACTCTGTCTCTGGTGAATCATCTTACTCCCTGCACCTCTAGTGTGCACCCCACTTCTTATATATATATGCATAAATGAATGGAAATTAATCTTTAAAAAATATAGCATGATTAAGGTATGTATGTGAGGAAAGTGAATGAAAAAACCTAGTGATTACATTTTGCTGGCAGGAAACAAACTTATGAACCAAACCTTTTAATAAATATGGGGTGCTTACTATTTATCTAACTCACTTCTTACAAACTGTATACAAGCATGTCATATTAGAATTTTCAATCTAAAATTCTAGATTAAATTGATAAAGAACTAACCATAAAATGAAAACATATAGTACACAATCACAGGAATCTTCACGCTGAACTAGACAAGATTGTAAAATGATAATTATTGAGAAATAACTTGCTATATGTTGAACAAAGTTCTAAGCTACCATATGGCATATATTTAAATATTCTATAAGTAAAGAGATAATTACACTATTTTACCACAGAGAAATTAGGGTATATAGAGTTGAAATTTCTAAGGTGACTTCATACCAAACCAAAAAAAATGTGGGTGTAGTGGTGATTTCAGAGGGTATAATGTTGGCAGGTTCCAGGTATTCAGGCTCCAGACAGAATAATCTAAGTTGTAATGACCATGTAGAGAATAAGATCTGCATTAAGTACAAATGAAATCCATAATGTGATAAATGTGAAGTTTATTACCACCACAGCAGAATTCCTTCTTCATGCCTACCCATTTATCTCATCTTCTGCCACCCTCACTGGTATGGATACTTGTTTTTTAAAAATTCCATGATAATTAAAAACTCCAAAGCTGCAAATAAAAAAAAAGAAGAGAAAAAAGGGCAATTTTGTAATGAAAAAGAGTTAGATGTTCTCATTTTAGAGAGGAGCTTTATGATCTGATGAAAGTGCTGCCTGCATTTTGTAAGGTCATGCTTGAAGCTTCATTGGGATTGGAAATAATACAATAGAAAAATGTGCTGTCTGTCCTAGTGATATCGGAGGCTGGTCTCAGTTTCCCTCGGCCAATAAAAGGAAACAGTTTGAAGAGAAGGAAAGTAGTTTAATTTGTAGCCAAACTGAGGAGGGCATTAGACCTATCTGAAGCCCACCATCCTGCTCTTGGCAGAGTGCAGGGATATTTATACAAAGGAGAAAAACAAAAAGGATGATGGGCAAGGGTCCGCGTATCCTTCTGGCACAGGCATACAAGATTTTGGGTGGGTGCCAGCTTGCTTTGTTAACACCTGATGTTTAACTTCCTTGGATATTTAACTTCCTTATTATTCTCTTTGGAATGTCCTTCCTTTTCCTTAGAATGCAAGAAGACAAAGTTGTTAATGCAACAGATAGGAATATTTATCTGATAGGGCAGGAAGAGAGATCTGTCCTGTTTCACTGCATCACTGTTGAAATTTCCAACCCCAGCCCCCCACTAGAGGCAAAAAAAGAACTTAAAAAAAAATGGCTTATCGGAATTTCTCAGATGTGTATACAGATTTCACAGACCCACACAAGCAGTGCAGGAGCAGTTATACTATGCAGGCCCTCACAGACCTTGTGAAGGACTTTGGCTCTGCTGTGAATGCCAGGAGAGATCACTGGAGTAGAGGGAGTCTGCCTACAGGGCAGAAGAACATCATAAACATTGGGGCCTCCCCGGTGGTGCAGCGGGGTTGAGCGCAGCACTGTGAAGCATTCGCAGCACAACAGCACAAGTTCGAGACCCACATGGTGCAGCAGACCTCTCCTTTTCACCCGCTAATCCCCTCAGCAGTGTATTTCAGTCGGTCTGTCTGTTCTGGTCCCCACTCTCTCTGGTGAATTCTCTCACCCCCTACACCTCTGGCCTGTACCCTAGTTCTTGTATGCATAAACAAACTAAAAAAAAACCCAAACATAATAAACATCAGGCACATGTCCCACTAAGTGTTTGGCTGATGTCTCCTCTTTCTCCATATACCAAAAAGTGAACAGGTCTGGCTTCAAGATAGCAAGACCCAAGAAGACAGGTTTCCGTAGTTCTCTGATAGCACATTCCTGTATGAGTCCAACTGAGCATGGTCCAGAGCGTCCCCCTCCGTGAGAGAATTCTGCAGCCATGTCTGAAGGCCAACAGCTCCTGGTGAAGTTGGTTTTGAAGAGGTGTTGGGTTTGGAGAGTGGGGTCTTTGGGTTCACTCTAGGAAATGTTTCACCAGAGCTTCCCTTTCAGCGACACGGCAAGTTCCTGCACGAGACAGAGGCATTAGTTTTATCCAAAAGGCCAAAAGGTTTATTATAAAAGAAAGGGAAAGGTGCAAAATGCTTGCACAGACATAAGCGGGCAGAGAGAGCTGCCCAAAAGGAACAGTTTCATTAAAAGAAAGGCTTGCGTGGTCACAACCTCGGGAGAAAAACTATCTCTGCTGCTTCGCAAGGGGAGAAGGTCAGTGAAGAGAAGCACTGGAAGGGGCTCATTCCTTTCTGGAACTGACTTTGTTAAATTAATTACTTCTAAGGTGTTCTGTAAGGACCAGTGATTCTCTACAATAGCCTTCAACCTCTTCTTCTTTTTATTTTTCCAAGATTTATGCATTTATATATTTATGCATACAAGAGGCTGGGCGTAGGCCAGAGGTAGGGGTGTGTGTGTGTGAAAGAGGATTCACCAGAGACAGAGTGGAGAGCAGAAAAGGCAGATTAACTGAAATACACTGCTGAGGGGAGCAGCAGGCAAGACAGGAGAGGTCTGTTGTACCATATGTGGGTCACCTTCCTGACCCGGGGATTTAACTCATGCTGCAGTGGCCGAATAGTTTCATAGCGCTGAGACTTATCCCTTTGCACCCAAGGAGGCCCCTCATGATACTTTTTATTTATTTTTTTAAATTAATCTTTCTCACAATGTTTGCTTTCTTTACACAGGTGTAATTCCCATAGAATTTCCACTACCAATTCACCCGTGCACCATCACCATAATCCCTTGGTGATTATGGGTAGCTGCTCTTCCCACCCCTGTCTTGATCTCAATCCCTCCTCCTCTCCTGCAGAATGTGTCTGATTTATAGCTGTCTGTTATTTTGTGTTATTTTTTTGTGGTGGTAGTGGTGTTATTATTTTTTCTTCCCTTGATCTCCTATATTCCTTCTTTAAGTGAAACCATGTTCTCTTTTCTTTTTCCTTTTGACTTATTATTTCACTGAGCATACTCCCTTCAAGCTCCATCCATGTTTCTATGAATGGCATTAATTCCTCTTTTTTGATTGCTGAATAGTATTCCATTGTGTATATACACACCACATTTTCTTGATCCAGTCATCTATTTTTGGGCATTTGGGTTGATTCCAAGTCTTACCTATTATAAATAGTGTTGCAATAAATGTATGGGTGCATGTATTCTTTTTAATTAATGTTTTTGTGTCCTTTGGGTAGGTCCCTAGAAATGGGATTGCTGGGTTGTATGGTAGCGCCATTTAGTAGATTGAAGTACCTCCATACAGCTTTCCATAGAGGTTGGACTAGTTTGCATTTCCACCACCAGCGTAGGACAGTTCCTTTTCACCCCATCCTCACCAACATTGTAGTTGCTAGTTTTTTATTAATTTGTATTAATTTGCCATTCTTACTGGTGTAAGGTGGAATCTCATTGTGGTTTTAATTTTCATTTCCCCAATTACCATCATAGTACTTTGTATAGCATCAGGTACTTGCTACAACAGTTGACGCCTGAGGATTTTTAATTCCTATGTTGATCACTTCTACCCCCACCTCCAGTTCCTGGTATGGTGTGATCCAGGTTTCTGGTCTTGTGGTACCACCTTTCCAACTTGTCTACTCTTCATCTCCATTACTTTTTAACTCAAAACACCTGTTTCCTATGGGGTACCACCTGGTGTAGAAGACAGTCTTGCCATTGCCTTTCTGTGTGAACTCAGGCAAGCTCTTAACCTTTCGGAGCTTTAATTACTCATCCATAAGATGCAGATAATTCCTCATTCATGAACCAGCAATTCTACCCCTTGATACTTCCTTAAGAATAATGAAGGCACACATCCACAAAAAGATTGAACATGCATGTTCATAGATGCTTTATTCATAATAGTCCCAAACTGGAAATAGACCCAAATATTCATCAACTGGGAAGCAAAGAAAGGAACACACCAGGGGGCCTCCCTGGTGGCCTAGGGATTGAGTCTCAGGGCTTTGACTACTATGCCTGAGTTTGATCCCCAGCCAGGGAGCTAACCCACATGGTGCAGCAGACCTCTCCTGCCTCACCTGCTGTTCTCCACAGCAGTGTATTTCACTAGACCCACTTGTTCTGTTCCCCACTCTGTCTCTGGTGAATCCTCTCACCCCCTGCACCTCTGGCCTACACCCCAGTTGTTCTATGCAAAAATAAAAAAAGAAAGAACACACCAACAATAACATGACTGAATTTCTATTTCAGCAGAATAGGAAGTGAAAGATAAAATCATTATACATTATATGATTCACTTGTAAGAAAATCTAGAAAAGGTAAAATTATAGAGGTCAGTGGCTGCCAGGTGCCACAGGTGGAAGATTGCAGGGATACAGCAGAAAGTTCCTGGGGTGATGGGAATGTCCTATATCATAAATTTTGCAGAGATGGTTACAAGGTTACAAATTTTACACCTAAAGTTGGTGAATTTAGTTGTGTGTAAAATAAGTCTAATAAAGCTGATATAAAACACAACCTATGTTAGCATCATGGTGGGGCCTGACGGGCAAGTGTTCAGGCAAGAGGGCCATCTGGGAGAGTGACCCCTGCAATACCTTCTGCAGCTAATGCGAGTAGCCAGGTCACGCTGTGTGGAGTGAGAAAAGGAAAGGTTCCAGGAGAGCCTCCCTGGAGGTCCACTGGTCACCTCCTCTTGGGACCCCCAGAACAACAGAAGCCCCTCTTTGCTATGGACATGCATTCCTACAACAGAAGTCTTCCTCCTAATCTAGCCCCAGGAAGTCATGTCCTGGCACCAGCTCACTGCCCCAGTCAGAGTGGTAAAGTCCACGTGTGTGCCACAGCCCTCATCGCCCTCCCCCTGCCAGGCATAGCCTCCCAGCTCAACTCCATATCCACTCCTTCGAGGCCAGGCATCCACGTCCTTTCTGGTGTGCAAGCATGCTGCCCCAAGGCTGAAGGGAGAAGCAAGGAAGACAGCAAGAGCTCACATTGTATATATATGTTATGTCTGATTGCTAGGCAACTGGGTCTCAGCCTGTGTGTGGGCTGGGAGGAGGTGGTCTCCCTGTTGGAGTAGGGTGAGGTGACTCACGGCTGCTCAAACTGGCCCTGGGGCTAGGCTAGCATGCATACGTCATTTCAGGCAGGGTGCAGGCCCTTTCCTTGCTGCGGACTCATGGGTGGAGCTCACAACTCAGACCACCACCGGGCGCCTGCTTCTGCCAGCTGTGTAGCCTTGGAAAAGTCACTTGATCTCATCTACAGAAGGATACGTGATCACATGGAGAGTGACTCCTTATTGGGAGCTTTAGACAGATATTTACTTGTTCACACATTCTCTTCTCTCCCCCCCACCCCATTTGAAAAGGAGGAAACTGCAGTCCAGGACAGCTTTAATTAACTTTCCCAAAGTCACCTCATCTGCAAGTGGAAGAGAGAGAATTCAAACATAAGTGTGGTAGAGCCGGGTGATCCCCTCCCTGTTCGCATTCACAGGTTGGGCTTACTGGCGAGGTTAACTGAATATAATTCTCTGGGGCAGTCCAGTCCCTATGAGCACAGAAGGTAGGAGAATCCTCCTATGACAAGGCATGCCTTTCAGTTACAAAGTACCAGTAGTTTCCGTACTGGGTGTGTGTGTGTGTGTGTGTGTTTGTGTGCACGTGTGCAGGCACATGCGCCTCACCTGGACGTGCCCGTTGGCACCAACTGGAAACTCCCATTTCCCTTTTTCATACCTGAGTCACCTGACGGGGTGTCTTCCCAAAGCTGCACAATGTCAGATTTTGACCTGCGGTTTCCTTATGGCTATTGGGGTGTTATGTTTGTTTAGTCAGTGTATAGCTGAGTCAGAGAATCTGGCCCCATCACGCCCCTTCTCAGAGCTTGTCAGAGGCTCCCATTGCCCGGAAGGTAAAGTTCAAACTCCAAAGTGTGGCAGGCAGACAAGGCCTCCCAACAGGGTCACTGTGCTTCCAGGCCTTTTTTATGACTCCTTGTTCCCCAGGCTCCCAGTCTTCAGTCAGCCCCACTAAGGGAGTTCCAAGGGCTGCTCCACCCACAAGTTGCTTCAGCGCCTTCTGTGTACTCAGTCTGTGGCCTCACCAGTGCTGTCCTAAGACCCTCCCGAGACTTGCCCCAATTGAGGAGGCAGGTCTCATCTTCCCTGTTTTATAGGGGAAGGAACTGAGGTTCAAGATGACTCCTGGGGTCACACTCCCACCTACCACATTGACAGCCCTCAAGCCTTCTACTGTACTCCCACTCGACACTGTGTGCCTCCGTTACTGCTGGTATACCTGAACCTCAAGGACAAAGTCCTCACCTTCAGCTTGCGTGCCTGGTGCCATCTGGGAGTGTTTGTGAGAAGGTAAATGAATGGTCAGATGAAAGACAAAACGCTTAAAGTACCCAAGGCCTCCACCATTAGGAATATGGGACTGTTGAATAAGGGCAAGGAATCTGACTCAAGACCATTAACCTAATTTCACCTAAGTCTGGACACTTCTTAAAAACCTACTCTTATTATTCAGCTGTATTTCTCTCTAGTAGCTGTGAAAATGTGGCACAGCTTTTAAAGGCCTTACGTAAATGTGTATCCTAAAAGGCTCTAACATTTGGGGTACTCAATCCCCTTTAGGGGTGGAGTGTCCCTCGTTACACACTAAAAGACTGGGCCAACGTGTGTTTTTCAAACTAGTCCTGATCCCGTCATTCGTATGCTGTGAAATCTAACTAGTGGGAAATAACCTGCACAGAATAGAGCGTGCTTCTCAATTAATAAGCACGAATATTGTGCTGTAAATTTTTGTTTAAGTTGAACATGTATTTGTGTGGTAGTTTATGACATAAACTATGTTTTTTTACTGGGGGTGACGATCAAGAGAGCTTGAAAGCATCTCATCCTCAGATTTCTGTAGTTTGGGTTATTAGGAACTGGAGCACCCTTCAAACCCTCTACTTGGGACCCACTTGTGATGGGTGAACCCCACTGCAACAGTTCACATACAGCCTATTCTTCAGTTTGAGAAAAGGAAGCAATCAATATAGACACTGTTGAAGAGAAAAATAGAAAGTCTTTTCCATGCCATATTTTAAATAGATGCTATGGTTAAAAACCAAAACAACAACAAAACCCAGCAACAACATCATACGATACTGATGCAAGGGAGAAAGTAAAAGCCAACTCCAGGTCCCAAGTGCACATCTGGTTGCAGCTTTGCATGGAGCCCCACAGATGAAGGGTGCTGCTTCTCCTCCTTCAAATCCAGCCTCTTACTTGCATGGAGGCCCAGTTTCTTACAGGTGCTCGTAGCCCAGGGCTGAGTAGCTAAGCTGCTCACCATAGCATGGCTCAATCTCTCTTTTTACTTATCCTCGTATTCATTGGCTTGAATTTGACTACAAACCCATTGTTGCACTAATTCTTGGGCCAAGAAATACCATGCACAAATTGATTCATCCTGGGTCCAGAACAAATGGCTGTTGACAGTAGGGAATTGTGCTCTGAGACCTCCACTCGGGAGCTGGGAGAGCAGTGAGCTGAGCATGGGTAAGCTTACCCTCAAGCTCATGTGTGAACAAAATTGGGGTGCTATTAGGAAGGAAAGGGGGTGTGTGGATGCTGGGTAGGAAGTAGTGTCCACAACTCCAAGGATTGTTCTCTTTCATAGTAGCTGCCTAGCCTGGTAGACTTTATTCTGGCACAGTTGTGGGCTGGCTGTTCCACTTGAGGACTGTCAGTGTGCAAAGGGTAGATTCTAGTTTATTCAGCAGGCTCTCAGGAGTTTATTTAGAACAAACCAGATCAAATGTGGGGTACTAAACAACAGTCAAGTTTTTTCCTTACAGAGAGGGATTCAAGGTTGGCAGCCATGGTTTCTGTCCTGATGGAGCAACTGCCATGTCTGTTCCTACCAGGACCCTCCAAATCCAAGGACCAAGCCTACATGATTAAACACCTACACCCAACAAATGAGCAATCCCATATTTGCTGCTTTGCATTGCCCTCCAACCAACTTAGAATATTGTTGAGGACAGAATCCAGCTCTTAACCATTTTGGTTTTGCTGTTACTGCCTTGCAGAGACCTTAAATGCACCCCGAGATATGGCAAAGAGATACAAGAGATAACTGCACACAGCCAGAACTCACGAGAGACCTGCCTGCTAAGGAAGGTCTCCTTGTAGAGATGGCCCAGCCACATCTTTTGAGAGGATGTTCTATCTGTTCACTCTTCCAGCTATAGATCGAATGCTAAAAGTCAAGGGGACAGCCTGTAGGATTGGAAATAACTTTCATGTTTTGACTTGATTAAATGAAATAATGCCTGTCTGGAATGTTAAGAATTTTAAAGCTTCCCCTGTTCTTGGCAGGTAGTGCTGAGGCTGGTGGAGTCATTTGTGTAGGGGATGGAATGGTAACATGGGAGGATACACACATGAACTTGATGACAGGTACAGGACTGTTAAAGATTTGTGCTGAATACCTTTTGGCAGGTTCAAAATGTTTATAGGTAAAAACTTTAAAGTGTGAAATACTATAAAATGTTCTGGGAATGCGCTCTCTCTGCTCAGACAGGAGAATAAAGCCATCTGCATAGACTTGAAGTCTGAAAAAGCTATACAAAATCTGATGCCTGTGGAGAAGTCAGTCTGTTCACCCTCCACTAATGACCAAGGAGTCTGATAAAGATGATTTAACTATGGGTACCCAGGCTTTGGAAGAGATTAATAAATGTTTCACCTTCCTTGCTTATACATTGCACCAGCATGTTTTGGGTCTAATCACCTTAGAAGGCCACATGTCCAAAATCATTACATTTCAATGTCAAGGACTCTCTGTTCCTACCTATATTAAACTAAATTCAAACTTGTGTTTGTTGAAAGTTCTCAGAGTAAAAGCTGTTGGACTGCTTCCCAGGTGTGAGTCCTCACTTTGATGAACAAACCCCCCCCCTTTGTCTAACTATCATTGAGACTTCATTTCCAGTTAACAAAAATAATATACATGCAACTAAGTTCATGTATATTAGCATTGAAGTACAGTGAGAAGTCCCTTCCCATCCTGACTTTTCCCTCCTCCTCCACCCCCACCCACCAAGGACACAGAAAATGGGGTGCAAATAGGTATGTGAATTTATTGCTCAGAGACATTAGAGGGGCTGTCTTGCACAAAGGGAGTCAAGGGTAAACACGGAGACCAAGTACCAGGAGGCTTCTACACAGGTGGAGGAGGCCCTTTTCCTCTTGCTACGCTTTTTGTATTTTATTTATTTATGCATACAAGAGTGGGGGGGGGGTGTGAGAGAGGATTCACCAGAGACAGAGTGGGGAGCAGAACAGGTGAACTGACTGAAACACACTGCAGTACAGTGCTGAGGGGTTAGCTTCCTGGTCAGGGATAGAATTTATGCCTGAACTCATGTCACAGTAGCTGATCATAGCTTGATAGCACGGAACCTTAACCCCATGTACCACCAGGAAGCCCTCCTGTTGCTGTGCTTTGTAAAGAGAAAAGTAGTTCTGCCCGGGTAGCATCATTTTTCAAAGTGCAGGTTGCCAATTAGTAGGTCATACAATCAAATTAGTGTCTCATAATAGTCAATAAAAAAAACAAAACAGTAGACAACGACTAAAGAGCATCACTCTGTAATAGGGATAGATAGTGTGAAACTGTGCCATGCAAAATGTATTTTTTACCGAGGGTTGAGATGTGGTGGTTGGTTTCGGGTTTTTTCGTTTGTTTGTTGTTGCTTAAGTTTAAAAAGCACTGCCTTAAGCCAGAACCATCTAAGGGCTGAACCTGGATCACCAAGATGGTTTTTGCCCCAGGCTGCCTCCAGGCAATAAACGTGGCCCGACTGACTTCCTAGAAACAGTGAGTCGCTCTGGTTAAACAGTAACCTGCAGCAACCACCGCTCAGCCCGAGGGAGGGGGGGCGGCCGGAGGGACCCCGCCACCGCACAGGGCTGGGGGCTGCTGGGAAAGGCGCCGGGCAAACCTGAGTCCGAGGCTGCCGAGGTTCGGGGCCCAGAAAGGCGGCCCGGGGGGCCGGTGCTGAGGGCTCGGCCGCGCTGAAGTCGTGGCCGGCTGAGCAGGGCTGGAAGGTGGACTCCCCTCGGCGGCGCCCCTCCCAGACCCCACCCGCTCGCTCCGGACCCGCAGCCCGGGCGGCAGCGCCCACGACGCTCCGGAGCAGCCAGCCCCGAGGCCTGACAGTGACTGCTGCGCCCAGCTGCTGAGCTGAGCAGCCGGGACAACACACAGAGACACCGACATTTAAATCGTATTATCATTTTCATATGTGACAAAATGCGGTCACTGCGTATTTTTCAACAATTACAGCGATGCTCGGCTCCCGGGCAGACCAAAATCATCCTGCAGGCCAGATCGGGCCTGCAGGACTTCGGCCGCAGACTCGGGCTTCGGAAGGGCCCCCCCGCACATACCCCCCGCCCGCTTCCCCGGCCCACCCAGCGCCATGCCCCCACCCAGCCCCCAGCCCCACCGGGTCCCCCGTCCGTCCAGACGCGGCGGCCGCTGCGGTCAGGGGACGCTGACTCACAGCCTGACTCAACGGGCGGCGCGGGGCCAGCAGACGCCGGCGGGCGGCCGCGGGTGGGGCGGGGCGCAGGGGCGGGCGCGAGGGCGCAGCGCTGCGGGCGCACGAGGCGTGCGCGCGGAGGGGCGGACGCCGGGCCCAGCCGGAGCAGGGCGACCCGGGCGGGCACCGCAGCAGCATCCAGGCGCGGGGAGGACCGCGCGACGGGACGGGGCGGGCGGGCTGGGAGCGCGGCCGCCTGGGATGCCTGAGCCAATCACCTGCGGGGCAAGGCCAGAGGCGGGCTCCGCCCTCTCCTCGGCCCCGCCCGCCTCCCACCCCTCACGCCAGCCTCGGGGTCCCGCCCACCAGCCCACCCCCCTCCCCAGAAACCTTCCGAGAGGGCCTCCGCGGGGCTGTCAGGGCTCGTCCCCCGGGCGCCTAGGGAGACCTCGGTCCTTTAACGGGGCGTCCCTGACTTCGCTTCCTGCCCGCTTTATGTCTGGTTTTGTCACCTGATTGCGAACTTCTGGAGGGCAGCGACCAGGGCAGCGACCAGTCCGCTCTGCATCCTCCCGGCTTTGCTGAACCTGGACAGAGGAGGAGGAACCTACTGCAGAGATCCAACCTGAGACATGGCAAAGCAGACCCAAACCCTCAATGTAATATGGAAAAGATACAAGTGTTATGACTGTAACGTAAAAAGGTGAAAGACAATTTGAAATTTACTAGAACTACATATACCATGTTAAAATACGAAAGATAGGTATTTGCTTGAAATTCATTATGTATTATTTACTTTTCTGTTACATGATATTATTTAAGACAACGATTAGTATCAATGACAATAATTAGTAGGACTAATTTGTGGGATAAAAATACAAAATAATTTTTTTATTATTTTATGTATGTTTTACATCGTTCTTCATTTTTGTGCAGTGTATGCTTTCTCCTCTCGAGTATAGTGGTCGTGATACTCCCACTGCCAGTTCACCTGTGTACATCGTCCCTTGTGCTCTTCCCACTCCTGTTTTGATCCTACTCCCTCCTTCCCCCCTGCAGAGTATCTCTGGTTTATAGTATGCCTGTTGGTTTTGATTTTTACTTTAGTATACTTTTTAAATTTTTTTTTTCCTGATCCCTTATTTGGATCCTCTACATTCCTCCTATAAGTGAAACCATCTGGTATTTTTCTTTTTCTTTCTGGCTTATTTCACTGAGAATCATCCATTCCAGCACCATCCATGTTTTTGCAAATGGCATGAATTTATCTTTTTTTGATTGCTGAGTAGTAGTCCATTGTGTACATGTACCACATCTTTTGATCCAGTCACCTATTCTTAGAAGTTTGAGTTGTTTCCATAGCTTACCTGTTGTAAATAGTGCTGCAGTAAACATAGAGTTGTGGGTGACCTTTTGAATTAATATATTTTGTGTCCTTTGGGTGGATACCTAGGAGTGGAATTGATGGATCATATGGAAGCTCCACTTTTAAAGTTTGAGGAACCTCCACACGGCTTTCCATAGTGTGTTGGACCAGTTTGCATTCCCACCCACAGTGTAAGAGAGTTCCTTTTTCTCCACATCCTCACCAGCATTTGTTGTTGCTAGTTTTTTAATATGTGCCATTCTCACTGGTTTAAGATGGTATCTCATTGTGGTTTTGATTTGCATTTCCCTGATTGTAGCCCTTATTGAGACCATATTATAGAACCCTGCTGTCAGTTTGATGTGATGGTATCAAACTATCAGTCCTCTCAACAAAATAGTTAGAGATGGGATACTTAGTATGTTGATCCCAGTTATGGCTACAGGATGGTAGACCAGATGTTTCTCAATTAGTTACTTTGCATCTCTAAATTCATTATGTAGGACATTCATGTGTAAGATGTCCTTGCAAGGGGTCTCCCTGGTGGTGCAAGGGGTTAAGGCACAGCACTATGAAGCTGTCCGCAGTTACTCTAGCACAAGTTCAATCCCTGGCCAGGAAGGGGACCTGCTAACCTATGTGGTGCAGCAGACCTCTCCTGTCTCCCCTGCTGCTCCCCTCAGCAGTGTATTTCAATTGATCAGTGTGTTCCGCTCCCTGCTCTGTCTCTGGTGAGTCCTCTCACCGCCCTCCCCCCACCATGCCACTGGCCTGTAACCCAGTTCTCGTATGCATAAATAAATAAATAAATCTTAAAAAAAATAAAATGTCCATCCTCTTCAAACATGTCAAAGCATGCTGAACATCATAAGTTAAACCTTTCTTTCTCAAAATGGCTTTAAAGAACAGAGACTTGAGTCTCTGAAATTTAAAGTTGGGTTACAGATTTGTTTCAGTTTTAATAAAAAAGTAAAAACTACTGTTTAAATCTATTGTCCTATTGTTGGTGACCTTGTATTAAAAAAAAAAGTCATTTTTCATTGTATGACTTGTCATTACCTACAGAAAACATTAGAGAAATCAGGTGTGAGCAGTTCAACCTTTTTTTAGGATCCTTATGGCCTCTTCAAAAATTGTCAGTTTGGGGGCCTCCCTGGTGGCACAAGGGGTTAAGCACAACACTCTGAAGCATCCACAGCCACAGCAGCATGAATTTGATCTCTGGCCAGAGAGATGACCCATATGGCGCAGCAGACCTCTGCTGCCTCGCCTACTGCTCCCCTCAGCAGTGTGTTTCAGTCAGTCTGCCTGTTCTGCTCCCCACTCTGTCTCTGGTGAATCCTCTCATCCTCCACACCTCTGGCCTGTACCACAGTTCTTATATACATAAATAAATAAATCTTTAAAAAATTGTCAGTTTGGTAAGAACAGCTTACAAATTTCTATTTAATCACAATCCTCTTCACCATCGTCAGTGTGTCTCTAAATTAGAGAAAGACTTCCTTCTTTAATTCAAAAGTACATTTTTGTGGCAGGCTGATTGTATAATAGCTCATCTATATCTGGCAACAATGCCAGTTATTTGGTTGACTCCTGTCTAAAGAAGGTGATCACCTTCCATTTATAGAATGTCAAATATCTCACTTTGTGCTTTTGCATATTTTGAGGAAAAAGGTAAGCAAACTTTTCACTATGAAAACCTCAGTAGCATGGAAACAATCCACTTTCTCTTAGCCATGTTGTAGGCAAGGTGCAGGGTGTGAGCTGGCGTCACCTTTCTTTCCTTCGGTAAGAATTCATAGATTGAGTGGAATTTCTAAAACTTTACATTTGCACAATTTGCCAGCTATGCAGGCAGATGAGCAAAGTCTCCTTTGTATTTGGGTGAGATATCATTAACATTCTTTTTTTTTCTGAAATTTTATTATAATCTTCATGGAAATCAACAGGACAGTTTGAACTCTACTTTTGAGTCAAAGTACTTAAGAAGTAGGCAAACATTATTTTTATTGCCATGATTTAACTTAGTCCTTGACCAAAAGCATGACGGTGGGCTGGGCAGGATCTGAAAGAACAGTTTCACACTGTAAATGACCAAACATACCTGTTACCAAAATTTCATCATTTGTTTACCTACAGAATATTTCAGTTACAGCCTCTGAAGGAAGAAATGTGACTTTATACAGCTTCATAGAACACTTGAAAGAGCTCTATGATCTTGGGAGTTCATTCATGTGGCATGCCTGAGCTAACTTAGTAGCTACTATTTTCAACTGAGAATTAGTGTCTTTTGAGGAAATCAACAAAAGACCCTCTTGATTAATTTTAAAGTACTTCATTATTTTTGGGGGGACTGAAAATCAGTTCCTATATGTGTATTTACATCCCTTTCTCCACCATGGTCAATCGCAAATTCTTTTCTGTATATTGTGCTCTAAGTTTATTTTGAATATACACATCTTTGTTATTCCAATCACCAGTAAAATAACAGTCAGCCTTCAAATGACCATGTTGTCTGTTTCATGCTGGTATTGAGAGTGTAATCATTACCATTTTCATTATCTGAATGCCTAAAAAAAAAAAAGCCATGTCACAATATTCACTATGTTAAATTAAATAAGAGCTCAGTTGATCCATAGGCAGAGTGTATGTTCATTTCCAGTGGAGTTGAACATCACATCACTTCTACTGACTGTTATAGGGAACTACTAGTCATGGTTGCTGTCTTCAGCAACAGAGACCAGTGAAATGCTATGTCTATTTGCTACTAAAACCGGTGTTACTTTCAGCCCCTATTTTGGGGATCACCAGTTAGGTTTTATCCCTTTCTGCTAACCTTCTGTACTCATCACTGAAAACTAGGAGTTTAGCATCATAGAGAAGAGTTTATCATATGTAGGACTTTCAGTGGTAAAATCAGGCCAAAGCAATGGTTGGTCACCTTAGCACAATGCGGTAGAATTAAGAAATAGTAAGTCTCAAGACAGATACTACATGGTCTCATTTATATGCAGAATTGATAAAACGTCAAATTCATAGATACAGAGAACATATTGGTGGTTCCCAGTAGTGAGGGAAATGGGTGAATGTGGGGAAAAGATACAAACTTCCAGTTATAAGATAATTAAGAGCATGGTGATGATAGTTAACAATTCTACATTGCATATTTGAAAGTTGCTGAAAATCATATCTCAAAAGTTATCACAGGAATAAAATCTTTAAAATGTCATTTAAGCAGTACTATTTACAATAGCCAAGATAAGGAAACAACCTAAATGGCCCAGAACAGGTGAGTGGATCACGATGTATTACATATGCACAATGGAATACTACTCAGCAATCAAAACACATAAACCCATGCCATTTACAGCAACATGGATGGAACTGAAAGGAAGTATTCTTAGTGAAGTGAGTCAGAAGGAGAAAGATAAATACCAAATGGTTTCATTAATATGTGAAAGGTAGAGAACCCAAAGACAAACTAATATTGATCCTAGGTATCTCAAACCATAGATCTGAGATTTTCAGGAAGGGAGGAGAGAGGGAGAGAGGAGAAAGAAGACAATGAGGGGTGGGTTAGGAAGAGTAGGAGGAGCGCCTAATGAAATATGATGGAGGACTTATGGGTGCTTTGGGGTGGGAAAACTACGGAGACCACACCTGAGGAGAGAAATCCTATACTGTGAAAAAATAAAGATGGGCATGAAAAATAAATAAAATTTATTTTATTACCAAATACTAAAAATATAAAATAGGGCCTCCCTGGTGGCGCAGTGGGTTAAGCAACACATTATGAAGCAAACCGCAGCCACTGCAGCATGAATTCAATCCCTGCTGCTGGCCAAGGAGGGGCCCCACATGGCGTAGCAGACCTCTCTTGCCTCGCCCGCTGTTGCCCTCAGCAGTGTGTTTCAGTCAGTTTGCCTGTTCTGCTCCCAGTCTGTCTGGTGAATCCTCTCACCTCCTGCAACTCTGACCTGTACCCCAGTGCTTGCATGCATAAACAAATAAATCTTTAGAAATAAAATAAAAATAGTAAATAGTAAATAATAAAATACCACATGCATTAGCTTTTTAGAAACATGAAATAACAAAATGTGTTCAAGACTTGAGCAATGAAAACTACCAAACATTGGTAAGAAATGTTAGCAAAGCCCTAAACATACAACAGAGAAATACCCTGCTAGTTAGTGAGAAAACTCAATATTAAGACATCTTTTCACCTAAAATTGTCCTATAGAATCAACTCAATCCCAATCAGAAAGTTACAGCTTTTTTTTTACAAGAATTAATAAGCTGGTTCTAAAATATGTATAGAACTAAAAGAACTTAGAATAACCAAAACAATTTAGAAACAGAACAAAACTGAAGGGCTTATATTATCCTCTTACTTCCTAGAGTTTAGAACAGCAATTAAGCAATTAAGATAGGCATAAGGTAGAACAAATAAATTTAAAAATAGAGTACACAGGTGGACACAAACAAAAAGCTTTTTACTTTTTGACACAGCACCAAAGTAATTCAGTGGGGGAAAACATAACGTTTGCACAAACGGTGCTAGGACAACTTAGACTCATACGAGACCGCTATTAGTATCTGTGTGCCAGTGAATTGAACAGCATAAAAAATGGAAAAATTTCTAAAAGTCTAGATTCTTTTGAGACTGAATCAGGGAGAAAAATAAAATCTGAACAGACCAATTATAAACAAGGAAACTGAAACAGTAATTGAAATTTCTCCCCACCCCAAATAAGAGCCCATACTTTTCACTAGTGT
Source organism: Galemys pyrenaicus (assembly GCA_019455555.1). Classification (NCBI taxonomy): domain Eukaryota; kingdom Metazoa; phylum Chordata; class Mammalia; order Eulipotyphla; family Talpidae; genus Galemys; species Galemys pyrenaicus. The sequence continues at coordinate 149,145 of JAGFMF010011748.1, forward strand.
GTTCTATCAGACCTTCAAAGACAAGCTAATACCTATCCTTCTAAAACACTTTCCAAAAATTGAAGCAGAAGGCATTCTTACAAGCACATTTATGAAGTCAACATTACTCTTACAACAAAAACAGATAAGGACTTCATAAAAAAGAAAACTACAGACCAATATTCCTGGTGAACATAGATGCAAAAATCCTCAACCAAATCGTAGGAAATTAATCCAGCAATACATTAAGGGGATTATCCATCATGACCAAATGGGATTTATTTCAGGCACACAAGATGGTTTAACATTCAAAAGTTGATCAATGTAGTTTACCACTTCAGCAAAAACAAAGATAAAAGTCACATGATCATACCACGGATGAAGAGAAAGCATTTGATAAGCCCAATATCCATCTATAATAAATAAAACATGGGAGTTGAAAAAATATACCCAAACATAATAGAGGGCATATATGATAAACCCACAGCTACATCCCACTAAATGGTAAAATACTGGAAGCTTTTCCTCTAAGATGAGGTACAAGACAAAGATGTCCTATTTCACCACTGCTTTTCAACATGATGTAGGAAATTATAGATAAAGCAGTTAGTCAAAAGAAAGATAAAGAGAGGGCCTCCCTGGTGACCTAGGGGTTAAGTCTCAGCAGTGTCACCATTGTGGCCTGAGTTCGGTGCCCAGCCAGGGAGCTGACCCACACATGGCACAGCAGACCTCTTCAGTCTTGCCCACTGCTCTTAGCAGTGTATTTCAGTAAAGCTGCCTTTTCTGCTCCCTACTCTGTCTCTGTTGAATTCTGCATGGCCTACACCCCAGTTCTTCTCTGCAAAAATAAATTTTAAAAAATTCTTAAAAATAAATAAAAAGACTGGGAAAGAAATTGTAAAACTAACACTATTTGGTAATATACATAGATAACCATAAAAAATCCACTGAAAAAGGAGAAATAATAATTTAATACAGTAATGCTGTAATTTATAAAATTAATCTGCAAAAATCAATTGTATTCCTATATATTAACAACAGACTAGAAGAGAAAGAAATCCTGATAGAAAAAGAATAAGAATGGAAACATCACACACCCAGACTTTAAACTATACTACAAACCAATAGTAATCAAAACAGTATGGTATTGAGATAAAAATAGACACATGAGCCAATGAAATAGAATTGAGAGCACAAGGGAAAAAAACACACTTTTATGGACAGTTACTCTATTACAAAGGAGCCAAGAGTATACATTTGGGAAAAGAAAGTCTCTTCAACAAAATGGTGTTGGACAACCACATGCAAAGAATGAAACGAGCCCACTCTTAACCCATATACAAAATTTAATTGAAAGTTGATTCAATCTTAAATGTAAGACCTGAAAACATAAATACATAGAAGACATAGGTAAAACACTACACAAAATTAACTTTGGGGACTTGACTCCAACAGCAAGGGAAACTAAATAAATGGGACTACATAAAATTAAAAAGCTCTGCACAGTGAAAGTAATACCATTAAAATGAAAGGATACCCTGTTGAATGCATCTGACAAGGGGTCAATATTCAATATCTATTAATATAATGAACTCATAGAACTTAAGAACAGGAAACAAAAACCTAATTAAAAATGGCCAGAACTAAATAGATGCTACTCCAAAAGAGGACATGCAGATGGCCAACAGCACATGAAAAAATGCCCATCATCACTTACAAGCTGGGAAGTGCAAATCAAAATCAAGAAGAGATACACCATCTCACACCTCTGAGAATGGCCCATATCAGAAATAACAGGTGTGGGGTTTTTCTGGTGGTGCAAGAGGTTAAGTCTCAGCACTATGAAGCTATCAGCAGCCACTGCAGCATGAGTTCAGTTCCTGGCCAGGGAGGTGACCCACATGGCACAGTAGACCTCTTTTGTCTCACCCGCTACTCCCCTCAGCAGTGTATTTCAGTAGATCCACCTGTTCTGCTCCCCACTAGGTCTCTGGTGAATTCTCTCACCCCCCACACACCTCTGGCCTGCACCCCGGCTCTTGTATGCATATATAAATAAACTTAAAAAATAAAAAAATAATGAATGTTAACAAAGGTGTGAAGAAGAAACCTTCATACTCTGTTGGTGGGAATGTAACACTGGTCCAATTCCTATGGAAAATATTTTTTTCTCAAAAAATTAAAAATAGACCTATGGTATGATCCAGTATTTCCACTCCGATGCACATACCTAAAGACCGTAAAAATACTAATTTGAAGAGATATATACATTCCTTTGTTCACTGAAGTACTATTTACAAACCAGTTTTGGAAGCAACCTAAGTGCCCAAGGCTTAAGAAGATGCGGTATGCGTACTCCGTGGAATACTATGCAGCTATGAAAAACACCAACTCTTGCCATATTGACAACATGGATGGAACTGGAGGGGATTATTCAAAGTGATTACATCAGGGGCCTCCCTGATGGCACAAGTTGTTAAGGTGCAGCACTCTGAAGCTATCTGCAGCCACTGCAGCACAAGTTTAATCCCCAGTCAGGGAAGTGACCCACATAGTGCAGCAGACCTCTTCTGCCTCACCTGCTGCTCCCCTCAGTAGTGTATTTTGGTCAATCTGCCTGTTCCTCACTCTGTCTCTGATGAATCCTCTCACACCCCACACCTCTGGCCTGTACTCCAGTTCTTGTAGGCATAAATAAGTAAATCGTTTTAAAAAATAAATAGGGGTCTCCCTGGTGGTTCAAGGGGTTGAGCACCACACTGTGGGGCTTCCACAGCCACTGCAGTGCAAGTTCGATCCCCGGCCAGGGAGGGGACCCACCTGGCGCAGCAGACCTCTCCTGCCTCGCCGGCTGCTCCCTCAGCAGTGTGTTTTGATAGATCTGCCTGTTTGCTCCCCACTCTGTCTCTGGTGATCCTCTCACTCCCCGAACCACTGATCTGTACCCCAGTTCTTGTAGGCATAAATAAGTAAATTCTTAAATAAACAAACAAACGAATAAATAAGTGAATCTTTAGGGGGGAAAAGTGATTACATCAGAATAAGAAAGACAAATAGTAGGTAATTTCCACTGATATATGAAATATAGGGACATAACAAAGGGTCAAACCAAACCAAACTGAAAACAAGCCCTAGAAAAGTGCCTAACCACTTGGAGACACCAAGGGAGAAGGGAAAGGAGCACAGCAGACTGGGGATGAGGCCCAGTGGCTTACAGTGGAGGGCTTGGGTTACCTTTGCAGTGGGCATATTGTGGTCACTTGTATTTGAAGAGGTGTGTAGCTGAATCATATACAGTGTTATAAACCAATATTACCTTTATAAAAAGTAATACCAAAAAAAGTCAAAGTATCTTATGCTGATGAGTTTGGACTGCCCTTGTCCATTTCTCCTTAATGAGAAATTCCTTAGGAGACTCTTCCTGCCTCAACTGGGCTAACCCTTGAGCATGCCAGAGAGAACAGAGAATAGCACTGGAGAGCAACACGTGGAGAGAGAAAGTAGTCCGCAGCCCAACACCTGCCCGCTTCCAACCATTCCGGTTTAGGAAACTACTTCAAACTAATCTAGCTCAGATTGGGTTCTGGCATCCACTACCAACGCCAGTAAGAAAACACCCAGACCCAGGAGATCAGCACTGACGCAACGCTGCGAACCAGTGACTGCTGTGCTGCTGCAGTGAAGGCAGCGTCTTGCCCTCTCTTCCGCTTCCTGATCCCCCTCTGTGGACCTTCACAAGTCCTTAGAGGGGCGACCCTCATACCCTCATTTTATCACACTGATTCGACTAAAGCTTCAGGTACTGTGTCGCCTTCTCTCTAGGAAGTTTGGGACAAACTTCAGAGACTAAATTGATTGCTCACCTGTGAAGTCCCATGTCCTGTCCACTTTGTAGAAAACATTTCATCCTCACAACCACTCCCTGGGATGAATGATATTCTTGGCCCCGCTTTACAGATGCAGGCATTGCAGCTCAGGGAAATGAAATACCTCAGTCAGGAAGGAGCCAAATTCACGTTTACTTCTGTGCGAGCCTGACCAAGTGATGACATTTTTGTACCTCCCCTGCTTGTGCCTCTGATAGATTTGCCCTTCTGTTTTTTACCTCAAGAGTCTTTGTTCTCCCCTCATCCCAGTCACTCTCTATTCAAAAGAAAACAAAAACAAAGACAAAAACAAAAACTTTTGTTCTCATTCCTTGGCCTACAATGAATTTCCTGCACACAAACATCCCTCCTCTCCCAACTCAGAGTCCCGCCTGACTGGACTCAGTCACCGTGTCGTGACTCACATCTGGGAAGGGACTTAGACAAGGCTGTCAGCCCACCCCCCCAAGCCAGGTGAGGCTGCAGCCTGGACTCTTCCTAGGGCCAGGGCCAGACCTGATGCTCGAAGCCTTGGCAAGTGAGCAGAGACACCCAGCTCCTGCCCCTTTCCTGGTGACAGCAGCCTCTGCAGCTGGCAGAGCTCTGGAAAGCTGATGCCAGGGACCGCTCCTGCCTCGAGGGGGCAGGGGTGACGCAGGTCTTCTGCGCTGCCAGTCAGTGAGAGGGCCCGTCCCCACTGCAGCGCCCAGCGCCAGCAAGCCTGGTCAGCTCTGCAGAGGGACCACCTCATCCTTGGGCCTCTGGGCAGGTTTGGAAGTGGGTGCCTGCCTGAGGCAGAGGTCCTCATTCAGGTTTTGAGTCACGTGTGGCTTCACGTCAACTTCACATGGAACTTCATGTGCACTAGACTATGGTGGTGGGGGGGAGGATGTGCTCAAGTGCAGTTTGGTGGGGAAGGGACCGGGGAGTACCAGGGAACCACAGCGCCTCACACTGGTAGACAGTAAAACGAAGGTCTGGAGAGCCCAAAGCAGTGACTTTGCAAACTTGGGGGAATGTGGGGATGTGGGGAGGGACCTGGACACCATGTTAGATGCAGGAGGCATTTTTACAAGTTCCTTAATTACACAAGCCACCCCTCTTGTGTGGTCAAACCCGGGGGTCTCGGTGATCCCTGCCTGAGTCTTCCATAGCAGGTCTCCTGTTCTCCTGCCACAGACCTTCACAGACAGTCACTGACCCCTCCCTTTCCCAACAGCTCCATTATAAGCTCTTACCAACGCCCCCCTCTCCCTACCACCAACACATAGCCCCCTTGTTCTCCTGTGCCTCAAGCTGGAAGTTCCACCTCCTCCAGGCAGCCTTCCCTGACCACCCCAACTTGTGTTAATTTCCCTCTCCTCTGAATTCCCTAAGCATTGCCATCTGCCCTGCCATGGGGCCTCCACTCCAGACACCTGCCTGGTTACACTTCAGCCCTGTTCCTCTTGCCTTCTCAAGTGGGCTTTGTGAGCAGCGTGGGGCCTGGTACCTCCACAGCTTGGATACAGGGTTGTACCTCAGAAGGAGACATCTGGTTTCAAAAAAGACAAGCTCTCCAACTGATAAGGAAAGGAGTTTCCTAGGAGATCATGGGGGCCTTCAATGTCCTCACAGCTGGGATGTGCCCCTGTTATTTTGAGGCAGGGACCAACCACTACCTCTGCCCCCTGAACTCTCCAGTCTCGAGCCTCAGCCTCTCTCTGCATGTCTGAATTTTCATCTTCAGATTCCTCTGCTTTCAGCCCAAACGTGGAAGTACAGGCCCTGGCTTCAAAGTCCAGGAATGAGGGCTCTGAGACCTGGGGGCTGAGGGAGAGAATCTGTGGGACTCTGGGGTTAGGCAACATCCCTATGCAGCCACCAGAGTCCAGCAGGGCAGGGTCACTTGATGGTGTGAGAAGTGTGGTTAAATCCTCAAAGGAGTAGGGAGTGGAGGAAATGGAGTGTCTCCAGTAGGGGGGAGCTGGAAAGAAGGCTCCTAATAACACTGACTGCCAGGCTTCCCAGCAGAGGCTCCAGGCCACACTCTTCTTCAGTCCTTCTCCTCTCTGGCACCCCTGGCACCAGCTGATGGCACCTTTCCAGAATCCTGTGTATTTCACTTACTTGTTCACAAAGGAGGCCAAGGGGTGTGAGGAAGACCCAAGTTCTACCAGGCCTGCCACTTACCTGCTCGGTGAATTTGGGCAAGTAACCAGAGATATTTGAACGTACTCATCTGCAAAATGGGGTTCTAGGAGAAGCCACGTGCAGCTGTGTGGGGGTGGGAGGGATAGGATGGGAGCTGTGGGCCCGATGAGGGACCAGTACCACATGACAACCCTGAAAGGAAGAACTTCTCACGTTTCACATCAGGAAATCAGAAATCGGGTGGCATGCCGTCGTGTGACTGGCAGTGTTCTTTCATTTGATTCTGGCACATAAACTAGGTGCATCTTCTTGTTAATGACCTCCTGGATTTGGTGAGATACGGGAAGTGTTACCCGTTGTCCGGGTCTTTTTGTATCCCAGTTACAAAATGGCGCATGGTCTGCTTTTGCCACCCAGTTCAAGCCTTAAGCAAGTCCACATTTGTGGACAGTTTTGAGATTTGTCCTTCCCTGCCCTTCCTCGCAGGAGGCTCCACTGGTGGGCAGAGGTGGGCTTTTGGCAAACAGGGCTGACCAGAGCTGGAAACAAGTTTGTTTATCTTTGGAGGGGGTGGCCTCAGCACCGAGGGCCAAGCAAATATTTGTGGTTATGGATTAACTTGAGTTCCAGCGGTCATGGCGGTCATTTCGGCAGGCGGGCGACCTTGCAGTTTCTCCATGGCCCACCTCAGTAAGTCCCCTTCGAAGTAGGTCTGTGATGGGGCTGAGCAGGGGTGAGGGTTGGGTGCTGCAGCCAGGGTTCAAGAGCATGCCTGGAGTTTGGGGTAAAGGGAAATAAGGGCTCTGCTACCAGCCAGACCCTGGTGCTACGATTTCAAGAGGCCGCTCCTACTGCCTCCGTCTCAGACCTCAAGGCTGGGAAGAACTTCAGAGATGTCTGAAGGCCTCCAGCTCCGGGCTGCCACCAGAGGCAGCTTGGATCCCAGGGGCCTCTGTTGTCCCCACCCTACCCCCACCACTTTACCTGGGGAGTCCGATTCAAACTAACGTCAGAACTGGTCTCCGAGGGAGTCAGCAAAAGTGGAAAGGGAGGTCAGTTGGATGCAGATGGGGCAGGCGGACCTAGGGGGCCCTAGGTTTCTGGTGGCAAAGCTACTTTTGTGGTTTGGAGGGGCAGCCAGTGGTTTGGGGTGGGATTTATGGTTCTGGGTGTGGAGCCATGGAGGTAAGGACTGGAATCCTAGTTATGCTGCCTGCTGGCGGTTCACTTTATTTATTTATTTATCTATCTATTTATCTATTTATTTATTCCCAAAAGCCACTTAACTCCAAGCCTCAATCTCCTGCTCTTAAATGAGGTGACTACATTTAATGCCTACCTATTCGTTCAAGGTTGTTACAAGCATTGCACTAATAATCGCCAGTGTTTACTTAGCATTTGCTATGTGCTGACCTTTTAAGAGATTTCTCTGGATTAATTCATCAGTTCTCACCGTGAGGTAGAAATGCAGTTATTTTACCCACTTTACGAAATGAGGCAGCTGAGGCATGGAGCACAAAATTTTCCTGCTCCAGGTGGTGGTTCTGAGGCAGGGATTCGCACTTTCCCTTGATGACCTGCCCTCTGAACCACAAGCTGAGAGACACCGAGACACCGTAAGCGTCCAATGACATGAGGCGTTTCTCTCAGCCCGGCCTTGCATCAGGGAAGGCACTACGCCTCCCCTCACAGAGGAGGGGCATGACCGTTCTGAGCACGGCTGCCATGGCCTCTCTGCTGGGTCCTCTTGACCCTGTCAGAATTCCAGGCCCTCTCCATCTGTCAGTATCAGAGGCTGTGCGGCCTTAGCCTATGAGGTGAAGGGGGCTGAGCCACCAGGTGACTGTTTAGTAAACAGGGACCCCCACACCCCCAGGTGTTGCTGTCACATTAGCACACATGGGCGGCCCTTTCATTCCATCTGAGGCTGGGGGTGGCGGGCAGCACAGGCTGGTGTGGCTGCAGAATCTAAGAAGCCCCCCTCAGACAGGCGTCAGCAACTCCAGAATGTGGCAGTTTGTGGGCCTCATCCTTTTCGCGACCACCTGGGGGATTTCCGGCACACCAGCTCCTTCCGGTAAGGCCATTCATCCCTTCCTGGAACACTTGGGGCCTTTACATGGCCATCTCTGGTACCTCCTGGCCTTTCTCCTTTCCACCACCTCCTCTCAACCTGGGGGTGAGATGAGAGAGAATGAATGAATCAACCAAGGAGTCCCTTGCAGGTCGGCTGTGGGAGCACAGTGCCAGCCCCCCGAGGTGCTGGGAGGACTGAGAACTATAGTGATGGCGGGTGGTCAGAGCTGCCAGCTTCTTCCTCCACGCTGGGGAGGGGAGTCACAGAGTTAGCCCCCTGGGCCTTCCCTGTCACCCCCCACTCCCTCACTACAAAAGGCCCTGGCCCAGGCCGTACCCCACACTGGCCCTGGCAGCCTCTCCTGCTAAATGCCCTGCAGTGCCGCTGCTCTGCCAGCAGCCCTGGTCCCCACAGCCAGGAGGAGGCCCGATTCCCCAGGGAGGTTTGAGCTGCCCTTCACTCTGTAGTCCCGGGAGTGCCTTCCCCTCCCCCAACCTGTGGGCACTGGTTCATCCATGCAGACTCTGACCTCCCGTACCTGCCTCTCCTGGGGGATGTCTTCCCTAACCGTCCTCTCTCCACTCAAGCCTCTCTTGCTCATCTCCTTCCACCCCTCCATGTCCTGCCATCCTAGCTCCCCCTCTGTACCCAAGAGACAACTCTCAGATCCCAGGTAAAATGTGGTGCTGCTCACCAGGTGGCAGGCGGGCTGTTTTCCAGATGTGCCTGCCCTTGGGGAGGGGAAGGGAAATGCCTGAGGAGGGAGGAGGGGAGAAGGAGCAGGGTGTGAGAGCCTTGTTACGACACCAGCACCCAGCACTGGTGCTCATTTCTGTGCCAGGTGCTGTACTAGGCACCTACACGAGGATCTCGTCCTCATTTTTAGACAGCTGAGGTTTAGGGCGGTGAAGACACGGGAGGTTTCAGAGGCGGGTCTAAACAGCCAAGTCTCATAGCGGGGCCGTTTGGTGTGGAGGGAGAGGTCAGAGGAGCCAGGGAGAGTGTTGCAACCTGAAATCTATGTCTTAAACAGCCTAGACTCTCCCTCACCTCAGGCCTCTCTACCAAAGTGCGCCCCTTTTCCTGCCCCCTGCCCTCCAGACCTGGTGTTCTCCAGCAGCGAGCATGCCCACCAGGTGCTGCGGATCCGCAAACGTGCCAACACCTTCCTGGAGGAGCTTCGGGCCAGCAGCCTGGAGCGGGAGTGCATGGAGGAGATTTGTGATTTCGAGGAAGCCCGTGAGGTTTTCCAAAATGTGGATGACACAGTAAGGCTGCTCTAGGCTGGGAGTCAATGATGCTGGGGCCAGGGAGACAGGGAGGCGCAGGGTACCAGCCTCTCCCCTTCCAGTCTGCCAAGGTGGAGGGGGGCATCAGTGAGCAGGATGAATGGGATGCTGGCTGGGGAGTCTCGGTCAGGACACATGTGACTCGGAAATAGAAGTCCTTAGCTCAGGTGCTCCTTGGTCCCCAGGGCTCTGTGGGGTGGTGGGCTAGACTTGGTACGAGAAGTAGCTTCCTGATACGAGGCTCAGACCCCCTCCAAACCCAAGGTCTCACTTCAGCTACTAGCGCCTAGGTGTGCCAGTCCTAGGGCCCTGCGGCCCCTTCCAGGCTGTTTATAGGGAACCCCTTCCGGTGCCAACTTTCAAGACTGAGGCAGAACCCTGTCTGCTCCCTCTCGTCCTTAGCTACCGCCTCCTTGACTAGGTCCCCTCTTTCCCCTTTCCCATGTGGCCTCTCCATCAGATGCCAAAATCATTTTTGGCAGGCACAAAATCAGAGTATTTCAAGGCCCTGCAACGACTCTGCCTCCTCACCCAAGGTCTCCCCTGCCGGCAGATTAGAACCGCTGCTGGGGGACAGCTAGACGTGCGAGGCACCCAGCAGCGGCCCCAGACCACTGCCTCACTACCAGCACCGGGAAGTAGCACCTTCCGAAGCTGCAGTCAGTGTCCCCCGCATGGTCCCGTGCAGGCTCTGGGAGACTCTGGTTTTGGGAAGCCTCGCTGTCTGAGCTGAGAGGCGGGAAGAGCCAGGAGGAGTGATGGGGCAAAGAAGATTGGATACTGGGGTGGGGTGTGGGCCCCTCCAGTGAAGAGCCTGCTGTGGGCCCCCTCCAGAGAGCAGCCTTCCAGTCACATGGGCTTGGCCATCTCCAGGGGATGCTGCCTAGAGAAGAGAGCAGAAGGGCGCAGAGGCCAGTGGACACACTGGGGAGGTGGCTCTGCTCCTCAGAGGCCACAGGCAGGGGCTGGAAGCCCTCCCCTCTCCCTGCCCACTTGGAAGCTTCCCTGCCCACGCAGGTCACACTGGGGGGGGCACCGGGGGTCTCCGTATGCACGAGTGGCTAATGGCCCCTGACCTCCCCCTTCTCTCCCCAGCTGGCCTTCTGGTACAAGTACCACGGTGAGTGTACTCTCCACTTCTGGCAGGGGGCCAGCGGGTCTTTGGGCCAAGGAGGGGACAGGGCGGGGACTGGTGGCCCCTGTGACACTGCCCCACTTTCCTCTACAGATGAGGACCAGTGTTCGGCCGCGCTCCCGGAGGAGCACCCTTGCGACAGCCCGTGCTGCGGGCACGGCAAGTGCATCGACGGCCTGGGCTCCTTCACCTGCGGCTGCGGCCAGGGCTGGGAGGGCCGCTACTGCCTGCACGGTGAGGGGGGGGTGGGTTGAGGCCGGTGGCTGGGTGCGGGGTGCGGGCAGCCACGAGGCACCGGCGGGCGCCCGAGCCACGGTGCCCTGGGGCGCTCCCTGTCCCTCAGAGGCGCGCTTCTCCAACTGCTCGCTGGACAACGGCGGATGCGCGCACTATTGCCTGGAGGAGGCTGAGGGACGCCGCTGCAGCTGCGCGCCCGGCTACCGACTGGGGGACGATCACCGGCAGTGCCAGCCCACCGGTGAGCATCCCTGCGACTGCGGGTGAACGAGACCCCGGGGGCACCCCTGGAGAAGAGGCCAGGTTGCCCCCCTGGGTGCCCCAGCCTGCAGCGGCCCGAGAGGAGGGGACTTTGCTACCGCGTTTCCTTGCCTGCGCGGATGCCTCCGTAACCGCGCTCACCACGGGGAAGCTGCTATGTGGGGGCGCTCAGCCTACACTTGTCTCTATGGCCTTATTTCCCTTAGACCCCTTGGTCCAGTTCCCCCATTTATTATTTTTTAAAGATTTATTTATTTATGCATACAAGAACTGGGGTACAAGCCAGAGGTGTGGGGTGAGAGGACCCACCAGAGACAGAGTGGGGAGCACAACAGGCAGATGGACTTAAACACACTGCTGAGGGGAGCAGCCGGGAGACAGGAGGGGTCTGCTGCACCATGTGGGTCCCCTCCCTGGCCAGGGAGCAAATTCTTGCTGCAAATGCTTCATAGTGTGGTGCTTAACCCCTTGTGCCACCAGGGAGGCCCCGTGTCCCCTTTATTTGTGACTTTTCAGGAGAGGCAGGAACCATGCTTCTACCTTTTTTCCTATTTCCTTTCTATCTTTTAAAAAAATTATCAAATTTACACATGTACAAAGAAGTTGTAGTTTTACACTCATAATTAATTCTAACTGGCTGTTCGGGAGGAGGGGGAGGGGGGTCTTGTCCATTCATTTTATGTAACATTGGTGGGATCTTTTCATGGGGAAACACATGTCTTCTCTTTCTAGGGACATTTCTTTGATGCTTTCTTGATGATCTCTCTGCTTTTTCTCTTCTCTTTTAGGACCCCTGTTAATCCTATCTTTCTTCTGGGTTGATCCTCTAGTTATCATCTCCTCTATTTTCTGTCTCATTAACTTTATAGTATTTCAAGGACGTTTTTACAATTTCATATTCCTTTAACTTTAATAGTTGGAGAGTCATAGGAAGTTGCAAGGTAGTGCCTGGTGGACCGATGGACTCTGGCCTTTCCTGTGAGGTTGACGCAGGATGTGGTCACCCGCTGCTGCCCAGAGCTTCGGTCCTTTTGTTGTTCTCTGGGCCGGCGCTTGGGGGTACCACCCTGACTTCCAGCCCCTGGGGGTGGGTGAGGAAGGGGAGCTGGCGTCCCCGCAGACTGTGGGGTGTTTCCTGCTTGCCTCTGGCCTGTGCTGTGGCACTCTTCCCCACGGTGGTGCCTGGAGCCTGCAGGTCACAGTCCCTGGCCTGCCCTCCTCAGAGAGCGCACTACAGTCTCCAGGGCTGAGAAGAGAGAGGTAAGCCACTGATGAGGGTCAGCACACAGGGTTTCACTCTAGCAATTTCTTTTACAAACTCAACATTCCTGTATACAGTCCCACCTGCACTTTGTCCTTCAGAAGCATGGATGTTCCTGCGGTTCTGTGTGCAAAGCTGTCTGTGTCTGCCATCCCCGCTACAGGCTAAGGGCCTAGCTGTCTTGGTTGGCCAAATCAGCACCCAGGTCCATCTGCTGTCTAGCTTCTGGAGTTTTGTTCTTGCCCAATGTCTAGTCTCTGCCACTGTGCACTCCCCTTGCTGTGGCTCCCACAGTAAGTGTCCATCTCAGTCCAGCTGACCTACCATCATGAGCAGATCCTGGCAAACCTCCCGGCACTTGGCCCCCATCACACATTCTCTCCTCTTGGCAAGGGACCTCATAGCTGTGTCCAGAGTTACTTTGGGACTCTCCAAGAATGTCTCTCCATACTTCCTTACCTCTCGTAGGAGCTTCACATCACAAGACCTTATTTATGTATCTCAGGGATTACACCCAGCAGCCCTGGTCTACGCTAAACTCAGAAGTTCAACAGTCAGCTCAGTGGCACAGCTAGGTAGAAATGCTGCTTGGTCTTACTCTTGCCATTTTGTGGCATTGTTTGTTGACTGACTTGCTGACTAACACAAGGGGATTTGGACATTAACATATTGTGTCTAAGCATAATTTATCACTTGAGCCCTACAATACAGCAAACTGACTTGCAGGCAGGAGGTAGACGAAGGTGGGAAGGCAGTATGGGAGTAACACCTGGCAGACACTCACTGCCTCCCCCTACCTTCAGTGAAGTTCCCTTGTGGGAGGCCAGGAAAGCAAATAGAGAAGAGGCGCAAGAACTTGAAACGTGACACAAACCAAGAAGACCAATTAGATCCACGGCTGGTCATGGGGAAGATGACCGCATGGGGAGAAAGTCCCTGGCAGGTGAGAGGAGGGGCAGCAGCAGGAGACTTCCTTTGCACTGCTCAGAAAGTACAAAGGAGGCGGGGTGGGGGGCGGACACAGTTTTGCCTTTGCTTGGGGGGTGGGGCCTAGGGGGTGGTTGAGGGGAAATGGAGGTCACCTGAAGGGAGAGCAGCCAGGGCAGTGTGTGATGGACGTGGGGTGCTTGGAGGAATGTACAGGAAGGAAAAAAGGAGCTGGAAAGATAATGCTCTATTGGTGGGATCTGTGGCAGAGGCATCTTTGCCTGGGAGAGGGCTACAAGAGAGGTTGCCCCCGAGGTGCCTCTTCAGCCGCACTATGGCATTAACATCGACTTGTCCCCTTCTGCCAGGCACTGAGGGTTGGAAGACCTCAGGGAGGTCACAGGTTCGGAGAGGGACAGGTCTCTAACGTGGCAGCCCGGAGGGGCCAGAGCCAGGGTGGCCAGCAGAACGGGCCGAGGGGACTCTAAAGGGACACCCAAAGCAACTCCCAGGGTTTCAGAGTCTTCGCAGAGGACTCGAGGCTCAGCCAGAGCCCCCAAAGGTGAGAAGAACTCTCTGGGTGCACTGAGGATGACTGCAGGAATGTCACGGCAACAGCAGGTAGATGCCCTGCATGGGCCAAAGCCGTGAAACATACATAAGTAGAAAGTGCCGAAAAAAGGACTTCTGAGTCCATGCCCAAGTGACCAGGGAGCCCAGGAAAGACTCAGCTTCCAGCAGCTCAGGCTTGAGGACAGTGCCAGGTGCCGTCTGGAGACCCAGGGCCCGGTGTCACGCCCACTCCCCTTCCAGGTGATCCTGCTGGACTCGAAGAAGAAGCTGGCCTGCGGGGCAGTGCTCATCCATACCTCCTGGGTGCTGACAGCGGCGCACTGCATGGAGAGCTCCAAGAAGCTCATTGCCAGGCTAGGTACATGCTGAAACCAGGTGGGGGTACAGGGAGCACTGGCCAGGTGCCAGGTTTGGAACCCGGTCCCTGGGGTGCTTGAGGAAGAGGTCACTTGAGCTCCACAGGTGTTCGGGCGAAGAGGTCTATGTGCCCCACCTTGCCACTCCTGTGGTACAACTTTATCTGCTGACATCGCTACTTTGCCGATATCCAGTGCCATCTTCAAAAGCGACCCTGGGTGCCCACCTTGTATTGCAAATGCTACACACCTGCTTACCTCCGCACTCCTAGGCGTGGGGAGCAGGCTCTGTGGGGGCCTCAGCACATTCAGGCATCAGGGCCTGGCTTCACGCATATGGATGGGGCTGGAACTGTGTAGCAGGGGCCCTGGCTCCTGCCACAGTAGCCAGTAGCTTTCCTGCAGTAGTCTGGGGGTCCCCAAGATCCCACTCTTTACCAGTTTCTGAGAGAGGCTCACCATACTTTATGCAAAAGAGAAAGAAAAGAAATATTGAGATTGACCAAATTCACACTCTACAATCCCTCCAGCACAACCAGGCCTTCAGCAGGGCTCCCTGGGAATTTTCACCCCATGGTCCCCCTCCAGGAAGCATCAGCCTGGACTGAGGGACCATGATCCAGATTTTTGTGTGATCTAGATCTTTCCTCCCTGGCAGAGCCCTTGTCCTGTTGCTCTTCCTCTCTGGGCCTTGCTGCTCCCTCCTCGCCCTCTGTCTGGCCATCCCTTCCCGGTGGTACAGCCAGCACTCCCAGGGTGCTGGCAGGACAGCCTTGTCTGACTAGCTGCCGCCACTCCACATCCCCTCTCTGGCTCTGGCCTGTGTCTGGAGGCGTGGGCCTCCCTGCCGGTGCCCACTGCTGGCTACGACGCTGGCATTGTGCCACCTGTGACTCGTGAATTCAGAACAAGCTTTGCCTCTTCTGGAGGGACGCCCACAGGTTGACACTCCCACAGCAATAGGGGCGCCCATGTGGCCCACTGATCCCTCCAGCTGCATGTGGGCACAACCTGCCCTTCCCGGGGCTCACGCGCACTCACAGCAGTGCTGGCCTCCTGCTGACAGCCCCCTACCCTGCAGGGGAGTATGACCTGCGGCGCTGGGAGAACTCGGAGGTGGACCTGGGCATCCAGGAGATCGTCATTCACCCCAACTACAGCAAGAGCACCACCGACAACGACATCGCGCTGCTCCGCCTGGCCCAGCCCGCTGCCCTCTCGCAGACCATCGTGCCCATCTGCCTGCCGGACAGCGGTCTGTCAGAGCGGGAGCTCACAAAGGTGGGGCAGGAGACCGTGGTGACGGGCTGGGGCTACCGTAGCGAGACCAAGCGAAACCGCACCTATGTCCTCAACTTCATCAAGATCCCTGTGGCCCCGCGGAGCAAGTGCGTCCAGGCCATGAACAACATGGTCTCAGAGAACATGCTGTGTGCTGGCATCCTGGGAGACCCAAGGGATGCCTGTGAGGGCGACAGTGGGGGACCCATGGTCGCCTCCTTCCATGACACCTGGTTTCTGGTGGGCCTGGTGAGCTGGGGCGAGGGCTGTGGGCGTCTCCACAACTACGGTGTCTACACCAAAGTCAGCCGCTACCTCGACTGGATCCATAGCCACATCACAGCCTATGAGGCCTCCCTAGAGAACCAGGCACCCTAGGGTCCCTCCTGCTTGGGTCTGGGAATGGGGGCTGGGCTGTGAAGTGGTAGTAACGTTGGAACATTAAAGGGTATACCGTAGCACAGAAGAACTGTTCTGGCTTTCCGTTCCTTTCCTGCACTGTTCCAGAGGGAAGTCACATTTATTCGGCATCTACCGCTTGTCCGCCTTTATGAAGAGACTCTTACTGACGCCTGCAGCAGTTCTGTGGGGTAGGGAGGGATAGAGCCAAGTTTCACAGGGTCTGAAGCTGCTAACATTTTGTGGGGGGTTCTCATTATGGAAAGAATTTTCAAATGTGACTACAGAACTGTGAGCGAATCCCGGGCACTTGGCAGAGCTTGTACGCAGCAGGGAACCTGAAGCCGAAGCTTGATGGTCCATGCAGATGTGGAGGCAGAGGTGCTAACTCATAGGGAAGGAAGCCAAGGCTCAGGGAGGTTTACCTAGTGGAGTTTGGACTCAAACCAAGGAGTCCTCTCTGTTCTCTACGTGCCAGGCAGCGGTTCGGAGCCCCTGCTGGGTGTGGAAGCTACCACTGGGCTTGGGGCGCGGGGCAGAGACCCTCTAAGTGTCGGGCCGGCAGAATGAGCTCCCAGCGTGGCTGGGAAAGTGCTTTAAGAACAGTGAACACCATCTTGAATAGCAGTGAGCGAGTAGTGAGCGAGGGCTCCATTCTGACCCGGCCTGACAGGCACAGGTGGGCATGACAGATGTGCTGATGGAAAGGGAAGGAGGAGAGACAGAGCCAACACGACTAGTCTGAAGTGGTGAAATGTGTTTGCTTCTCTGTGTGGTCTCAGGCAAGTGGCCTCCCCTCTCTGGGCATCAGTAAATGAGGGGGCTGGAGAAGAGCAGTGACCCCAACCCTGCTGCTCACTGAGATCCCTGGGAGCTCCCAAAACTCTGCGTCTAGTCCCACCCCCCCCCCAATTCTGGCTTAATTGATCTAGGGTTGGGGCACACAGACACTGCTATTTTTAAATTTTTTTTCCTTTTTATTTCCGCTTTCATATTTGCTTTTTGTTTTTGTTTACATACTTTATTTTTTTTTAAGATTTATTTAGTTATGCATACAAGAACTGGGGTATAAAAGAGAGATCTGGGTATGTGAGAAGATTCACCAGAGACAAAGTAGGGAGCATAACAGGCAAATTGACTGAAATACACTGCTAAGGGGAGCAGTGGGCGAGACAGGAGAGGTCTGCTGCACCATGTAGATCAGTCAGCTCTCTGGGCAATACCTTGATAGTGTTGAGACTTAACCTCTTGCACCACCAGAGAGGCCCTCCCCCAGTCACTTTAGTGTGTGACTGTTGAATGCCACTGGACCAAAAGGTCAAAGGGCATTTTCTGCTGAGGTTGGCACTAGTTCTAACACTCTCAGGGCCAATGAGAATGAAGACCTATAGTCTCAGAGAGGACAGCAGTCAATCAATAGAAAGAGGCCTCACTTGAGATTATACCCTGCTTGGCAGGGCCACAGTTGGTGCTTACAGACCAGAGGAAATTCCAGGTCCCACTAAGGGAGGTGCCTCTGTGCAACCACAAAGGACTTGTTTGAGATAGGGCCTGCTTGATCCATCTCTATATGGGTCTAGGGAAGGAATGAGGGGAGCCACTTGGAGACAGAAAAAGTCAGGCCTTGTACTGGGACTTGTACTGATTAGTGCACAGGTCAGTGTCCCCCAAATTGGAGTGGAAGATGATGGGTTGATTAATGCATACAAGAACTGGGCTACAGGCCAGAGGTGTGGGGGAGGAGAGGAGAAGATTCACCAGAGAGTGGGAAGCAGCACAGGCAGATGGACTGAAACACACTGCTGACGGGAGCAGCAGGCAAGACACGAGAGGTCTGCTGTGCCATGTGGGTCCCCTCCTTGGCCAGGGATTGAACTCGTACTGCAGTGTAGCTTCATAGTGCTGTGACTTAACCCCTTGTGCCACCAGGGAGACTCCCTTGACCATGATTGACCATGACTTTTGCTAGAGGTCTTTGTCCCACCCACTCAAAATTCCCTAATTTCCTGTCAAGGCGGTTAATCAGCATAGGTGAACTAACTTCTGACATGTTGACCCACTGCCCTGCTCTCCAATGCAATTAGTGGAATTTATAAAAACAAACAAACATTTAAAGTGTCTGGAATAAAATTACAACTTTTAAAGTAACACAAGAACACTTGAGGGTTACTTTTGGGGTAGCTTGGAGGTTACTGTGTTCTTTGTAAGCGTCCCCAAACTGCCTAAAGTCCCCAAACTGCCCCAAACCAGGGCCTAAAGTGTAGCAGGTGCAGCCTAAAACCTTCTATTAAGCTACTTGTAAAATAGATCTCAGACTCAGATACAGCTCAGGTTCACTGAGAAGTGAATGTGTGTGTAGAGGGCTGTATCATTGGGTTTGATGAGTATAAGTACTTTATATTTGGTGATGCAGATGAGATTTATTTTAAAAATCCAAAAACAACTGGGTCGATCATGCTAGAAGGAGACATTGCTCTGCTTCAAAGTGTGCCCAACTAGAAATGATCAATGAAGTGAGAAATTATTGAGAAAGCACTTTAGCTTGTTTTTTTTAGGTGTCCTTTGTTGAAAATATAGTTCTAACATATTCATTCATATTATTTTGATTATTCTTTGTTACCAGATAACTCACACAATGATCACTGTATGCTTGTTTTTATTTAAAAAAAAACTTCACTTGTCAACAAAGAACAAAGAAGTAGAATAAAAACAAGTAGGCAGCACACAAAAATCAATTACTTTTCTATATATTGAAAATGAATGTGTGAACACCAATGCCAGAGATAACACCACTTATACACCAATACCAGGAGCACCCAAGACAATACCACTTGCAATCACTCTAAAGAAAATGATGTATTTGATATAAATCTAACAAACTATGAACCAGATTTGTATGACGAAATATATAAAATACTGATAAGAGAAATTAAAGAAGATCTAAATGTATGGAGAGACATATTTAAAGACTCAATGCAGTAACGATGCCACTTTTCCTAAAACTTATCTATAGGCTTAATACAATTCCTATCAAATTCCAGCAAGGCTTTGTTGTAGACATAGATGAACTTATTATAAAATAAGTATTGCTAAACACTTTAGAAAAGGAAGAAATTAGGAAGAATCACTCAGTGTTAAGACTTATAACCTATTATGGTGGTGAAAATGTGTTTTGATATTTGTTGGGGGAGGACACACACACACCAGTGGAACAAAACAGAGAACCCACACACCCAGGGCAATTCAATTAAGCCAGGAGAGCCTTTCCAATATATGGTATAGGCACAATGAGGTGTCCATAAGCCAAAAAATAAGACTTGGTCCAAGTTTCACACATTATACAAAAATTAAAGCAAAATGAACTTAAATTTAAAACTATAAAATGAAACGAGAATAAATTCTAGTTAATGGAAACTATGGATTAAGATAGAAATAATAATGATAAATGCAATTAGGTTGAACCTACCAGTTAAAAGCGAGAACTCTCAAAATGAAAATCACGGGCTTCCCTGATGGCACAGGGATTAAAAAGACAGAGCTATCAAGCTATCACTGGTCACGGTAGCCTGATTTCAATCCCCCACCAGGGAGCTAATCCACATGGCTCAGCAGACCTCTCATGTGTTACCCACTGTTTCCTTTAGAAGTATGTTTTAGTAGATCTGCCTGTTCTGCTCCCCACTCTGTGTCTGGTGAATCCTCTCACCCCCTCCCTACCTCTGGCCTAGACCCCAGTTCTTGCATGCATCAATAAATAAAATGAATATTTTTAAAAATAATTTTAAAAAATCCAACAACATACTATTCCCATACAATTTAGAAACAAAAATGCTAAAAGATTGAAAATAAAGAATGTCAGAAATTTCACGCAAATTTGAAAGAAAAGAAAACTAAAGCAGTGAGTGAACTTAAGGAAAAAATGTCATAAAGAACAAGGTGGACATGAAATATTGATAAAAGAATCAATCACTTATAAGGACATAATCATCATAAAATAACGTGCCTTCTATTTATAATAGCCAAGATATCGAAACAACCCAAATGCCCCCAAACAGACAAATGTGTCAAAAAGTTGTGGTATATTAATCAATGGGATATTATTCAGCAGTCAAAAAAGACAGACTCATGCCACTTGCCAAAACGTGGGTGGAGCTGGAAGGGATTATGCTAGCCAAATAAGTCAGAAGGTAAAAGAATATAGGATGGTCTCCGATCCTATATAGAGAAACCAAACTAAAGTTCAAGAAAAAGACAAAACTAGCAAGCTGTCATAGCCCTGAAGCATGCACTAAGGGAGGGGAAGAAAGAGCATCAAACTGGGGAGAAAAGAACACAAGGGGAAGTGGTGATACTCACAGGTGATGTGGTGGGTGAGAACTATGAAAGTGTAAGAAAAATAACATGTGCTTCTAACAATATAACCTCAAAATATAAAAACCTATGATTGATAGAAGTATAAGGAGAAAAATCTCTTTCAGAAATCAACAAATTAAACATTAAAAAATAAGTGGATATACTGAAGATCTGGACAATAAAGTCAATAAGCTTGAGTGATTTCATTTTAGCATACTGGGAGAATTCACAAAAATATACTAGACTGTGAAAGAAGCCTCAATAAACTCCAAGGGTTTAAAATGATACAGAACATATCCTCTAGTCAAAGGCAATGAAACTACAAATTAAGAACAAAAAATGTTTTTTAACTGGGGTGTAGGCCAGAGGTGTGTGTGGGAGGGGTGAGAGAATGCACCAGAGACAGAGTGGGGAGCAGAACAGGCGGATCCATTGAAAAACACTGCTGAGGGAGCAGCAAGGGGGAGACATGAGAGGTCTGCTGCGCCATGTGGATTAGCTTCCTGGCTGGAGATCAAGCTCAGTCCACTGCAGTGAGAGCGCTAAGACTTAACCCCTAGGCCAATGGGGAGGCCCTGTTTTTAATTTATTTATGCATATAAGAACTGCGGTGTAGGCCAGAGGTACAGGGGATGATTGGATTCACCAGAGACAGAGTGGGGAACAGAACAAGCAGATCTACTGAACTATATTGCTGCGGAGAGCAGCGGGCCAGACAGGAGAGGTCTGTTGCGCCATGTGGGTCAGTTTCCTGGCTGGGGATCAAACTCAGGCCACAGTGGCTGGCAATAGCATGAGAGCAATGACTTTAACCCCTGCACCACCAGGGAGGCCCCCACAAAAAATATTTTTCCATATGCTTGCAACCTACTATATTACTGAAAAGTCATAAGGGAAATTAATAAAATTAAGAAATAGAGTTGAATGTTAAATTGTAATATATAGCTAAAGCCCTGCATAAAAGAAATTATATCTTTACATATATCTTCACATATACACATGAAATAACATAGCAGTTAAAGGCAAATACGTATATTTATCATGGTTCTCCAGAGAACCAGAACCAGTGTGTGTGTGTTTGTGTTTTTCTGTGTGTGTAAAGATGTAAAGAGACTGATTTTAAGGTTGGCTCATGTGATTGTGGGGGTTGGCTTGGTCCAAAATCTGATGGGATCAACTGGAGACTCAGGAACGAGTTTAGTTCAAAGACTTCTGCTGGTAGAATTTCTTCTTGCTCAGATCAGGTCAGGTTCCTTTTATTAAGGTCTTCAGCTGATCAGATGAGGCCCACCACACAGTGGAGTATCATCTTTACTCAGTCTCCTGATTTATATGTTAATTTCCTCTAAGAATATTCTCCCAGAATAATGCTTGACAAAATATCTAGGCACCATGTGTGCCAGCGAAGTTGCTATATAAAATCAACCATCACAAAGTGTTATGGTCTGAAGTGTGCCCACCCCCCCCACCCATAATTCATATGTTGAAGTCTTAACACACACACCCTCATAAAGTGACCCTATTTGGAAAGAGTGCCACTGCACATGTAGTTAGCTAAGGCATTATAGGAGTAGGGTGTGTCCCTAATATTACTGTTGTTCTTATAAAAAGGTGGAGCTTTAAACATAGAGGTATCAAGAGGGAAGATGATGTCAGCCCATGGGGAGAATGCCAGATGAACGTGAAGTCAGAGATCGAGGTGAGGTTTCCACAAGCCAAGTAATGCCAAAGATCACCAGCAAATAAGCAGAAGCTGGGAGAAAGATACGGGACAGATTCTCTCTCAGAGCTAAGAGGGGACAGATTCTCTCTCAGAGCTAAGAGAAGGAAGCCAATAGGTGTGCAGTACTCTGTTACCATAGCTCTAGCAACCCTATACAGCAAGTGATAGAATCATTTCCTTAAGGAGCTAGAAAAAGGAACACAAACCCAAAGAAATAAGAAGGAAGGAAATAGGAAGATGAGGGGCAGAAATCAGTGTAACAACAGGAGCGGAAGTGATGAAATAGAGACAAGAAACAACCCGAACTCCTAGTTTAAAAATGTTAAGGAGAGGCAAGCCTCTAGCAAAGACAAGAGTGGGAAATGCAGGCTAAAAAGAAAAAGAATGAAAACAGAGGGATTAGGAACTGTATTATAGGCTAATATATTTGAAAATATAGATGGAATAGATATATTCCTGAAAAAAATACAAATTGTGGTGTACAAAGAAAATTGAGGTGAGAGTGAAAAACCATTCCTGCTCCCTGCCCGCCCCCTCCCCCAGAGCCTCAACCGCAGTGTGTTTTGTATGCTGAGTTCTATCAAGCTTCTAAAGAACAGGCAGTTCCCATCTTAAGCAAGTTTGGGCCCCAAAATAAACAAAATCACAAAACAGAACAAAAGTTGCCCAGCTCTGTTTATATTTACTGCTGTGGACACTTCCCCATCGGGGCCAGAAGGCTGGCCACCTGACCTTTGCTCCTTGTCTAAGAACCGGATTCTGTCCGCTACAGCTAGAGTGACTGAAGATCAAACAAAATGAAACTTGGCCGTGCCTAGCGGGCAGCGCTCAGGAACGTCCTCCTCCCTCCGCTTTCCTTACCCCCTCGAGCAGCCCAGGGCTGCTGTGGCAGTACTGAAGCCTGGTAGAGAAAGGGCATATCAAGCAAGTTGACAATAACTCAGTACTCAGTAGAAGCACAGTTCTTGGAGCTTTGTGCTGGGGTAATGAACAGGGGGTGGGGCTTTTGCCTTTGGGGAGCCTTGCCCCAGCTGAGTCTGGGGGAGTATCAGGGAAGGACAGATGGGAGATGGCTAATTAACTGAGGCCTGGAAGATCAGAGAGGGATGGGAGGTGATGGCAGGACAGTAGGGGTGGAAGGAGTGGTAGGAAAATGTCCAGAATAGACAGGTGGGGTGTAGGCCAGAAGTGTGGGGTGTGAGAGGAATCACCAGAGACAGAGTAGGGAATAGAACAGGCAGATCTACTGAAATACACTGCTGAGGGGAGCAGCGGGTGAGACAGGAGAGGTCTGCTGCGCCATGCAAGTCACCACCCTGGCTGGGGATCAAACTCAGGCTGGCCGCTATGTGACAGCACTGAGACTTAATCCCTAGACCATCAGGGAGGCCCAAGTTCCTCCTATTAAAAACAAAGCAAAACCAAACCTGGCACCTTCATATTATCAAAGGGTAGGCCCTGGATTTCTAAACAATTTGAGGTAAAGATCTTGCCTTTCAATGCTTGCTAATCACACCAGTGGCTCATAAAGCAAAGTTTATCTGTTAGGCCAGGAAATAATTTTATATAGAGGAGACTGGTGGATTCCAGGCCATACAACAAACCCCATCTGCCACCTTATTTGTAAATAAGATTTTACTGGAAGACTGCCACACTCGTTTTGTTACTATTACCCAGGGCTGCTTCCCCAGTTCACCTGCAGAGTTGAGAAGATGTGACAAGACCCAATGACACACAACCCCAAAATGTCTCTGGTGCCTTACAGAAACATTTGCTGACCCCTGCTGTGTATATGTAACTAAGACAAAAATGAACATCTTTCTATATCATCTTTTAACCAGTTCCTAAATACAAAATGCACTCTAATTTGATCATTCTAAGAAAAATGTTTAAATAAAAAGTAAAGCATTTTCTTTATGAAAATGGAAGGATTAGTAGAAAAATTTGCAATTATATAGTGATAAATACCTATGAATGTTTACAGAATTTCTACAAATATGTAAAAAGTCAAAAGGCTGCCTATATGAATTTGGTACCTAGCATATGCTACCTGATCAACTGGAATTTGGCTCTTCTAGAACATGAGAAATTGGAAAAAAAGTTCACTAATTTGTAACTCAACATGAGATATGTGTTAATAGTTTAAAAATAAAATTGATTGGCTCTTATATAAAGTGTAAAAATGAACCATGAACTTACATACTTATAGCCAGGCCATTTTTTCTAATTATAAAATAAAAGCCTAAGGGCCTCTCTGGTGGCTCAAGGGGTTGAATGCCGCACTGTGGAGCTTCCACAGCCACTGCAGCATGAGTTCAATCCCCAGTGAGGGAGGTGACCCATATGGCACAGCAGACCTCTCCTGCCTCACCTGCTGCTCCCCTCAGCCTGTTCTGCTCCCCACTCTGTCTCTGGTAAATCCTCTCATCCCACCAAGCCTCTGGCCTGTACCCCAGCTCTTGTATGCATAAATAAATAAAATCTTAAAAAATAAAAGAAATAAAATAAAAGCCTAAGGGGCTAAAAATTCTGATGGATTGTACTGCCCTTATTTTCTTGAGCATTGTTTTTTATTTTAAATCGTGTGTTTGTGAGGACAGGGGATTGGGGGGTGGGGAAGGGGAGCACACCATAATTCTTCAGTGCCCAAAATCTTTGAAATCAGATTGTTCACCTGAACCTATGCTAAGGGTCAGCATCTGTTCTTATCCTTTTACACGCATTGTTTGATTTATTCTGTAAGTGATCTAAGAATTATGTGTTATTGCTCTCCAGTTTACCCTGATGAAAACTGAGGCTCAGAGAGGTTAAACTACTTTCCTCATACACACAGTAAATATGGATGGATGGGACTGTGCACTAACTCTGACTCCAGGTGAGGACACTTTAATTAATGTTAGTTCTGGAGAGATCACAGCAGAGTGAGGAACTGGGCGTGGGTGAGGGGGCACGTAGAGTGTACCTAGGTCTGGCAGAGGCTGGAACTGAATGACTAATGATGGGAACACAAATGACCAACTAGTCCCTGTTGTGTGACTTCTACAGAATTCTGATTCTATTATAGAGTGAGGTGTAAAAGGGAAGAACAACAGCTCTCCCAAGGTAAGGTATGTGTGCTGGTACTGGGGGGTGGTAATATGATAGTAACAAGCCTAACTTGGCTCCAAAGAGCCTAAATTGTGGGCCAGTCACCTCACCTTACTGGGTCACAGCGCTCATCAAATCTTCCGTTGCTTGGAAGGCAAGAAAGCCCAGATCACATAGCAAGTTGGTGGCAGTGAGGTCTAAGTCCCAGATCCTCTGGTTTCCAGTCAATGTTCTTCCCCCTACATCCATCGGATACCCCAAAAAAATCACAGGGACTAGAATGAGGGTACCACAAGACCCTTTATCAGACAGGTTTCACATCACACATGTAAAAAACAAAAACCAAAAAAACATAAAGTTATACTTGCATGTAGCTAAACAATCAAATAGTAAACAGGGGACATAGTTGCCATCTCATTCCTCTTCATTTATTCCTTTCTCTATATGTACTACTGCTTGAATTGTTTCTGTTGTTCTTTCTCAAGTCTTGCTAAGTCTGAGTTCTCCAGTGTCCAACCCCTGTGAAACCTGCTTACTGAGTAATTAATTTCAGATAACAAACTTTTCCATTCTAGAATGTCCATATGATTTTTCTGTGCATATTCCATTTCTGATAAAACTTCTCCATGTTTTCACACGTTTCCCCTCCATCTCTTTAATATATTGTTATAGTTATTTTAAATCATTGTCATCTTATTTCAGCATTTGGCTCATCTGTGGGTCTATATATATGGGGTTTTTTCCTCTTGATTATTGGTTATGACTTCCTGTCTCTTTGCCTGTCCTGTAATTTTTACAGTATGCTGAACACTATTTACATAGAACATAGAAACATAGCAACTAAAGACTGTTTTTTTTTTTTTCATGTCAGAAAATGTTTCCCCTTTCTGGTTCAATCAAAAACTATTTTGGGATGAAAATGAACTGCAGCTTTAGTTGGAATGAGAGTCCCTCTGTTTTCAAATGTTTGATAGGGAGACATTCTGAGTTTTGGACTGAAAGTCACCACAAAAATGCAGGAAATTGCTTTTCATCCTTTGCAGTTTTTTTTTTATATTTTTTAAAAGATTTGTTTATTTATGCATACAAGCACTGGGGTACAGGCCAGAGGTGTGGGGGGTGAGAGGATTCACCACAGATAGAGCGGGGATCAGAACAGGCAGACTGACTGAAATACACTGCTGAGGTGAGCAGCGGGCACAGCAGGAGTGGTCTGCTGCGCCATGTGGGTCCCCTCTCTGGCCGGTAGCAGGGATAGAACTTGTGCTGCAGTGGCTGCGGTTTGCTTCATAGTGCATTGCTTAACCCACTGCATCACCAGGGAGGCCCCTCTTTCGCAGTTTAAAGAAAAAACTCTTCACAAAAACATGGATGGAGCTTGAAGGGATTATGCTTAGTGAAATAACTAAGAAGAAAAAAGAAAAATACCAGATGGTCTCACTTATCGGAGAAATATAGAGGATCAAGGAAAATAATAACTACATCACCATCACCAACAAAACCAAACAAAAATAAACAGACATCTACAAATCAGAGACATTCTGCAGGGAAGAGAAAGGAATTGGGATCAAGGTAGGGATGGGAAGAGCACAAGGGACTATGGTGATGATGCATGGGTGAACTGGTAGTGGAAATACCATGGGGACTACACCTATAAAATAAAACAAATATCCGATGTTTTTCTTTTGCCTTCTGACTTGTTTCACTGAGTATAATTCCTTCTAGTTCCATCCATGTTTCTTCAAATGTCCCTAGTTTCTTATTCTTGATTGCTGAGTAGTATTCCATTGTGTATATGTACCACATCTTGTTGATCCAGTCCTCTACTTTTGGGCATTTGGGCTGTTTCCAGGTCTTACCAGTTACAAATAGTGCTGCAATAAACATGGGGGTACATGTACTCTTTGGGATCAGTGTTTTTGTGTCCTTTGGGTAGATTCCTAGGAGTGGGATTGCCGGATCATATGGTAGTTCCAACTCTAATAGGCTGAGGAACCTCCATACAGTCTTCCAGTCTTCAAATGCAATTAAATATAATAAAAAAAAATAAAATAAAATAAAACAAACATTGTAAGAAAAATAAGTAAAAATACAAAAAGCAAAAGCTCATCCACATAAGGAGATATTCATGAATGGAGGAAATCAATATAATAAAAATAACTGTCTTAAAATGATATACAAATGCAACACAATTCCCAACAAAATTCTAACAATATTTTTCAAAGAAACTGAACAAAAATGCTGAAATTTATAGGGAATCACAAAAGACCTCAAATTGCAAATGTAACCTTGAGAAAAAAAGGAGGGGCTTCCCTAATGGCACAAGAGATTAGGTTACTACACTATGAAGCTATCTGCAACCATTCCAGCATGAATTTGAGCCTCAGCCAGGGAGCTGACCCACATAGCATAGCAGACCTCTGCTGTTTCACCCACTGTTTTTTTCAGCAGTGTATTTTAGTAGATCTGTCTGTTCTGTTCCCCACTCTGTCTCTGGTGAATCCTGTCACTCCCTGCACCTCTGACCTGTACCCCAGTTCTTGTATTTGTAAATAAATCTTAAAAGAAAGAAAAAAAGAAAAGGACAGAAATGGAAGGATCATGGATCATGTTACCTGACTTCAAACTTTACCATAAAGGAGCAGTATTAAAACCAGTAATGTATTGGCATAAAACAGATACACGGACCACAGGAACAGAATCAAAAGTCCAGGAGTAAATTCTGTGCATATAATCTGTCTATAGATCTAATCTGTAACAAAACATCCATGACCATAAAATGGGGGTGGGTCAGGTGAGTCTCTATTAAGTAGTGCTGGGAAAATTGGAAAGCAAGCTCTCTTCATAAGAGACTGAAGTTGGATTACTTGCTAACACCATACAAAAAAAATTAAATTCCAAATGGATTAAAGGTTGAGATATAAAATCTGAAACAATAAAATACATAGTAGAAGGTAACATCACCAACATGGCGGCAAAGGAATGCCAGGATTAAATTCTCCCATAAAAACAACCAAGGAGGGAAAAAAATGCAGCAAGTTCCTGGCAGGTTCCAGAAGTTTTGGACAGAGCAGGTGACCCAAAAGAAGCAGAGGTAAAGAAAGAATAACAGGTGATGGGAGGCAAAGACAATATACACCCTGGATCCCTTCCCTTTCCCCCACACATAAACCCAGAACACCTCACCCAGGAAAGGAAAAGGAGAAGACAAAGTTTGGAAGGAATAGGAAAACACCGAGTCATCTAAAAACTCCAAAAGTGAAACAGAGGTCAACAGGTTAATTCGCATGGAGGGGAGTGGGGCCCTGGCAGGTCCCAGCCTGTGATTTGGAATTGAGCTGAACCTGGCCAGTGAGCAGGGATGAGATCTGTGGACACACAGACCCCCCACCACAGACACATGCTGAGCAGGACCAGATCCCAGGGATAAAAGGGCACATGCCCAGTACCAAAGGTCCACAACACCCAGCCCCAGTTGGAGACAGGACAAGAGCAGGATCCACCTGCCACAGTAGGAAGTTAGGGACCCCACCATCTACCCCTGGAATGGAGGCAATACGGAGGGTGGGGCCATTAGGGACAAAGCTTATCAACATATCCACAACATCACTACCCTTGTGGTGTTTTGGCATGTAGTCCTGGATTCTGACTACCAGTTCCCAATATCCCAGAAAGGAGCACCCAGAAGACATGCCCACCATTACCAGCAGCACAGTCCCATAGCATAGAACAAATCAGAAAACAAACATCAGGGAGAAGAAAAAATACACACAACCATAAGCCCCCAGGTGACAGTCCCACCACAAAACGAATATCAGCCACCAGAACCCAACAACGGTGACATGGAAGAACTTCTCTGACTGCCAGAAAGAGAATTTAAAATTGCCATGATTAAAAAATTGAAAGACAACAAAAAGGAAAAGAATGATATGAGAAAAATAATTAATGAACTGAAGAATGAAAATGAGTTCCTAAAGAAGGAAATGAAAGAAATGCAGGAGATTAAAAGATTAACAGAGGAACTGAAGAATGTGGGGAAAAGCAATGAAAACAAATTGATGAAATGAAGTCATTACTCTTGAAGACTCAGACATAAAAAGAAACAAGAAAGAAAAGGAAAGAGAAAACGAAGGAGAAAGAATGAAAAAAAACTTTGAGAACTGACTCCATGAAGAAAGAAATTATAAGAATTATAGAAATTCCAGAAGGAGAGGAGAGAGACCAAGGAAAAGAAAGAATATTCAAGGAGATAATTGAAGTGAACTTCCCAAGCATGAAGGAGATGAAAACAGACATACAAGAAGCAAGAAAAACACCAAACTTCCACGAGGAAAGGAAGAATACAGCAAGACGCATAATAGTAAAACTCTCAAGAATCCAAAACAAGGAAAAAATAGTGAAGCTGACAAGAGGGAAAAACAAATAACATCTAAAGGGAAACCGATCAGGATGGCGTCAGACTTTTCCCAAGAAAAACTACAGGTAAGAAGAGAGTGGAGGGACATATTCAACAAACTCCATCCAACATAACAAATGCCTACCAAGATTACACTATCTGGCAAAGCTCTCCTTACACTATGAAGAAAAAATAGGGCCTTCTCAGACAAATGAAAACTCCAGAATTTCATCACAACTAAACCCCCTTTCTAAAAAATACCACAAGAAGTCCTAAAGTCAAAACCAACAGAGGAATGAATATGAAGAACAAAGCAACACCAGGCATAAAATTCACTAACAGATAAACAAAATGGCAAAAATAGATGTCAACTTATCAATATGAACCCTAAATGTAAACATTAAACTCATCAATTAAAACACACAGAGCCACAGGATGTATTAAAAGACAGAACCCAACTGTTTGTTGTCTTCAGGAAACACATTTAACTACAAAAGATAAACACAGACTGAACGTAGAAGGTTGAAAAACAATCCTACAAGTAAATGGACTCAGAAAGACAGCAGGAACAACTATACTTATATTAGATTAAATAGACGTCAAAATAAAAAAAGTAAAAAGAGACATAAATGGTCACTACATTATTATTAATGGGGTACTACATCAAGAAAATATAACACTCATCAACATATACTCACTAAATGAAGGAGCACCAAAATATATCAGACATTTATTATCATCTGAAAATAGGCATTAGAGAAAACACCTATGTAGTAGGAGACTTCAACACACCACTCTCAACAATGGGTAGATCAACGAGACAAAATATAAGCAAAGATACTAAAACTCTAAACAAGGACCTAGACCTCATGAGTCTGAGAGACATCTATCAAACACTGTACCCAAAAAAATCTGAGTACATATTTTTTTCAAGTATACATGGGTCATTCTCCAGAACTGGAGATTGAAACCGCCTCTACTGGAAGAACACTGGATCATTGAGGAGATCAAAGAAGAAATTAAAAAATACCTTGAGATGAATGACAATGAGGACACCTCATTCCAAAATGTATGGGATGCAGCAAAAGCAGTTCTAAGAGGGAAGTTCATAGCAATCCAGGTTCACATCAACAAACAAGGAAAAACTCAAAGAAAAAAATCTAATCTTGCATCTCAATGACCTAGAAAAAAGAGCAGCAAAAGGATCCACAAAACAGCAGGAGAAAAGGAATTATAAAAATTAAAGCAGAAATAAATGAAATAGAAATCAAAAAAACAATTCAAAAGATCAATGAAACCAAAAGTTGGTTCTTTGAAAAAATAAATAAAATAGATAAACCTTTAGCCAGACTAACAAAAAATAAATGAGAGAAAACACAAATAAATAGGATCACAAACGAAAGAGGAGAAATTAAAACAGATGCAAAAGAGATTAAAAGAATAATCAGACAATACTATGAACAGCTATATGCAAACAAGCTTAACAACTTAGAAGAAATGGACCAGTTCTTAGAACGATATAATCATCCGAAGTTAAACAAAGAAGAAATAGAATACTTAAACAGACCAATCACAAGTATGAAATTGAAGCAGTGATCAAAACACTCCTTAAAAACAAAAGCCCAGGACTAAATGGCTTCACAAATGAATTCTACCAAGCATTCAGAAATGAGCTAATACCTCTTTTATACAAACTCTTTCAAAAAATCGAGAAAGAAGGAACACTGCCAAATATGTTCTCTGAAGCCAACATAACACTAATACCAAAACCAAACAAAGACAACACAAAAAAAGAGAACTACAGACCAATCTCCCTAATGAACACGGACGCAAAATCCTCAACAAAATTTTTACCAACAGAATCCAACAATGCATTAAAAGGATAATACACCACGATCAAATGGGATTTATCCCAGAAGCCCAAGGATGGCTCAATATACAGAAATCAATCAACGTAATCCACAATATTAACAAAAAGAAGAAAAAAATCATATGATCATATCAATCAATGCAGAAAAGGCATTTCACAAAGTCCAACACCCATTCATGATGAAGGCTCTCAAAACCCTCTGAATAAAAGGATCATTCCTCAACATGCTAAAAGCTATATATGACAATCCCACAGCCAACATCATCCTCAACAGTGAAAAACTGAAAGCATTCCCCTTAAGATCAGGAACAAGACAAGGATTCCCACTTTCTCCACTACTATTCAACATAGTACTGGAAGTCCTAGCCAGAGCAATAAGACAGGAAAAGGACATACAGGGAATACAAATCGGGAAAGAAGACGTAAAACTATCATTATTTGCAGATGATATGATAATATACTTGGAAAATCCTAAAAGCTCCACAGAAAAGCAAATTAAAATAATCAACCAGTTTAGTAAAGTAGCGGGATACAAAATAAATGCAAAAAAGTCAGTAGCCTTCCTATATACAAACAACCAATCTGAAGAAGAAGAAATCAAGGAAAATATACCTTTTACAATTGAGGCCAAAAAAATCAAATATCTAGGAATCAACCTAACAAAAGAAACAAAAGACCTATATAGAGAACATTACAAAACACTGTTAAAAGAAATAGAAGAGGACATAAAGAAATGGAAAGATATCCCCTGTTCATGGATAGGAAGAATCAACATTATCAAAATGGCCATCCTACCAAAAGCAATTTACAGATTCAACGCAATACCAATACAAATCTCAATGAAATTCTTTAAGGAAATAGACCAAATATTGATGAAATTCATATGGAGACACAAAAACCCCAATTAGTCAAAGCTCTACTTAAAAAAAAAGGAGAATGGTGGTATCACACTCCCAGACTTCAAACTCTACTACAAAGCAGTAGTAATTAAAACAGCTTGGTACTGGTATAAAGACAGACACACAGACCAATGGAACCGTATAGAAAACACAGAAGTAAAACCACACAACTATGCACAACTGATCTTTGACAAAACAAAGAATTTGCAATGGGACAAAGACAGCTTATTCAACAAATGGTGCTGGCAAAACTGGTTCACCCAAAAAAAATGAAACTGGACCACTATCTCACACCATGTGCAAAAATCAACTCAAAATGGAAAAAAAACCTAAATGTAAGACCTGAAACTATGAAATATATAGAGGAAAATAGGTAAAACGCTACGAGACATATATCTCAATAGCGCCTTTGAGGTGGCATTCCCCAAAGCAATAAAAATGAGAGAGAAGATAAACAGATGGGACTACATCAAGATATAAAGCTCTGTACAGCAAAGGAAACATCAAATAAAATAAATAGAAACCCCACTGAATCAGAAAAAATCTTTGTGCTCCACACAACAGACAAGGGCCTGATTTGATATACAAAGAACTCATAAGACTCAAGAAAAGTAAAGTAAAAAACCCAATAAAAAAATGGGCATTCCAAAAAATGGGCATGTCCAAAGAGGACATACACATGGCCAACAGGCACATGAGAAAATGCTCAGCATCCTTCATAATTAGGGAAACGCAAATTAAGACCACAATGAGGTATCACCTTACACCGGTAAGAATGGCACACATCAAAAAAACCAGCAACAACAAATGCTGGTGAGGATGTGGAGAAAAAGGAATCCTAGTACACTGCTGGTGGGAATGCAAGCTAATCCAACCATTATGGAAGACTGTATGGAGGTTCCTCAGTCTACTAGAAATGGAACTACCATATGACCTGGCAATCCCTCTCCTAGGAATCTATCCAAAGGACACAAAAACACTGATCCAAAAGAGCACCTGTACTCCTATGTTTATTGCAGCACTATTTGTAATTGGTAAGACCTGGAAACAACCCAAAAGCCCAAAAGTAGAGGACTGGATCAAGAAGATGTGGTACATTATACACACTGGAATATTATTCAGCAATCAAAAATGACAAACTTGTGCCATTTTTAGAAACATGGATGGAGCTAGAAAGAATTATATTCAGTGAAACAAGTCAGAAGGCAAGAGAAAAATATTGGATGGCTTCACTATTAGGAGGAATGTGAAAGAGCAACAACTATAACAACAACAACAAAAAGAAGAATGAGCCAAAAGCAATAAAAAAAACTCAACAAGACCAAAAGGTCAAAGATAAACCAAAATGACCATGGCGGAGGAGGGGAAGGAAGGGAGAGCAAAGACGGGGATGAGGGCAGAAAGAGCACAAGGGACTGAGGTGATGGTGCATGGGTGGAATGGTGGTAGGAACTCCCTGGGGAATACCAGTGATGTCAAATATAATTAAATAAAAAATAAATAAAAAATGAAGTTAAAAAAATAAATAAAATGTCTTATGGCCAAAAATGTGGTCTATGTTGGTAAATGTTCTTTGTTAGCATGAGAAGAATGTATATTCTGTTGTTATTGTATGAAGTACTCTATAAAGGCCAATTAGATGTAGTTGATTAATAGTACTGTTCATTTCATTTGTGTCCTTAAGATTCATTGCCTGTTGGTTCTGTCAGATAATGATAGAAGGCTATTGAAATCTTCAACCATAATAGTGGAGTCTTCTCTCTCTCTTTGCATTTCTATCCATTTTTGCCCCACATGTTCTATTGTTTTGTGCGTGTTAGGTGTTCTTAGTAATTCCTTTATCATTATGTAATGCTTCTCTTTATCCCTGATAATTGTCCTTGTTCTGAAGTCTGTTTCGTCTGAATTAATGTTGCTATTTCAACTTTCTTTTGATGTGTGTTGGCAGCATTAGCACTTTCTCTATTCCTTTATTCTAAGTCTGTATCTTCATAGTAAAAGTAGATTTCTTGGAGTTACATCATCGACTTGGCTAAATAGGTAGCAGCAGTCAACCTATAAAGCACAACCAGACATCGCCTATAAATCACACAGAAACCTCACCATCTCCTAGTTTGTTTTGCTTGAGAGGATCTGTGCATCTGTGAACCTGAGGGCTGTTGGCTGTAGCTCCTGGAGTTAGAGGAGTTACAGGAGAGGACAAGTGTTGCAGTAATAGTCATTGATGTTGGTTGACCAAGCTGGGGGAGGACAGAGACTGTGAAGACCTACAGTCCTGACATAGTGAAGTCTCGGATGAGTGTAAAATGCTACACTTCAGGAAGAGGCTTACAGCTGGGAGCAAATACTGAGTCCTGGTAGGTTAGGCTGGTGGAGCAAATGTGACATGTTCCCTACTTCCTTCCACAGGGTATTTGAGGACTTCAGAGATTGGAGTTTGGCTGGGGGCAGAATTTGGGAATACAGGTTTTTTGTGTGGATAGGGACATAGTCTAGCCAGGAGACAGAGGAACAGTGTGGAACTCTACTTTTGATTGTGGCACAAGAATGGGATTGATAATGTTTCTCCTTGTTTCTTTTCCTCCACAGCTATATGAACAAAAGAGAATCCCAACACCAAAGCCAGAGCACCACCTAGGGGAAAACAAATGTAGGTAATGCAAATGCAGAAGCATGAATCATCCACAGGAAAGCATTTAAAATAAGAAAAAGATGAAAAAAAATTTTTAAAGACTTATTTATTTAAGCATACAAGAGCTGGGGTACAGGCCACAAGTGTGGAGGGGGGGGTGAGAGGATTCACCAGATACAGAGCGGGGAGCAGAACAGGCAGATGAACTGAAATACACTGCTGAGGGGAGCAGTGGGCGAGGCAGGAGAGGTCTGCTGCGCCATGTGGGTCCCTCCCTGGCCAGAGATCAAACTCCTGTAGTGGCTATGGATACTTCACAGTGCGGAGCTTAACCCCTTATGCCACCAGGGAGGCCCAAAAGATGAAAATTCTTAAAGAAAATCTCAAGAAATCTAACTTTTCTCCCAAAGATTTGTTTTATTTATGCATACAAGAACTGGGATCTAGGCCAGAGGTGTGTGTGGAGGGCAGAGGATTCACCAGAGACAGAATGGGGTGCAGGACAGGTGGATCTACCTAAATATGCTGCTGAGGGCAGCAGCAGGCAAGACAGAGAGGTCTGCTATGCCATATGTGGGTTTGCGCTCTGATCGAACTCATGTTGCAGTAGCTGATGATAGCTTAATAGCACAGAAACTTAATCCCAGCACCACCAGGGATGCCCCAGAAATCTAACTTTTAAAAGCATAGACTTGAGAGCTATAACAGACACAGCATTTAGAATAGTTATAACTGAACTTCAACTAAGCACAGAAAGCAGGTCCATATGTTTAGAAAAGGGAAAGAGGTACAAGAGTAGAAGGAATTCTTCACCGGAGATTAAAGCTATAAGCACATTTCAAACAGAGATGCTGCATATAAAGAACATCATTCATTGTTTCATTCATTAAATACAATCTACAATGGAAAGCATAAGAAGTAAGCTCACTCTCACAGAGGAAAGAATTAGTGGAACTGGAGATAAAATTACAATATGAGTAAAATGGAAGAAGAATGAGAATTAAGATTTAGAGGGGGAGGGGTCTCCCTGGTGGCGCAGTGGGTTAAGCAAGCACTATGAAGCAAACCGCAGCCACTGCAGCACGAGTTCGATCCCTGCTGCCTGCCAGGCGGGGGACCCACATGGCATGGCAGACCTCTCCTGCTGTGCCCACTGCTCCCCTCAGCAGTGTGCTTCCGTTGATCTGCCTGTTCTGCTCCCTGCTCTCTGTGGTGAATCCTCTCACCTCCACCCCTTACCTCTGCCCTGTACCCCAGTGCTTGTATGCATAAATAAATAAATCTTTAAAAATAAGATTTAGAGGGGGAAACTATGAGAAATATAAGACTCAATTAGGAAAGGAAACATTGTGGGTATCCCACAAAGTAAAGAGAGAGGGGGAAGCAAAGATTCTATTTAAAGAAATAATAACTGGGAACTTCCCAACCCTGGAAAGAACTAACCATAAATGTTCAGGAGGTTCACATAACACCCAAAATGATAAATGCAAAATACACTACAACAAAATACATTGTTAAATTATCAAAAGTAATGGTGAAGAAGAAATATTAAATGCTGCTGGGGGTGGGAGGTATATAACATAAAAAGGCACCTTTATCAGATTTTCATCATACTTCTCAGCAGATACATTTACAGACCAGCTAGGCGTGGAATGGAATATTCACAGTACTAAAAGACAGAAACTACAATGTAATTCAAATATGATGGAGAAATAAAGGCTTACCAAATGAAAACTACAACCACCAGGCCGGCCCTACAAGAAATGATGAATATTCTTCTATATAAAAAGGCAAACACAAAACATTGAGCAAGTTGGTAAATAGTAATATGTAATAAAAAGCATAATTAAAAATAACATGGGCAACAACAAAATATTAAAGAGGAGGATGAAAAAGATAGGATCTTTAAATTGCAGTGACAGTAATTTGAAAGGAGCACAGAAAAGATTACCTTACACATAGAGTTTGACACAACCCTCATAGTGGCCGTGAGACAAACATTTGGAGCAGAGACATTTAGAAGACAAAATGAAGCTGAGAAAACCACCAGAGAAATCTATCCAAACGAAATGACAGATGGAAACACATGGGAAACGAAACAACAGAAAGAAAGAACAATTAGAAAACAAAAGATAGAATGGTAGCAATTAAACCCCAAATATCAATAATTACCTTAAATGCAAATGGTCTAACCCTAAACGATCAAAACACAAGTGGCAAGTTGGATAAAAAAGTACAATCCATCTATAATGTACTTACAGGAGTCTTACTTCAGATATAAAGACCTTAAAGTGAAAGGCTAGAGAAAGGTGTTTTAATGCAACAACAGAGAAGAAAAAGTAGGAACTGCTGTCCTTATATCTGATACTAAGACTTTGAGCCAAAAAAGGAAATTAGTGACAAAGATGAGCACTACATAATGATCAAAGGGACAATGCATTAAGAAGATATAATTGTCATTAATATTTATGTACCCAACACACCTAAACATATAAAACAACTATTAACAGACCTAACGCAAGACATTGACAGCAGCACAATAGTAGGGGATTTTACACACCACTTACATCAATGGATAAATCATCCAGACAGACATAAAAAAGGAAATAATGACCTTAAATAAAATAATGGATCAGATGGACTTCACAGACATATATAGAACTTCTTGCCTAAAAGAAATACACATTCTTATCTAGCACACATAGACAGACCACATCCTGAGCGGCAAAATGAGCCTTAATACATATATGAGAATTGACATTATATCAAGCATCTTTCCTGAACACAATGGCAGGAGGCTAGAAATCAAGCACACACACACACAGGAAACTGAAAAAAAATCTAAATATGTGGAGACTAAAGAAAATACTTCTAAATAACACTTAGGTCAACAAAGAAATCAAAAGACTAATAAAATATCTGGAAACTAACGAAAATGAATAGAGCAACTACCAGCCATGTGTGGCGCAACGATAGTGCTATTAAGGGGGATGTTTGCAGCAGTACAGGCCCACCTGTACTAAATCAATAAACAAAAGAAGTCTCAATAAACATCTGAGTTTACATCTGAAGAAACTAGAAAGAGAGTGACACCTAGCCAAGGATCAGTAGAACGAAGGGAATGATGAAGCTGAGCAGAAATACAGAAAGAAAAAGGTGACACAGGCGCCTCCCTGGTGGCGCAGCAGGTTGAGCACCGCACTGTGAAGCATCCGCGGCACAAAAGCGCGAGTTCGATCCCCGGCCAGGGAGGAGACCCACATGCGCAGCAGACCTCTCCTGCCTCGCCCGCTGCACCCCTCAGTAGAGTATTTCAGTCAGTCTGCCTGTCCTGCTCCCCGCTCTGTCTCGGGTGAATCCTCTCACCTCCCACAACTCTGGCCTGTACCCCAGCTCTTGTGTGCATAAATAAAAATAAATCTTAAAGTTGAATAAAAACAACAGTGGGCTTTCTGAAAGGATAAACAAAATTAATAAGCCCTTAGTGAGAGTCACTAAATAACAAGGGAAAAACCTTAATAAAAAGACTCAGAAATGGGGCCTCCCTGGTGGCCTAGGGGTTGAGT
Organism: Galemys pyrenaicus; assembly: GCA_019455555.1. Classification (NCBI taxonomy): domain Eukaryota; kingdom Metazoa; phylum Chordata; class Mammalia; order Eulipotyphla; family Talpidae; genus Galemys; species Galemys pyrenaicus. The sequence goes on from JAGFMF010011748.1 coordinate 187,448, forward strand.
CTCAGCACTGTTACCGCTGTGGCCTGAGTTATTCCCAGGCCAGGGAACTAAGCCACATATGGTGCAACAGACCGCTCCTGCCTCAACCATTACTCCCCTTAGCAGTGTATTTCACTCAATCTGCTAGTTCTGTTCCCTACTCTGTCTCTGGTGAATCCGCTCACACCCCCAGGACCTCTGACCCACACCCCAGTTCTTCTATGCAAAAGCAAACAAAAAAACAGAAAGAGGCAAAGTTGTAATAGACGATGCCGAAATATTAAGTATCAGAAGAGGCTGACTTGAACAACTCTGTCAACAGATTGGACAACCGAGAAGAAATGGACATGCTATGTTAGGTAAAAAGGAGCTGGTAAGGTAAATTGGACTTTATGGGATGTTTTTTGTATCTGGCTACAGATGAGGATGTTTTATGGTTTATTGTTTACTGCAGGTGTCAGAGCATAAAATTTCTTCTGGGGTCTTTGTTTTTTGCTCTCTTGTTGTCTATGGGTTTCTCTAGGGCATTCTTTTTTTTTTTTTTAAAGGTTTATTTATTTATGCATACAAGCACTGGGGTACAGGCCAGAGGTGGGGGGGGGGGTGAGAGGATTCGCCACAGAGAGCGGGGAGCAGAACAGGCAGATCAATGGAAGTACACTGCTGAGGGGAGCAGCGGGTGAGGCAGGAGAGGTCTGCCACACCATGTGGGTTCCCACCCCCGGCCGGCAGCAGGGATCGAACTCGTGTTGCAGTGGCTGCGATTTGCTTCGTAGTGCGTTGCTTAACCCACTGCGCCACCAGGGGAGGCTCTCTAGGGCATTCTTAAGTCAGGTTTGATATATGCAGGGTTTTTTGTTGTAGTGTCCTATTATTGGATAGCAACCCTATGATGTGGTTGTAAGATGTGGAAGAAAGGAATTGTTTTATTGTCCTATGATTAAATCTTAGTCTTTTTATGAGTCTCTTACCTGGGGCTATGACCTTCATAAGCACATTTTAGTTGTTTTTTCACTTTTAAGTGATATAGGAAGGGTAGAGGAAGCTACAACTGAATATTTTCCTCCTCCCACATAGAAGCCTAGAAGAGGCTGGAGTAAGGCATTTCCTTCTGCCAGATCAGTGAGGCTGTGGGTACCATAGCAAACATGATGTATCACCATACTTCCTGTGCTCGTCCTCCCATTTGACTCCTTTCCCACCCACTCTCCTCTGTATGCCTCAGATCTATTGTCAGCTTGCAAGTTTTGCTTTTACCTGACCTTTGGTTTGGTTTCTCTGTGTTCATCATACAGTTGAAACCATCTGATATTTCTTGTTTTCCTTCTGACTTATTTCACTAAGCATAATCTCTTCTAGCTCTATCCATGTTTCTCTGTGTTCATCATACAGTTGAAACCATCTGATATTTCTTGTTTTCCTTCTGACTTATTTCACTAAGCATAATCTCTTCTAGCTCTATCCATGTTGCCGTAAATAGCATGAGTTTGTCTTTTTTGATTGCTGGGTGGCATCCCATTGTGTATATATGGCACTTCTTTTCTTATTAAAGATTTTATTTATTTAAGCATACAAGAGCTGGGGTACAGGCCACAGGTGTGGGGGGGGTGAGAGGATTCACCAGAGTAGGGAGCAGAACAGGCACATTAATTGAAATACAAGGCGGAGGGGAGCAGTGGGTGAGACAGGAGAGGTCTGCTGCGCCATGTGGGTCCTACCTGGCTGGGGATTGAACACATGTTGCAGTGGCTATGGAAGACTCACAGTGTGGCACCCAACTCCTTGCACCACCAGGGAGGCCCTCTTTTTTTTTTTTTCTTAAAGATTTATTTATTTATGCATACAAGAACTGGGGTACAGGCCAGAAGTGAGGGGAGGGGGGCTGAGAGGATTCCCCAGAGATAGAATGGGGAGCAGAACAGGCGAATAGACTGATATACTGCTGAGGACAGCAACGGGCAAGACAGGAGAGGTCTGTTGTACCATATGTGGGTCAGCTCCCTGGCCGGGGATCAAACTTGTTCTGCGATGGCTGCAGATAGCTTCATAGTGCTGCAACTTAACCCCGTGTGCCACTAGGGAGGCCCCATATGGTACTTTTTGACACATTCATCTGTTTTGGGGTATTTGGGTTGTTTCCATATCTTATCTATTGTAAATAGTAGTGCAATAAATATAAGAGTGTAGGTTTTTTTCAAATTTGTGTTTCTGTGTTGAGGTAGATTCCTGAGTGGAGTTGCTGGATCATGTGGTAGATCTACTTTTAGTGTTTTTAGGAACATCCACACTGCTTTCTATGGTGGCTGGTTCAATTTACATTCCCCCCACCTCCCAAGTAGTGTAAGAGTATTTTTTTTCCCACCACATCTTCACCAGCATTTCTCGTTTCTATTTTTTTTTTAAATATGGGCCATTCTTATTGTGGATTTCGTTTGCATTTCCCTGATAATAAACATGCACCCCTATGTTTATTGCAGCATTATTTATAATAGATAAGACTTGGAATCAACACAAATGCCAAACAATATATGGCTGGGTCAAGAAAATATGAGATAGATATATATATATATATATACACACGGAATACTATTCAGCAATCTAGTTTATCAAAAAAGATAAACTAGAGACATTCATAGAAACATGGATGGAGCTTGAAGGGACTATGCTCAGTGAAATAAGCCAGAAGGAAAAAAGAAAACCAGCAGATGGTCTCACTCATAGGAGGAATACAGGTGAATAAGAAAAATAACAATAACATCAATAATGACAAAACCATAACTAAACAAAACAAGAATGAAGAGACAACTACAATCAGAGACATTAGGGAGGGAAGAGGGAGGGGCCGCGATTAGGGTGGGGATGGGAACACAAGGGATTGTGGTGACGGGTGAATTGGTGATGGAAATCCTAAGGGGACTACACCAAGAAAAGCAAGCAAATGTTGTAAGAAAAATAATTAATTAAAAAAAATATATGAGGGACAGCAGAAGCAGAAACC
>JAGFMF010011748.1:190436-226266 GCA_019455555.1 Galemys pyrenaicus
CCCCCCCCCCCCCCCCCGCAATTTGGTGTTTGTGATTTCAGTGTTTTGGGATCTTCAGCATTCTGGGGTCAGCCATTTCTGCCCCCACCAAGCTGATCTTCCAGAAGACGGTTGCGGGTCTCTGAAGGACATGGAGAGACTTCCAGCAGCCAACCTCAGAGAGGAAAAGTTTCAAGACTTTGCAGGTAGCTGAGTGACTGAAACTGTTTCTGAAACTGGGGCAGAGGCCAGCGAGAGCGCCCCCAAAAAGCGAATGGATGATGGTCACCATGAAGTGTGGCCAATTCTCTTCTGATATGGCCCTGTACTACCTGAGCAGGAAAGGGACCTGGGGTAAATTATATTCTCTCCCATGCCTTCCCAACCAGAACCTAGGATGGGCTGACCAAAGGGGGGATAACAAGATTATGAGTGGCCAGGATACTCCATCTTACCTTGGTCCTGGCTCCTGGTTTCTCCTTCGTATAGGAAAACCTATTCTATATGGATACAGATACTTGGCAAAGGTCAACAAACAAGCTCCTGGCCAACAGCATGCTGAGTGGCAGCCACCATTCTGAGAAGAAAGGGTCGCTGCAAGGGCAACAGGTGGTATTGGCTGGTTCCCCTGGACACCGAGTACCTCATGCGCTGAGAGAAGGCTAGGCAGAAATGAATGTGCAGTCAAGTTTCCAGTTATACCTCCTGGGTAATATAAGCCACAGAGCCTGTGATTCTAGAGAGTTATGGAAACCGTTAGGAAATAAAAGGCCAACTGGGCCAGGGGTGAGAGAGACCTCTGCATGACTTCTAACTTGTCATTTTAAAACCATGGGTCCTCAACTGTGAGCTTATTAATTATAAGACATCACTCAGGCTCAAGATGCAACAAAAATGGGGCTTATTAACAAAGGGAAAATGAGAAAGAGGAAAAGATTTCTAGGGCCCAAATGGCCATTTTTCATACTCTAGATAGTGTCTACTGTCTGGTAGTTCAAAGACTGCTTTGCGAGATGCTTTTGTTCCTTAGAGAACAGGCTGGAGCTGGTGGCCCACTCACAGGCCTCCCTGGTGGTACAAGGGGTTAAGTCTCAGCACTTTGAAGCTATTGCAGCCACTGCAGCTTGATTCCCAGCAGGGAGGTGACCCACATGGCACAGCAGACCTCTCCTGCCTCGCCTGCTGCTCCCCTCACCAGTGTATTTTGGTGGATCTGCCTGTTCTGCTCCCTACCTGTCTCTGGTGAACTTTCTCACTCCCATGCCTCTGGCCTGTACCCCAATTCTTATATGCATAAATAAAATCTTAAAAAAAAAAACAAAAACAACTCTCAGTGGCAGTGGGACAGTCTCAGGTGGTACCTCAGCAGCACCACAGTAGCGCAGCAATCTGAAGGCCGGGCTGAGTAGCACCAGATGTAACAACACCAGGAGGTGGTGTCAGATGAGTTAGAGGTGGGGACAGTGGTTAGGCAGTGGTGCTGGAGAATCAGTAGTGGTGGACAGCTTTAGAGGTGGTGAGGCACAGGCCAGCAGGGCCAGTCAGGTCAGCAGTGGTGGTTAGCACTGGTAAGCAGGTAATGAGGATCAGCCACCAGTGTCACAGCTCTTAGAGATGCACCAAGTACAGGCCAATGGTGCCAGTCAGCAGGCAATGTCAGAGACAGGGCTGGAGGCAGGCGCAGTGGCCAGGCAGCGGTTTGAAGCAGAGATCAGATGAGAAGGTCTCAGAGTCCGTCAGGAGAGTTGGATGAAGAGTCAGAGGTTTGACATGAAGGTCTCAAAGGTTTGCAAAGGTCCCGGAGGTCTATGTCAAAGATTTTCCCAGGGGAGAGTCTGGATGAGTGTGTTTGAAGCAACCTAAAACCCTGCTTATATCCACTTCAGGGTACCCATCTTTCAAACCTGATTGGTCCATTTCCAAAGGGCTTCAAAACAAAACCCCCACACCAGCAGGTGAAACCCGACCTGCACTGAGTTCCTGGGGCCTCATACCTATGGTGGGCTCCATGGTGGATCTGGGTAGGCAGGCTCTGCTCTATCTGAATGGTGGGGTGCTGGCTCAAACCTGGCCAGCGTAGCTCCAGAACTGGAGTAGGATCCATACTCCAAACCCAACCTGTACTGAGGTCAGTGGTCTCTCGCCAGTGGTGATCCCCAGTGTTGTGGGGGTGCAGGTCATAGCAGCTACAGCATGGGCTGCCATGGTGCTGGTTGTAGTCCAGGCTGATGCCACTGAAGCAGTCACTGCCACCCCCATTGGGGTCCATTGGGCTGGCCTGCAGCCTGCCCACAAGGCTGCACGCTGAGCTTGGGGTCTCAGCATGCCAGGGGTCTCTCACCCTATGGTTTGCACTAGGATGTAGTGGAGCTAGGCAAGTTAGACTGCACCAGAGAACCAGGAGCCTGGGGGAGTGGGGCAGGGAATAGAGGGAAGGAGGTGTTCCTCTTATAAGCTGGCTCTATAGAAGAAAATGCTGTAAGGAGACCTCATGGCCCTAGGTAGTTTTTTAAACCAAGAACATTGTAAAAGTCTCTGGTTTAGATATTCTATTTATCAGTGATTTGTACAACAAATGCTCTGTAAACAAGGTGATATACACCTTAAGGTATAAGTATTAAGATCCCTAGCTTTCCACAGCTGGGCTTCCCAAAGGTTCTATCCCAAGTCTATTGCTTATCTTTCTGGATAATAACTTAAAGAAGTACCTAGTAGCTGATATTGTCAGTTAATGTGTCTTCAACCAGAGTTCCAGCCTTATCTATCCAAACCAGGAGTGGTATCTCCCTTCCTCAGTGAGTCACAAGTATTTCAAATAGATTTTCCTCTTTATCTTCTCCACTCCCATTAGGTATTCTCTTGCATGCCCTGTCCCTGTCAATTATTCACTGTCTCCCCACTCACCCAGGCTCAGAATCTTCCTCTTCAACAAATAGGGACCAAGTTCCAGCAGTTCTGTCTCTAAGGATCTTACTTATCTGCTGTTTCTCCTTCATTCTCAGTTGCTATCCTACTCACGTAGTCTACCTCCTATCTGGGTTATTACAACCACATGGCCCAACCTGCTATGTCAATCATGGAATTTTTACCTCATATCCAAGCATGTTCAGATACTTAATTGTAATATATACAAGCAAACTACTCCAGAAGGAGGAAAGGGGAAAGAAATCAGGAGGCACAGGTATGAAAACTATGGTCTATATGCCTTCCTTCTAAATGAAGTACACTATTTTTTTTTCCTAGAATTTGTTTCTTGAATATACACTATGGAATTTAAATCCTTAGGACATATTGTTTCTTCTGCTGTGTCTTCTCTCTTTACCCAGCACACTGTTAAAACGTTTTAGATATAGACCAGAAAGAACCAAGCTTGCTATGAAGCAGCTGCAGCCATGGCCAAGGCCATTGCAGCGCGAGTTCAATCCCCAGCCAGGGAGGGGACCACATGGCGCAGCAGACCTCTCGTCTCACCCACTGCTCCCCTTAGCAGTGTACTTCAGTCCATCTGCCTGTTCTTCTCCCAACTCTGTCTCTGGTGAATCCTCTCAACCCCGTACTTCTGGCCTGCACCCCAATTCTTATATGCATAAGTAAATAAATCTTTAAAAAAAAGGAATCAAGCTTGCATCTGAGTTCCACCAAGACTACTTCTATGACATTGGGCCTTTCTGAGCTGGTTTCCTTTCTTAAGATAAAGGTAATATATCTATACTTTAAAATACTAGCAGCTTTAAATGATACTATATTTATATTGTTTAACAGCATTCAATAAATGCTAACAACTGTAATCATCCTCACCCTTTGTGAGTCAACTCAATACGGCCTCCTGCATGAAGCTTTCCTTGGTTTCCTCCAGTGGTACCCACAATGAGACCCACCACAACTATGCAATTATAGTTAGGTTTACTTATCTGCTACCTTCTCACATTGTGACCTAAATAAGGGCAGAAGTGATCTTTGGTTCTTGCTGTTTAATAGTACCTGGTACCTAGTAGGACCCAGTGTTTGTTGAATGAATGAATGAATGAATGAATGAATGAATGAAAAAACAGAGTCATTTTTTAACCAACTTTATTGAATGTGTACTATGTAACATTGTTCTGGCTGCTGGGGATACATACATTAGTGAATAAAACAGATGACGTTTCTGTCCTCATGGAACGTCCATTCTAATGAGGAGGATTCACTCAATAAACAAACAAGTAAATATATACCAGTACTTCAAGGAAAAAATAAAACAGTTTACAAACACAACTCTTTTTTTTCCCCAAGGAGCAAACCTACCTCCAACTTGGTTGGGTCAGGACATACCTGGAACTAGTTTGCCTCCAACATTCATCTACTTGGGAAGATGGGGCTTGCTCTGTCAGACTGGTCATTCTTTTAAGGTGAATTTTCTTTCCAGGCTCCCATAATCTCTGCAAGTGGGTCCCTCCAGTCCATTGCCCTATTAATAATCAAACCCAACAATGGGAAAAGTTCAAGACGTTTTACCAGAATTCTTAGCCCTAACAAAAACCAATGAATGAGACATCTGAAGGTTATCAGCAAACTATTTACCAGTACAGCTGCATCTTAGCTCCTACCCAGCCATGACCCACTGAGGATCTTCACTAGAATATTAGTTTTATCAATGTCCTGAAGTCTTCCATTTATTATTCAAGGTGTGTTTGTCAAATTGTATCAGCAAAATCTGGAAAAGAATGGACACAGATGTTCATTTCAGATGGTGTAAGTTTAACAAAGTAACAAGTTTAACAGCAGCTACAGTTCAATACAAAAACTCTAAGCATGTGATTTTACCGAGAAAACATTATAGCATAACTGAAAGCTTTGGAGGCAGAATCTACCTCTGCTTGCTATTTACAGTACGACTTTGAGCAGTTGGTTTGAATACCTCTTTTCTGTTATTAAAAAGTAATGATGTGATAGACTAGAAACTGAGGCCTTACTTCTCTTTCCCATCTTGCAAGATGACAGGTGAAAAAGCTGAGAAGACAGTTACTAAAGTGAAGAAATCTGAAGCTAAGAAAGCTGATGCTGGCCGCGAGGTTAGGAAGGCCAAGATCAAAATTCCTAAGAAGGGAGAGCCCCACTGTAGCGGAAACCCTGTCCTAGTGAGAGGAGTTGGCAGATATTCCTACCGTTATGTATTCCACAAAGGCCATGTATAAGAGGGAGTGTTCAGCAGCTAAATCCAAGATTAAAAAGAAGGATGAGAACGTTCTTAGGAATGTCACAAAACCAGTTGGTGATAAGAACAATAGTACACAAGTGGTTGAACTTCCCCAAATGCCAGCATATTATCTATCCTATTGATGATGTACCTCAAGAACTGCTGAGCCAGGGAAAAACCCCTCAGTCAGCGTATAAGACAGCAAGCTGCATCGCTCCCAGGAGCATCCTGACCATCCTAGCAGAGCAGCAGAGACACAAGGGTATTTTTTTGGAGCAGCAGGGCAGTGGCTTGCTATTTGTCGCTAGACCGCTGTCCCTCAATTGAGTTTGTTTGTCTGCTTAGGGCACACTAGAGATGTGTCATTGCCACCTCCACCAAAATTGGTATCAGTGGTGTGAAAATGCCAAAATGTCACTGATGCTTACTTCAAGAAGCGACAGCTATGTAAGCCTTAATGCCAAGAAGGTGAGATTTACAACAGAGAAGAAACGTGAGATCACAGAGCAGCGCAAGGTATATCGGAAAGCTGTGGACTCAAATTCTGTCAACAAAGCTGTTCCTTAGCTCCAGGACTGCCTCCACTGTTTGCTCTCACCAATGGAATTTGCCCTTACAAGTTGGTGTTCTAAATTTCCTACAAAGAATTTAATTAAATAAAAAACCGTTAAAAGAAAGGTAATGATGATTTTCGGTAAAACTTAAACAGGGTCATTAACCTAATCAACCTAGCAGGCACAGAGTCAATTCTAGTCTTCTCTTTTTTGGCAGAAAATGTATAGAATAGTCCTTATAATGCCATCTGTGCTATGGGATTGACTTACAAAGTTTTACCTTTTTAAAATGCTTTAAAAAGAAAATTGGTTGACATGAGATCTATTTTGTTCAGAATTCTGCTCTAAGCTTGTTAGGGGGAAAAACCCTCCTAAATAAATTACACAAATAAGTTATAAACTTCGACCCCCATTCCAAACCTGCAAAATCCAAAAACTACAAATCCCATAAGGTCATTATCAAAAAGCGGATCACTGGGACCTAAGGGTAAAGTTAAGCAGCCAGGCTAAATATAAAAGCAAACACGTAGGCCTTAAAAAATCACTTTTTCCTGGGGAGCCAGCTCTCAGCGCATCGTTAGGTTCCAGCTCCAAAAAACTAGTAAAATATTTACAAATCTATAGCCCTCTCTTCCCCTTGTGTTATTCACTACGCTATTTTTCCTTCCCTTGTAAATAAACCCCTTTATTAACCTTTGTGTGTGTGCCTGCAGTTGGGGCATTATAAGTGCCATTCAAGTGCGCAGGTGAGGACCCAGTCAGGCAAACCCATTTTATATTAGGGTTACCCTGTAACAAGCTTATTATGATTATACTAAAATTGTATTGTTGTTGATTACCTATTAAGCTTCTGATTGAACATTATTTCAATTAAGAAACCCTTAAATGTTTTATCCACATCATGTTTTTCTGATTTCCTCAATAAAAACAGAATAGCACTAATAAGAAACACTCAGAAAAGCCAAGGAGTGGTAAGTTGAACAATAAAAAGCGATCACATATTTCCTATGGAAAACTGATAAAGTGGCCAGGAAAGCACAAAGGATCTGGAACATGGCAACCTGAACTTCAATTCTGGGTCACAAGATGGGTGGCACCTTATTTTCTTGTGTCATCTTTCTCATCTGTATAAAAGGAGAAGTAGCTCAGAATAAGTACTACCAATGTAAAAATGTGAAGTGCATATATTAATTCAGCTCAACAAGCTGAATGGAGACAGCCAGACTGACCTGATCCCTGGACCCTGGAGCTCACAGCTTCTTTGACTTGGCCCCACCTCCTCCTGACAGGGGTTTTAGAAGAGGCCAACTTGAAACAGCTACATGACTACACTGGTTAATTACTATGTAAACTCAAAAACTCAATGTGTATTGACCTCTGCCAGTCTCACAGACCTGGGTTTGCAAAACTCTACCTATAGGCAAAAAAAGGTAACTTCTTGCTCAAAAAGCATACAAGTAAGAATTACAAAGAAAAACATAGGGAAGCATAACCTCTCCTCTCCAGGTCTCTTTACACTGCCTCTTAAACCTGTCATTATCGTAAAAGAGTCATTCACTGTTTTACTTAAAGCCTCACTCTTTAGTCAGATAGGTTCAAGGAACTTTGAATCTCCCTTACTGCATTCTTATTTGCAGTTACATCATAAAAGAACCAGGCCCCCACCCTCCAGTTTAAAAACAAAGCTAGTCTTTGGGAGTACACTCAAACTGCTCTAGTGAGTTTTAACTAGTTGCTCCCGCAGAATTTGCAATTCATATACATATCCTGTTTTACTACTCCCCCCCCACACCCCTAAATTGTATTCAAATAACGCAAAGTGAGAACAGAAAAAGCCAATTACTACCCCTCCTCCTACTAAAAATTAACTGAGACAGGAGAGTAAACACATCCTGCAGCCAGCCACTCCTGTAAGGGCTGGCTGTCTCTCAGTGTGGGTGGCCACAATCTTGGGGTAAATCACCACCTTAGTCCCTTCCAGCAGCCTCTCTTGAGCAAGGTTACTTGATGGTTTCATCTACTGACTTAAGGCGTATGCCAAAAGGCTGCAGTCAAGGTATTAATCTGCATCATAACCAGGTCACTTGAAGGCCTCAAAGTTGTTAGCAATGTCCTTGCTGATGTCCACACCATACCACGTGCCTCCTTGGGCATGCCAAGTCTGCAGCCTGTGATAGCAAAACCAACATAATCTTGGAGTTGAAATGGGAACATTTCGAAGACCTTGGCCCGCCACAACCAACAGCTGCCGTTTTCCTGGAATAGTCCTTGAATATTTTCAGGTACTTAGAGAGCTCCACCTCAATGGCCCACCGACCTGTCACCACTACACTCTTCTTGATGGCATCATGCAGTTGCAATTGTTTCCTCCAAAGGATGATGGTGCAAGTCTGCAGTCAGTGAAGAAATTGTACCTCGTGCCTCCAATCTCAGTTTCTTCAAAGACCTGGCAGTGGCTCAGCACCTCTGCTAATAGCATTCCTATTGGTCTGGATTGAACCTCTGCAGGTCATAATTATTGTCTTCAGATCCTTCAGCACATAACATGTCCCTGTCAGCATAGTACTGGGTGGCAACAACCCAGAGGAGTCTGGATAAGATCAACAGGCTTCAAAATGATACATCCACTCTAACTTGTCATGTTTCACTCAGCATCAACAATTGACTAATAATCCTTGATTATAAGGACTCAGTCTTCAGCTTTCTCTCTTTCAGCTTGAAGTCAACATTTATAAGGGCAACCATTGGATTATTGCACTTTCTGGGTTGCAATTAAAACCCAGTATAAAAGTCTTTTAGAATGTGATGACAACTATTAGCTAGAATTCCTCTAAGATTCCACCTTGCACTTACTTAATTAACATAATTTTAAGCTTCAGCAAATCAAGCATTATGACTGCATCCACTAGCATCTTAGCAATGGTTTTCTGCTGGGACATCAGCTTGGAGAGCAGTCACAGCATACTTTTCTAGAATCTTCCTCTGCTCCACTTTGTCTTCCATCACAGTCACAGCAATTGTTTTGTTAGATGTCAATCAGATGGCAATGCAGTTTGGAGGATATGGGTGTAAACTTTCCTGTACATGTTTTCACCTGCTTCAAAAATTTTGCAGACAGCAGTTGCTGAGGTGGTACCACCACTGACCACTGCATTTGTGATTTGTCAGTGTCTCTTGAGGTCTTTGTTGCAGGATAGATGATATGAAGGAGTTTAAAAATGAAAAATTAGAAATCATCAGAAATCATCGCTTTACCTCTGCCATCCCCAAAGAGCTTGCCTATGCCATGGGGCCTCAGTAATCACCTGGCTGTCAATGTTACTAACAAGCTTTCAGTATGATTAACTGACCCACTAATTCTCTTCCCTATATCCAGCGCTTCGGTGTCAAATCCTGCTTTAAAGCTACAAGAATGTTTTAAAAGAATTTTACATGGTAAATTCTGTTAAAAACTATCACCTCCAAATTTTGGTTAAACATTCGTATTTATGTGTTAACACAAGACATTAAGGAAATTCTGTGACATAGTCCACAAGTGTTTCAAAATTGATGAACATAGGAAGCACATGTCTATAACACAATGGTACCAAAGTCAGCCATTTAGAGATAACTCAATAGAAATCAATGCATTTTTGCAACATTTCTAGCTCCTGACTATGCTAGGTGATTCTCATAGGACTTCCCTAACATGCCATCACAATCCTTCCACATACAAGTAGCATACATGCACACCACTACAGACTGTACTCTTTCTGTTGCAGTGACTGTTGTTAATAGGCCTGTGCTACCTCAATAGGGGACGGTAACAGGAGGCAATATAGAGCTTGGTTTCACAATTTCTGCCTGAGAGAGTTAACAGTATGCAGGTGGGTAGGGGAATTTAAAGATGCTGGTTAACCTAATGCCTTCCAAATATTATATAGTACTTTGACTTTTCCCTATCTGCTTCTCAGGTGATAATCTCAGCAGAAACTTTGCAGGCAGTGAGAATATAGACTTTAAGTGATGCAAGAGGAAAAAAAAAAAAAAACACCTATCAACTAACAATAGTGAAATATGTATTTTTTTCTCACGTGCACAAAGAACATTCTTTGGGTTGGACTATATGTAAGATCTCAAAGTAAATCTTAATAAATTAAAAAAGAACAAAATCACGTATCTTTTCTGATCACAATGGAATGAAACTAGAAAATGATAGTGGAAGGAAAGCTGGGAAATCCACAAATATGCAGAAACTGTACAGTATTCTTAAATAACCAATGCACCAAAGAAGAAAACACAAGAGAATTTAGAAAGTACCTTGAAAATGTACAATGAAAATGTAACATACCAAGGTATATGGGATGCAACCAGCCACTTCTGAAATTTATACCTGTAAACGCATTTTCAAAAGCTCTCACTTTAACAGTCTTCCTTTCTATCTTTTAAGGAACTAAAAAAACTAGAGCTAGTAGGAGAAAAATAATTAGAGCAGAAATAAACAGAAAAGGAAAAAAAAAACAGTTGTTTCATCAAAAAGATGAACAAAATGGATGTTTAGATTAAGAATAATACTAAAACAACGGAGTACTACCAGTTTTAAAGAAATATAAAGGATTATGAGAGTACTAGGTACACCTGTATGATTAAAAAATATTGGGCAACCCAGATAAAATAGACAAACTCCTAGAAATACAATCTGCCAAGAAATAGAAATATAACCAGAGTAAGATTAGGTCAGCAATCGAATCCACCCACATTCAACAAAGTCCACGACCAGATGCCTTCACTTAAATCTACTACACATGAAAAAAATTATCATTATTATCCTCAAATTATTCCAAAAATTGGCAAGGTGAACTTCCAAAACATTTTGAGACCATCATTGCCCTAATACTATAAACAAACTATGAATAGATGGAAACTACACGAACATAATAAAGGCCATGTATGAAAAGCTGTTAACAAGATACTCAATAAAAGATAAAGCTTTTACTCCAAGACCCGAAATTAGATGCCCATTTTTGATACTTCCATTCAACGTCATTCTAGACATCCTAGACAGAACAATTAGGCAAGAAAAAGAAATGTCATCCAAATTGAAAAGGAATGTGTGACCTTACATGCCCAAAGACCTCCCACCACACATATACAAAAGGAAAAAAAAAAAGCCTTTAAGAATTCAGCAAAGTTGAGGGATACAAAATATAAAAATAGTATCAATTATAAAAATAAATTTGGGAAAAAACTTAACTGATGTAAGACTGTACCCTGAAAATGACAAAATGTTTAAAGGTAACAATATATGGCAAGACATCCTGTGCTCATGGGAGTCAATGTTAAGATGTGAATAATACCCAAAGTGATCTACACATTCAATGCTATCCCTATCAAAATTCCAACATTTATCTATTGCAAAAATAATAGTCCATCCAAAAAGTGATATAAAACCTCAGGGACTCTCCCAAATTAGCTACATAAATTTTGACTACAACAGTAGTCAAACTAGTGTTGTATAGACACAAAAATCAATGGAATGGAGTCTGGAAATGAACCCTGGCATATATGGTAAGTGATTTTGACAAAGGTGCCAAGACCATTCAATGGGGAAGGAATAGCCTTTTCAACAAATAGTGCTGGGAAAACTGGATATCCACATGCAAAAAAACCAAATTCAATGCTTGATTTACACCAAGTAAATGGATAAAAGATATACAAGAGTTAAAACTATAAATTGTCATGATGAGATACGACAAAGATCTCTTGGATTAAATTCAACATGCAGTAGTTATTTAGCTTTAAAATGGGAGGAAATTCTGACACATACAACACAAATGAAACTTGAGAATGTTATGCAAAGTGGATAAGCCAGTCAAAAAATAGTAAGTCCATGTACAAGACACCTATAATAGTACAAATCAGAGGAAAAATAAAAAGGTGGTTTTCAGGGTTGGGAGGAGAGGAATGGCGTTCTTGTTCCCTGGTTACTTTCAATTTTGCATAATGAAAAGACACCTGGAGATGGAAGGTTGTGATGGCTGTGCAATTAACTGCATGCTATTAGTTGTGGTTGCTATAGATGGCAAAGTTTGTGAATTTTACACATTTATAATGCAAAGTAACTAAAAGTAACATTTTAAAATGGTTTTAAACTGAAAACCCCAGTAGTCAAAGTTATTACCAACATGGAATAAAGTTCTGTTTAAAGGGAAAACATGCTTAATGTATCAAGAGATAACTTGTCAGCAAATTACTCATGTGATGAAATGTGTCAAATGGTAACATTTGTCAAGTACAGATGAAGAGGGATTTTCACTGTTTTTGTTAACACTATTGTTAACTTGGAAATATTTTCAAAACTTTTGAAAGCTCTTTAGCTGGTCAAGTTTTAGAGTTTCTAAATAAGCCAAACACCAAGATGCTTCCGTAACTTTTCCTTAAGGAAAATCTTGAATTCCTCAGGTACAATTATTACCTTATTGGCACCAAGTGTTACCCTATATAGATTAAATTTCGGATAACTGGACATACCCCATTAAATGCCAAAATGTTACTAGTAACATTACTGGCATTTTTTAAAGTATCACTTTCTTTAGTATTTACTTTCTACTTTAATTATCAAAGTCATCACTAGCTGCTTCTATAAATGGCTTGTTTCTGTTCTCATGAGTGGCTTTGATGGTATTTATATAGATCAAAAGTACAGTGCAGAAAAATTGCTTTGCCATCTCCATCAAGCAGTTAGCTACTACCTAATGTATTTAGTGCCCATGCTTTGCATTTGTGCTTTTAAATTTGTTGAAAGTAAATGTGAAGAGATTCACATTTTTACATTCTTACGAGTAAAAATAGCATGCATGAATGTCATGCTATTTTGGTTTTTCAAAGGCTTTCATGGACAGTAAGATTCACCTTTTTGTGATTTTGAAAATCATGGCTGCTATAAATCTCTATCCAAATATCTTATCAGATTCCTATACTTAAAATTATTACCTATGAAATTTCCTTGCATTTAGTTATTTTGATTAGATTGCTCAATTAAATCTGAAAGTTAAAATAATCATAAATCACCACAAAAATAGCACAATGTAGCTGGAAGCCATAATTCTTGTATTTATTCCAACTGCTATAAATTGGTATAGTGATTTTCAATTCTATTCCTGTCTCCCTTAAGACGGCATTTCTCAACTTTCTTTTCATTATAGCACCCACCAAAAGCTTACTCAAGTAAAATGCAGTTTCCCTAATAAAAGAAATAGTAGGACTTTGCTGGTATCTGGTCTTCACCTCAACTAGAATACTGTCATTCAATCCTGCCACCAACCACCACAAATCTGCATAAGACTCCCAAGTTTAAGGGCTCAGTCTTCCATAAGGCAATTCCCATTTTTGGATGCCAGCCCCAAGTGGTAAGCTCAAACTCCCACTTTTGACTGATACGTTACAAATTTGAGAGTTCTCTCAAGTTTCAGAATTCACTAAAATGACTCACAGAAAAGTACCGATTAGTTTTATTATAAAGGACTCAAAGTCAAGTGAAGACACACACAGGACAAAGGTATGGAAGAAGCTTAAGATCTTCCACACCCTCTGTGGAATCAAGGCATGTTATCATGGTTAGCATGTAAGTGTTTAGCAGTCAGGTAGTTCTACCGAGCTCCAGTGTCCAGGGTTTTCGATTGGGGCCTTCCCACTCATGTCCATGACTTGGTGTCTATGACTCATGTCCATGACATTGGTGGCACAAGTGAGTAACTTCCAAGATTTCTACTCACACAGGACAGGACTGCCCAAAGTCTTAACTTTACGTGGTAGATCTTTCTGGTGATTAAACCCCTACTAAAGCTATGTATGGGGTCTAGCATGAGACCTCATTAACATCACAAAGCCAATGCTGTTGTCCAGGAAGTCATAAAGGATTTTAGAAGCTCCATGTCAGAAACCCAGGAGACCAAGTTTTATGTATCACTTGAGTAGGATAAAAACACTGAAGGGTCATAAACCACTGCAATATCTAAGATTTTTCTTTTCATTCAGTCAAACAATTTTCACTCTCTCCAAGACAATGAAGAGACAGCCCCCCAAAACCAGAATGGAATTTTATTGTGTAAAGTTTATAGAAGTATGACTAGTATTCCTCTGTACAAAGTACACAACAAACGGTTTTAAATACAACTGAGAGAAATCCAAGTCCTATGACAACATCTGATACAAGCATAAACATTTACAGATACACTAAAAAAATTTTTAAAATATCTTCTTTCGCCAGAGTCCATTGCGCATTTCTGAGAGACAGGGACATAACCCAGGCAAGGTCACAATGGCATTTTATTGCCCTCGATGCTGATTTTCACTGCGTGTGCAGATCTGCTTTTTTTCCTGATATCTGTGAACTTTCTCATCTGTTTATCCAGTCGACTGATGCCCTTCTTGGAGGTCCCCTGAAACTAAGAGTGGGGTAAAAATTAAAGAGCAAATTATTGAAATAATAAATGTTGCTTTGTCTTCTTCTTTTTAATCTGAAAGTCAGCAGTTGGAAGAGTTCCTAGCTCTAGGAACCAGAATATGCTTTGGTGATCTCAGGAACAACAAAGCAAGCACATACCACAGCATTAAAAAACATATTAAACTTTCCCCATTAAGAATGGTTTTGTTATTGTCTGTGCCTTGTTTTAAAATTCTGCCTCAATCAATGGAAATCTCCCAGATAAGAGACAGGGAGAAAAACTTTAACTATGACCCTCCCCACCCTTTCCCATTCCATCAGATTACATTTTGACTGTATGCTTTTTCCCTTTCAAAGATCAAACATGGAGCTCACCACTAGATATAAATACCATCAAATAGAGTGGCTTAAAGAATAATAATCTAAGGCAAGAAAAGTCATCTGAGAAAAAACTGCAGCATAGTGACTAAGGTTAGAGGATTAGTAAAGCAGATCCATCAAGTGCTGGAGCTCTCGTTTTAGGCTTGGGGTGGGTGAATCCCTGCTCTGCCTCAGCAGGCAAATCATGGCCTGGGTCTGTACTCCTCTCAAGACTGGTGAGAAGTGAAATGTCAAATGCAAGCACAAACACAAGTCAAAGTTAAAAATAAGTATCAGCTATTACTATTATGACTACTTTGCAACTATTAGATTTGTGTTAAATAAAGATACCTGACACAGAAAGAATTAAGTCTTGCAATGCAAGTAACTTACTACTTCTTGCATCTCTTCCTTCTTGCCTTTCACGTTTAAAAATTTGGTGTTAGATTTTCTCTTTTACATTATTATAAAGAGACTGCATGTCTTAAAAAGATGTGGTCTCTTAAGAAATCAAAACTTTTTAGAAAAGCTGAACAGGTCAAATTCTTTTGGCTCACTGTGTTACTAACAATTTTGATCTTTAATAATGTTGAGTGGTTAAAAAAAGATAGGTTTTTCTAATTGTTCTTAGATATTTATTACTTGAATCACCTGTAAAACTCAATTCAAAGAATGTTAAAATAAAGTAGGGCCTAGGAGACTCTCTCTAGTTGGTACTAACGTAGAGTAGTTCTTTGAGTGGGGAGCCTCCTAAATCTTTGCTCTCCTTTAAGCTCCACATCTACCTCAGATACAAGCAAGAACTCAAGTCATTTCTGAAGAACTATGTTGATCCATCCACTATTTTCTAGTACCAGCTCAATTCCAAATATCATTCCACATCAATTTTAATCCTTAGCACTAGTATTCTGAATTTGCATAAAATTTCACTATCAAGAGGAAAGAGCAATGGTACCACCACCCTATTATATATCCCAGTTGGTCAGTCCCAAACACCTGACTTCCTTTCAGACAATGTGCCTTGATTTTCAGTAATTACATTTAGTCACCCACACAGATCTCTGCAGTCACCCAGCTCTCAGTAACTCTACAACAGCCTGAACTACTACTTGCACACTCTCCCAGGATGTTCTTTAACAACTGGAACCCTACAAGTTCCATCTAGCCTCAGCAACTTTCATACTCCCTGGCTAGCACCATCTATTTCTCTTGACAACTTACAAGGTTTGTAGCTGGCAGATGGCTTATCATGACAAACCTTAAGACATACAGAACATAATACCAAACCTCTTTAATGATTCATCAACTCTATATCAACACCTTAGGACAGTAAAAATGTATGTAGTACATACATTGTTTTATCAGTAAAACGTTGTTTTATCAGTAAAAACAAAAAAATCAACAAAACCCCAGAATTAAAAAACAAGAGCAACTTAAAACATGAGCAAGATGGATATGTTTAATAACATTACGGTATAACTGTACCATGGTACATATTAAGTCATTAAAGTATGTTGATATATGTTTTTATCATGTTAAATAAGAGACAAATCCAACAAGGTATAAAATATCACAATTTTGTTTAAAAATTTAAAAACAACAAAAAAATCAAAACCAGTTGTTTGTGTACATATATAAAAAGCTAAAAATAAATAATGCACATTAATATTTAAAGTGTAGTTGGGGTTACAAGTAATTTTACTTGAAAATTTTGTATTAAAATATTCATTTATCTTTATTTTAAAAGCACTCTGGAAAAAATTAACATAGACATATAATGTAGTGTAGATTACTACATTGTTTAGGTGTGAAAAAAATCAGTAACCATAGAGAAATTACGTATTTACACAACATGCTGTCAGGTAGCCACTATCAATGATAAATCTATAAGGTGGTTTAATGAAAAGTGAGCAAAATTAAGCACAGTTTAACTATGTTAAAGTATCAGTTGAAAAAAAGAGACAAAAAGTGTATCATTATTTCTGAATGGTAGGTGACTTCCCTCTTCACAATTTCAAACTTTTTCACCATTCTAGCCAGAAAAAAAACCCAAGTTTAAAGTATTACTGAAAAACACATTTCACACATCAAATTGTTAAGTTAGAAAAGCAGGACTTTGGGAAAGGAGTTACTCTAGTTTTATATTTACTTAAAAATGACATTTTAATAAAAAGAATTTCCTGGAAATTCACTACAATTTCCTCCCTGGATATGTTTTCTAATAACACTTAGTTTGTGCATGGTGGAATATGAGTGAATATGCACTCTTCCTGAATAAGCGGTATCACATGGTTTAAGAACAACATTGTAACAAGGGACCACCTGCTCCTAAAACATGTTTTTTGGGGACACAGTTTGACAAGCCAGATTCAGGACTAGAACAATACCAACACATTATGATTTGGGGAGTGCTGGGAATTAAGTACTGAGAACTCTACTTGCATTTTATTCCCCTCATGCTCGTCACTGGCGTGCTTTAGCAAAAGACTGGGCCACTTCTTCCCACCTGCCCATCAAATAAAGGGAGGGTAGGATCAGAGACAGCAACACTGCCCTTCAGGCTTCCAAAGTAGACTGGCCACTGAGATTTATTACATTTTCTTTGTCATACTGTAAATCTCAATTCTCAGAAACAAATATGTTGAGGAAGAAAAAGTATGAAAAAGAGGGATTAAAAAAAGACAACAAAAACAGCTGACACAATATAAACAGGAAAAAAAATACCGGTGGTGGGGAAATTATCAACAGATAAGGATAAAAGAAAGAAAAAGGAAAGGAACTAAACTAGTGCTCTTCTACTTTATTTATGCTCAATAATTAAGAATCAGTAAGTAAGAAAGTATGCTTTGTTTTGAGATAGTAGCTCAACAGTAAGGTGAACTGGCAAAAGGTGAATGCAGTCTGTGGAACTAGCAGCCAAAACACAGCTCATGGTCATGGAGAAGTGAAAAAAGGCAGGCAGTACACTCAGACTCTTGTCAAGAGTACAGTGTAAAAAGGCATTAAATTAATCTCAGAGCACAGCAGGTAGTGACCCTGGCTTTGCCCTAAGTCTTCATTTCCAACCATGTACTAAATATGTATGAATCAAACTTATCTCCTGTGTAAGGCTTTATACAGTAAGTCCTCAACATGCATGTTGCTAGGACTTTCACAACAGGTAAAGACAACTTTCTTCTACAATGAAGTTAACTAATTTGTACAAATTGTAATGTAGACCACTATGATTATGGGCCTTAATATAAATGGGTTCCAGTCAGGAAGACCAAAATGTTTCTCTGGGAAGTAGTTCTCTATTATTCTCTAGGGTTCTCAGACTTCCATATCACTTTCTGAATAGTCGCGAATACTTAAATTGGTCATGAACTGCTTGTCAGGGCCATTATTTCAGAACTAAAAGTGGGCCTGACCTTTTCTACTTCAGAAACACACGCGCACTGTTTTCACTCTAGATGCTAACAACTCAAGCCCATGCACAAGCATGCTTCCCTGGGGATACCTCTCAGATATACTCTGGTAGGGCCAGGCCTACAAGGGCATCCTGTTGCCTTCAATGCTGAACTTGACAGCACGGTGCACTTTGCTGAGTCGTTTCTGTTCTGCAAATCGCCTTTTATGCTTTTCCAATCGGCTTAGGCCCTTTTTAAGAATACCAGGCTAGAAAGAGTAGTTTGAATGGAGAATAAAAAAAAGATTACTGAGAAACAATGAAGATCACTCAATGGTACTTACAATGACGACAGAGAACGTGTTTATAGCCTACTTCACAACAGTATTACTTAAAATGGTTGAAAAGTAGGGAGGAGCTGATTACAAATGCTATTGAATTCTGTCATGGTTTTAAAACAACTACTATATCAAAACCGCTAGGCTTTAAGAGTCTGTTGAAATAAATGGATTAATAATAAACTTCCTGGCTTTAAATGTTTTAAGTCTGAAGTAGCTCATCAGCAAGCAATGACCTGGCTACCTAAGACGAGAAAACAGCTCTTACCATCAGATAAACTTTAAGGGATGTTGAAGGCAATTAAACATGAAGTAAAAAAAACAAAATAGTAATTTGTTATCTGATATCCACCTTACTCTCCCCGTTTGCTTACCCTGGATGACTCCATTTCTACATTCCACTTGGGCCTGACAACATAGTCCTTGTTTGAGGGCATTGGGACTCTTGCACGGGCACAGAATCCAGGATCTCCAGGTCGAAGAGCCCTGAGGATAAGGAAGAGAATACTAATATTTTGGTAGCCAACCACAGCATCCCAGTCATCTGCCCACCTTTCTGAACTCTCCTCTACCCTCCCAAAGTCAACCAACCCACTCTCCTGTTTTCTGTCTTAGAAGAGTCTCATCATCAAATTACTGTGAGTTACTCAACTTTCCTTCCCAAACCAATTTCCTCTGCATTTTTAGGATTCCTTCACACCTCTATTCAGCTTCAAGTGTATTCATGTTTCTCTCACTTTCAAGATTGGTTTCTCCATCAGGATTCTGGATCTCAATTTATTTCTAGTGGAGTCACTCATAGGCTCACTTATGAGGTAAAAAACTAGGTAGTCAAAATGAATCCCCTAGACTGCCCATAAAGCAGTTTGTGGTTTTGTATACGCAAGTTAAAACTTTTTTGGCCCTTGTTTATAAAGATTTTTTGAGATACAGATTCATAAGTAGTTGTAAGAAATACTACAAAGAGACCCAATGAAACAAATACAGTAGAATTCCACAACCAGGATATGGATGTTGATATAACCCATAGGTATTTATTTGGAAATGCAGTTTTACTTGCATTTGTGCATGTGCATTTTTAATTCTATGTAATTTTATTGCTGTTGTAGGTTTGTGTGTCCACAAGGATCCCCTTCTATCGTCCTTTTATAAACACATCCATTTCCCTCATTCACACAGTCCCTATAGCCCAGCGACCATGACTACTAGTACCTTTAGTTTCATAATTTTGTCATTTCAAAAACATATAAATGGAATGTACAATGTACCCCTTACAAGTGGATAAGAAATCAGTGTTATCCACTCAGTGTAACTCCCTTGACTCCGAATTGTTGCATCCATTAATACTTTGTTCCTTTTAATTGCTGAGTAGTACTTAATGGTACGAATGTGCTAGTTTTTCCATTCACTTTCCGTCACTCTGTTTTAGGTTCTCCTCTAACACCAAACAGCAGCTCACTTTCTAAGATGTTTTATTTCTTACACTGTATTTTTCTATAGAGATTAACTATCAATCATGTCTCTAACTCAAATCCCAAGTTCTAGGCTCATGGTATTTACAGGATAGCTCATTAAGCACCTCACAATCAATATGCTCAAAACAGAAGTCACCTCTATTCTAAATCTATCTCCCTTTTTTGGTTGGAATTTTCAGCTCTAGGCAACGTCTTAACTACTATATCACCATGTCCTGGCACTGCTGCCCCTGAAGTCTTGTCAACTTTCTGTTTCTTCTCCATACAGCCTCATTTTTAACTGTAACACTGCTTTCATTTCCTCTGACCTTTAATCCATCCTACACCAGGTCACATCTTCCGTGTTCCAAATCATATTTTGATGACTTCACTTCCATGCTCAAATACTTTCTATAGAATGATAAAGTGAAAATTCCTCATTTTGATTTATAGCCCCTCAAAATTTGGGACACAGCTACATTTCCAACCTTTTCTTCTATCATCTTAAGCACCAAACTACTGCCTAAACCCTTTAGTCTCCTTGCTAGTCCTAAAAGAGGCCTTGCCCACTTACCCTTCACCATCTTTGCTTAAACATTCTCTTTTGCTTATCATCCCTCAAAAATATTTCCGGATTACTTTTAATTTGATTTTTATTCCTAGAGCTTCACAGTTTCTAGGACATAGCAAGCAGCAACAAAATCTTTAACTGAATAACTAATTTTCAATCCTCTGTGTATCTTCCTGAGCACCCAGTACAATGCTGTGTGGATAGCCAAAAAATGTGAAACTGAAATCATCCCCACCAACATGAATATATTATCACTTCACCTACTATTTTTCTTAAAGGAAAGCAGCAGGCAGAATAGTCTCTGTATAGTTCAAGAAAAATGAATACAAGAACCTTACTTCTCCTCTCCTGTCAGCACCTTCTCCAGGTCTCTCCGGGGAGTCTGACCACCAGTGCTGGGGAAAAAGGCAATCAACAAAATATCAGGAATGTTAGAAACCTAACTAAGAGAGAAAAGAGCAAAGTGAAATATCACAACATAACTAGGTCCTTTTACTGCATTAGGGAAATAACTTCAACACTGTAAAAGTAGTACTTATTTTAGCGATCATATATACATCAAGTTTTCATTATGACAGGCTATCAATGTCTTATTTGTACTAATGACCCTGCCATCCTGGCTGCAACTGATTAAACCAATATATCTTTCCTCTTCCTAAGATCTGTAAAAGGATCTGAAGAAAAGTATTTTCTTCAAGAAGACAAGCTGTTCTAGAAGTTTCCAGAACTATGGCAGAGGACACAATCCAGCAGAAGGGAAAAGTCTGAGAAGCTATGTGGGTCTTCATTATACACTAATTGCATTTAAACTGAAAAGGCTTATAAACTACACAAAATTATCAAGTTGAGAGGTAAAACAAAATGCTATCATTTCTCAAAGATCTTTCTTATAAAAAATGATCTATTACCATATTAATATTACTCCACTTATTCATACCTGTTCCCTCATACCTGTTCATTCTTCGTCTTTGAGGCATTTGTTCTAGATCTCTCTGTTCCCTTTCTTCTCTTGTCATTCCTTTGTAGTTTGAGGTAAGACCAAATATAGGGCGAGACCATTCATCTGTAGCAAAGAAAAATCAACTATGAATTCAGTCCACAAATTAGCATTTTCCCTATCATTTCTTAAAATAATCACACTAGTGTGAGGTCTTATTTCAGACATTTAGAATATTCTTTCCGGATCATTTTATAGGATAAACACAGGCTAATACCAGTACTTTAATTAGCCATCTAATTCAGAAAGTTCAGTGTAAAAGTATCTTCAAACCTGTAATGACTACAGGGATTAAGAGAGTAACATCAGACTCAGTTTTATAGTCACCAAGTAGCCATGTCGATATTTCATGAAGACAATCTAAAAAAAAATTCTAAATTTACTGAAAATAGAAAATACTGATTCATCTATTTTCTTATTGTGGCAAAAAAGTTGCCATGCTTAAATGCCAAAAGTCTTTAGCTTTAAACGTCACATTTTAATAGTGCAGATACAGAGAATGTATTCTGTACTTCCTCAAGCCTAAGCAGGTTGCTAAGGCGAAAAAAAGTACTGCATGCTCAGTGATTCATCAGCACAAGTCCACAGGTGCCAACTAATGTTTTTGTTCTGAAACATAATGGAGCTCTTACTGCTGCATTAACTATATCATCAAAATGAGAAAATACCTGTATGGATGGAACACAGAGGTTGCACTAAGATAGAATCAAGGAGTCCTGGGGGCCTATATGCCTTTGAAAACTGAACTACTGGTCCACCCCAGATTCAGAATCACTGTTGTATTAAGTCATGGGCATGTTGGAACTATTCTGCTTCTCTCAGGTCAGGGCAAAAAGAAGTTCTAGAACCACTGCATAAAAGCATCAAAAGTTACTCATTACAAAGCAGCAGCCTGCAGGTTACTAAAAAGTTTAATGTACTACTTCAGTTCATTAAAAAATTCTAAATGTTTCTAAAAGTTTTTGATAATCTTAAAAATTCAATAGGAAAATAATTATTTTCAGAGAAAGTTTTTTTTGAGCATTGAAGATTTAAAAATTTCTTTCAACATGGAAGCGTTAAGGATGATTAAAAAGAGACCTAATTTTCATTGTTAAAATTGAGGGATTTCATAAATAATATGGCAACTGATTAAAGTGTGATTACAACAGCAGCAGAGGTTAACAGTTCTTGAGGAGTTACTATGTGCTTAGGCACTGTGCTTTGCATACATCCTCTCATTTAACCATTATGATAACCCAAAGTCAAAACACAATTGTCCGTTTTACAGAAGAAGAAACCACGGTCTGGAGCTTAAATCATTAACCCAAAGATATGCATGAAGGCAGGTGGTGACCAGGATTTGAACCCGGTATATCTGACTCTAGGACCTGAATTCTAAACCCTCTCTCTTCTACATGCTCTTGATCCATGATTAGAAATAGAATAGAAATTAGAAATAGATGATTTTACTTGTTATATTTAATACTAGGTAGCATATTTAAATACACCAAGAAGCACTCTGCGTCTGAGAGGAAAAGTCCATACCTACAGGAAGTTATCAAAATTTTTATTCACTTTGACTTGATTTAAAATGAATATAGGTAAAATATTAGCTTTTATACATAGTCTCTCTGTATACATAAACACAACAACCAAAAAGCAAAATGTACATACTGATCAATTTCCCTGCCATGTCCTTGTTGGACCTTGATTCCTTAGGATGTTTATAGAGATACATCACTGCTCGTCCAATCCCACTATGTTTCAGGGTCTCCTGGCTCACACTAGGTAGCTGGGGAACGTAAACACACACAGATATATTAATCACTCAGAGGCTGGGAGTTCTGCCAATCTGTTCTATAGGACTTCTAAGATCTGGTTCATTTACAACATTTGAATCTTGAATCATTTGTAATTTGTAAATCATTTGTAAATTTGAATTATTTACAACAGAGCAAATTCACAATTCAGTTTTCAGGATCTATAGACACAGAACACAAAGATACTTTGTTCATACCAAGTGTTGAGGTTCATTATTACCACTGAATTAAACTTTGAGAATGTGAGAAAATTTCAACTAAACATAGTTTTATGTAAGTGTTGGCCAAATTATCAGAATCTAACAGATCAAAGTCTGAACCCAAACAGCTATTTGCTAGTTCTGTGACCTTGGACAAGTCATTTAACTTCTTTGTGCCTGAATTTCCTCATCTGTAAAATGGAGACAATACACCTACCTTGCAGGTTTGTTGTGAGGAATAAGTGAACCAATACAAATATGAAACACCTAGCACACAGCAGGTTCCTCAGAAATTCCTTCAGAAGTTAAGCAGCTTGCCCAAGGTGTAACAGCCATATAAAGGTGGCCCAACTCAAAATTCAAATGCAGGTGTATCTGATTTCAAGGTTGGTACTCTTTCTACCTCAAATGCTTCCCTAGAACCTGGACTCCACAAATAACTAACTATTCTTTTTAGATAAAGTGTAACTACTTTCAAGATCTTTTTCCTTCAACATTATAGTTAGATGGAACTTAGTAAGGCTTCTTAGATTGTATCTTCCTAAAAAATATACTTAAGATTTTACCGCTTCTGACACACTATGGTAGGAAAAAAATATATAAATATATGGTAAAATATAGAGGTTGTGATAATACAAACCACATTAGATAACTAATGAAGAGCAAACAGTCAGATCATCTGCCTCTAACCTCTTGCAGAATCTTCAACAGCTCCTCTCGAATCTTTAGTGCTGGCAAACTCCTATCTGGTAGAGGTGAGAGCCATTCTTTGATGGCAGACATCACACCACTGTCAATAAATGTTTCTTTTAGGTCCTGCCTATAATAATAATAATAAAAAAGGGTCAAATCTATGAACCTTAGTATTTATTACAACTTCCCCTGAATTTTCCGACATATTTAGCATTGTTTCCAAAAACTGTTCTTGAAGTTATTCTATACATTATTTACTGACAGCTATTCATAGGTTTCAAAAGCAATATGAAATTTAGTTTCTATTTTAAGACATAGGCTTATGAGGCAAAGATAACTTGTTAAAAATAAATCCAAATTACACGATAGGTTAATGCTGACATGAATGGCACAGACAGTAAGAATGAGCTCTAATTACTAAAACTAAATATTAATATTTAATCTATTAGAATATTTTCTCAAACTATTTTAGGTAAGAGATTCCAGAACTGTGTCAGTCCTTGCAGGACACCAACAAGAATTCCATCTCTTTTAGCAGGAAAAAAACAAACCAACCCCAATTTAAATTCCTTTTTACTTACTATATTCAATTATGTTAACAGAAAATATGACAATATTACAGATAAGATATCCACACAGATAATTTTGTTGATAAAAGTAGAAATTTTAAGTCTTAGACCATGCTGTTAGCTCATTAGAGTACTAATGATTTGGTGTATTTCTTCAGCTAAAAGAACACGTTAACAAGAATCTATCAAGAAAGGGTCATTCTCCTAGAAGAATCAATGACATAATCAATGACTCATTATATGATAGGCCATATAAGCCTTGTACAATATGTACAAATAGTCTTATACTACCTATACCAGGATTTGCTTGATAACATTTAGAAAATAAAGTTTTAAGACTCAAAATTGTCTTATAAAGAAAAGTGGCTTCCAAGTTTTTCTTTCACTAATATCAGTTACATCAGGCTTCTAAGTTTAAGAAAAAGTTATAGGGGCCTCCCTGGTGGTGCAATGGATTGAGCACTGTGCAGTGGGGCTTCCATGGCCACTGCACTGCGACTGATCCCCAGCCAGGGAGAGGACCCACATGCATCAGACCTCTCCTGCCTGGTCCATTGCTCCTCTAGGGAGTGTATACCAGTAGTTCTGCCTGTTCTGTTCCCCAAATTTCTCTCTGGTGAATCCTCTTACCCACTGTGCCTCTGGTCTGTGCCCCAGCTCTTGCATGCATTTAACAAAAAAGGTCATAGAGAAAGTAATGAAATTTGGAAATTTTTAATTTATTTTTGCATAGAACTACCAGAGACAGATTGGGGAGCAAAACAAATTTACTGAAATACACCAAGGGGAACAGTGGGCGAGACAGGAAAGGTATGCTATTTATTCCCTATATGGGTTGTTAGTTCCCTGGTCAGGGATTGAACTCAGGCCATAGTAATGACAGTGCTGAGACTTGACTCCCTAGGCCTCCAGGGAGGTCTTAATTTGGAAAGTTTTACTGGTTATTTTTGTGTGTATGTGAATTGATAGAAGGCAACCATTCCTTAATATCTCCATGACTTCAGTACATAGCTTAAATATTAATCCATTAAAAGAGGAAAAACTTCTTTAAGGAAAGAGAATACTTACTTCTTAAGATGCATGACCACAGTAGGTAACAATGTTAATTTTTTCAGTGCTGGTTTTTTTTGATTATTCAACTGTCTGTCTTCCTATTCAGGATGAAAAAAATTAAAAAGGAAGAAGCACGACAGTAACTATTAATTACAATTACCATTACTCTAAACTTAAAACATTCATTTCTCTGAGAAACTTCAATTTTCCTGTAAGAAAAAATAACTAAACAGTGGACTTTTTGTAGAGTCTCAAATTCTGTATCTATGTTGATCAAACTCACAAAACTATTAGACAAAATTTCACAGTCATCAGTTGAGAGGAACAGCTTTCATTTAAAATACTGACATAATTTTCAATGTTTTTAAAGAATTCATTTATGCTATATATCTGAGAAAACTTGGCTTAATATCAAGAATAATTTTCCATCTGTGAGATTTTATCATGTGTTACTAGTTTCAATATTTACTTGATCATTTCTCCATATTTATAATTATGGAAAATTTCTAATTCTACTGAGAAAACTCCTGCCATGTACATTTAAACAATTAAACACCATCATGGCTCATTTTATTTTAGCTATTATCTTAGCTACTATTCTCTCCCCCGAATTACTTCGAAACAAATTCTACTTATTTTTTTTAATCTGTAAATACTTCAGCAAGTATCTTTAAAAGATCAGAACTTGTTTTTAAACATAATGCTTGGCCAATTTTCACAATTTGGGCTCTATTTTAAAATGCAAGGAGTTAAATACATCTCTTGCTCATAGGTAAAAGTGACATGTAAGTTTATAACACAATAAAAACATAACCTTTTATATATGAAGAAACATCATATATATTGCCTAGACTAATGGCAGGATCATCTCCCCTTAAAATGAGCAAAGTAATTCAGCTAAAAGACTCATTTTACCTAACACTTATATGTTTTTTTCCTAAGTATGTCACTTAAGAAAAGCTACCTAAAATTTAGGATAATAGATAGCTTGATTATGAAAACCGAAGTATTTTAAATGTAATTTAAGGGTTAAATTAAAAAAACAAAACAAAACTTGGATGTGACCCATCTCACCTCAGCAGCTTCATTCATCTTGACAATCATGGCACTCACGACATCGTCTGCATCACTAATGAAAGTGCCACCATCACGGTTACGCCTGCGCTTACCACTCATGCTCTTTTTCCGCTGTAACATCATCTCAAAGTCTGACAGAAAGTCCATACTAAGCAGTAACACAAAATTAAAAGAAATATAAATTCCCCTTTAATACACATTTTCTTTTATAACTATCACCAACTTTCTAAATTCTGACACAATGAAGTACTACCTTCTTTTAAAGTGCAAGTACTCATAACTTTCTTTTAAAAGAACAGGTGATCCTAGATTTTATATTCAACTTTTATACTAACCCATCTCTTACATATATTAAACGTTAATTGCCCTTAACTTTTCATACACTATAGCAACACTTGCCTACTTCAGGTTTTTTTCCCCAAAGGCTTTATTTATTTATACATACAACAGCTGGGGTGCAGGTCAGAGGTGTTGGGGGATGAGAGGATTCACCAGAGACAAAGTGGGAAGCAGAACAGGCATGCTGAGCCATGTGGGTCACCTCCCTGGCCAGGGATCAAACCTGTGCCGCAGTGGCTGCTGATAGCTTCGTTGTGCAGAGACTTAACCCCTTGGGCCACCAGGAAGGCCCTCCCTTTCAGCTCTAAAAAGGAACTTAAATGTTCACGTTCTCATTTTTTGGTAGAACCCATCATTCAGTTTTAGTGACAATACCTATTTTCCCCCCTTGGTGTTCAATTATTTGAATACTTTTGTTTCACACAGTGTAAAGCGGGGGAAAAAAAGAATATGCTGCATTTCAGTGACAAGGGCAACTCTCAAACACAATCCAACTGAGACAAAGATGGAAATCGAAAGACCTGCCAAGAGCCTCAAAACCTTTTGTTTCCTCCAATCACTACACTTAAGGAGGGAGCTTACTTCATTTTTTTTGCCACTATCATATTAATGAGATATGACTTAAATAATTTCCAAAGGTAGTACTAAACACCTTCAGTTTACTTATCAGCAGGAGTTAAAAGAAAACTGCATTTTAAAGCATTATCTTTACAACTGTAAACAATAAGTATTATTCTATTTTGCCCCTTTTAAGATATCAGATTTTTCTGAACACAAATTGCAAGTCTCAACAAAAGTATGTGAAATACAATCAATAATATTTTATAGTTAAGACGCTGGCTTTATTTTCCTTTATCTCCAAATCAGGTTCTCTTAAAAAAAAAAAAATTTAAGCTGTTATTTTTCAGAAGTGCTTACTTGTTGAGGTATAAATTAAGAGCCCAGCACCATATAACTCCACATATTAAGAGAGATGACCACAGGGCAAATGAAATAAATAAAAAGAACAAGTAATTTTCCACAGCACTGTATAGCGAAGCATGAGGGTGAAAAATGGAACAGATTCTTTCCTACATTTAAATCAGAAAACAAAATAAAAACAAAGGTTGATAGTCTATTTTCATTTAATAAATTTTTTAACAAATTCTATAAAAACAAAGTAAACTTACTGTTTCCCTCTTTTTATGTTATCATCAGAATCTGAGTCTTCTGCTTCTTTTACTTGTGTTTCACTTTTCTCTTCTTCCAAATCTTCTTGGTTAAAGCCCTAAAGGAAGGAAAAGTTTGCTAATTATGACAACTTCTTTACAGATTTTATTCTGTGTAACTGCTTTTAACTTTTTCCATCTTTAAATCAATATATTCACAAAGAACGTAAGCGTCTCAAAAAGCATATAAAAGCTCACTCCTACCCTAGTTGCCCTTAGTGATAGTTTTTTCTTTTGTCTCTTTCCAGGAAGAGTCTAGGTTAATACAAGCACTTCTGTACATATATACTCTTACCCCTATATATTATACAAATGGCAGCATACTATAGATGCTGGGTACAGTATACTGTCCTGCACTTTCCATGTTTAACAACAAAACCTGGAGACTGATTCATGTCATCATCAAGTATCCTTATTTTTTTTAGATTTTAGATTAGTTCACCATGACTTTATTCATTCATTTCCCTACTTTTAGTATTTGAAATTTTGAGAAACATTGGCCATTTGCTAAGGTTTTCCAATTAACTTGTTTTTAGCAAAGCATGAATGTACCTCCTTTGTCCCACTTTCTCATTACTGCAGCAGGCTATCAATAACTGATAGTCATCAATCTCTGGACTGGGAAACAAAAGGTATCTCTGCAGCTTTCTTTGCATTCTCTTATTATCAGTAAGGTTTGACATTTTAATAATGTTCAAAGTTGATGTGTAATTCTATGAATTCTCGAAAGCTTATGTCCATTTCTTTATGTTGGATCTTTATCTATATTATTGGTATACAAACTCTCTTCTAGAATTAGGGAAATAAGCAGCACTCTCCAAATACTAGGAACTGCACAACCTTCCCATTTAGTTTGATTTTTATAGTAAAGTTTTCCAGGTATAATTTTAAATAACGGAAATGGTCAGTCTTTACAGTTTCTAACTTTTCTATCACTTAGAAGGATCTTACCAATGGTTCACCATGTATGTTGTTTCTCAAGTCTCTGGTCAAGTTAATGCCAACTCTCCAAATTAGAGAAATGTATTATTCTTGCAAAGTATTGCTTAACTGAGCATGAATTCCATGAAGGCTATATCCAAACATTCTCTGGCATACAGACACTCAAATATTTGTTGAACAAATTCTTCCTATTTTCCTACCATTTTTAATCAGACTTTAAATTCAAGACTATCACCCTCTTGCTTTAGATTACTAAAGCACTGTCTTTTTTAACCCAAAAGCTATTTAACAGGATGTTTTTTCAATTTCTGCATGCTGCATTCAGATAATTATCTAAACTTTGCATTTTTTGTAAATTAAGTTTAAAATTTATATGAAAATGCAAAGAGCCAAGAAAGTTAGGCAACTTTAATGAATAACTTGAGACATAACCAAATACCAAGAGTTATGTGTTAAAGGTACATGAAGAAGCCAACAGAACAGAAAAGACAATGGAAAAATAGACTGCAAATTTATCAGACACTCAATTTATGACAAAGATGGCTCTATAAAGTAAGAAAGGATGATGTGGGTTAACTGGATTATTCCAAAATGTTGCAGGGGGGAAAATCTCAACTTCTTCCGTACTTGTTTGTCCTTTTCTCCTCCTATATTTCTGACTTGCCACCTGAAATTTTCTTTTTGCCTTTAGCATTTCTTTCAGTTGGCATACTGAAATAAAAATAGTATCTTTATTCTTGCAACTATTTTTGTTGAGTGTAACAGAATTCTGAGTTTGTAGTTATTGAATTTACTGTTTCTGTTGAGAAGGCAGCTGTTAGTGTAATTGTTACCACTCTGAATATAATCCTACCCCCCACTGCTGCTTTCAAGATGTCCTTGTTTTCTCGCAATTTTACTATAATGCATTTGATGTGCAGAGTTCTTGTATTTATCTGACTTTTAAGTTATAGAAAGTCTAGAATCTATGGCTTTATGTAACAATTTTTTAAAAATACTGCTATATATTTTTTCCTTCTTCCAGGAAACCAATTCAGTATGTTACACTTTCTCATGTATAACTTACGTTTTATTCTTTTATGTTTTCCATACTAATGGATTTCATTAATGCTTCCTTCTAAATAAATAGTTTCTTCTAATTTACCTTCCAGTTCACGCATTCTCTTTTTCACATTTGTTAAATTTAATTTGTTGTTAAACTCACCAAGTTTAAAAATTTCAGTTTGACTATATTTTTATAATACTATCATTTCTACTTGGTTCTTTTCCAAATTTGCTGCAATTTTTGAACAACTGTTTGCTTTGACAAAATTTTTAACCATTCATCTTTCTGAAAATAAAGTTTGAAAATGATATCTAAAATTCCTGTATCTAGACCCCTTAGATCTATTTCTGTTATCTGTTGTTATTGCTTCTCTCTAATGTCTGCTATGATTATGCATCATATTTTGTACTTAAAAAACTACAGAAATAACTTGACGTCTACAATGCTACCTTTGTCCTGAAAGGATTCTGCCTTCATAAGCCATGTGTCTGAGAGCTTAAGTCAAACGGTTAAGAACCATTACAATCAAATTTTCTGTAGGCTGCAAGATGACTCAAAGCTTGCCTAAAATGTCATCATAGGCTATCTTACTTCCAGGTCA
Source organism: Galemys pyrenaicus (assembly GCA_019455555.1). Classification (NCBI taxonomy): domain Eukaryota; kingdom Metazoa; phylum Chordata; class Mammalia; order Eulipotyphla; family Talpidae; genus Galemys; species Galemys pyrenaicus. Next base: position 221,208 of record JAGFMF010011748.1, read on the forward strand.
CCCTTAATTCTAGGAATTCCAAGCTGAAGCACAGCATTTTTGCGGCCCCTCTAAACTAAACAGGCACCGACCTCTTTTGCCTCTGAAGTTTTGAGGCTATAAAAATAAGCCTTAGCCTGAAGATCCAGAAAAGGCAATTCAAAATACCTAGCTTACCTTTTTAGGTTTTTGTCTTTTGTTGACTTCTGGCTTAGTAATACTTTGCTGCATTGTTCCGCTGATGATTAGCAGATAGGTTTTGAACACTCTGTCTAGTTTTTCTAGTTTTATTTAGCAGAAGAGTTGGTCCAATTACCAAGCCTGCCACTGGCAGAAGCAAATGTTTCCTAATCATTGTGAACCTTACTCTTGAACACTATAAATGCCTTTCATAACCTCTTAATGCATTTCCTCCCTCTTAATGCAATTTTGCCCGTTATTATCCTTTAATGCCCTTATACACCCTTTCATTTCATTTTCTGAGTAACCGTCTACATTTTTCTATTAAGCAGTTGTTAGTTTCTACTTATTGGTACCTCCCGCTAGAGAACCATGGCTTAAAAGTAAAGGTCAAAGAGGAAATATTTCCATCTTCTGCTTACTGTAAATTCTTCTTCCTCTTCATCACCAGATTCTCCAAATATGTCTGCAATAAGATTTCTACAAGAAACAAATATAAAGAACTTTAATTTCATTGCTTCTAGTCCGCATAAACCACAAAATCCTTTTTTAATAGAGTATAATTTACATATAGAACTTAAAAGTGTCTATTTCAAAGGGTTCTCACTAAGTACACACTCATGCAACCACTGCCCTAATCAAGATATAGAACAATTCTACCTCCCCATAAAGTTGCCTTGTAGGTTCTTCTAGTCAGTCCTCCATGTATGAGCAGCAGAGGTAACCATCACTCTGATTTCCATCATCAGTTTTACCTATTCTTGAGTCAGATGAGTCCTCTTTACTTCTTCACTTATGACAGTATTTTTGAGATTCATCCATTTCATAGTGTGTATCATTATTTCAAGAGCTAAATCCTGATTTCCCCCAAAGTCTTGCAGCTAGGCAACATATATTGTATTATACCGAGACACAAAATTTTAATACAAGTTTAAAAAATTCTAAATCAAATTTAAAAAAACCTCAAAACAAATCCTTTCTACCATCTTATACAAACCCTTGTAAACTCACTTATACTGTCACTTACTCTTCTTCATTCCCGGACTCACTATCACTCCCAAACAGATCCTTTTCTTCATTTTTCTTATCAGACAACTCTTCTTTCCCTGCTTCTTCTTCACTGTCAGAAGCCACAGTCTTTCTTTTGCCTGATTTGTCTGATGTAACATCACTGTCAGAGTCATCTGCATCAGAGACAACACGACTCTTCTTTGCCGCTGCTGAAAATAAAAATGTCATTCATCTTTTAGTCATGTTTATTGTATTACTTACTATGACATATGCATTCAAATAGCAAAAATATAAGGCCTTCTTTTAAGTTAGAATAACAACCAAAAGGTTCATTCCCAGTCAAATATGTTATTTAGAAAAAGTGGTCAAAGATGAAGAATAAAGTCACCATCATCAAAGTGGGCATCAATAGCTACCTTTCCTTTTGGGGAAAACAAAAAAGGTAGACTGATGTGCAGAATTAGAATCCCTTTTATGTTACCTACTATCTGCCAGAGCTAAAAATGCTTGGCTACTCCTCTGAGTAGCCTTAATATTCCTTAATCAATGCTAATCAGTTTGGAATCGCTCACTTCCTTAGTAAATTGACACATGTGTGGTACACCTTTTCCTTCTATAATTACTGTTAGGTTGTAATGGAATGTCTTTTTCATAAAAGGCAAGTTTCATAAAAAACTAATCAAGTAAAACTCGTTACCCATAGAAACAGAGTTCAAATAGCAAAGAGTAGACATGAAGTGTCTAAGTAAGAGTCCCCCTCACACATTCCTTGTATTTGGGTATTTATGATGTTTAAAAATAAAGAGAGGTACCTGTGGGAGTCCAGCCACTGTTTGGATGTTTATGTAATACATGAGCTGCCAAAGTAATCCATAGCTAATTTGGGATAATCAGGTTTTCATGTAAACTTTCTTTGAAACAGTGCCCTCCTCACCTCCACTTCCTCCCCCCACAAATCCATCAAAAACAGTCTGATTTATATTCTGACACAGAACTTAATATGTAAGTTAGGACTAGAACTCAAAGAAAATATAAGTTAGTCAATGAAAATCAGTTTCCTATTTTGAGTATAGATCAAGCTGAATGGAAAAAAATCTATCACACCAGATAAAGTAAAAACACAAAGCTTCATAATTAAAAGCTTAGAAAATAAGTAGAGCTTAACAGATATTTACATATTAAAGTCCCAAGTACTTCCTTACATGCTTTCTCATCTTCACTATCAGAAAGCACAGCAGCTTTTCGCTTTGCTTTCTCCTCCTCTTTTTCATCTTCATCACTATCAATTTTTGGCCTTTTGGGTTCTTCCTCTTCACTATCAGAACTGTGAAATCTCTTCCTATCTATGTGGGTATCTGAATGAAAGGAATCATTCTGCATTTCTGCATCCTCTCCCTTATTCTCCCCATCACTGTCATCTGACTCTGGCTTCTCTTTATGTCTGGAGGTATCCTCAGTTTCTTCTGAATCACTGGCATGTCCCTTCTGAGGCTCCTCGCTCTCAGAGTCACTGACTCGGGGTTTGGGAAGCTCTTCATTTTCAGAATCACTGGCTTGGTTCCTTGCGGGGTCCTCACTTTCCGAATCACTAATCCGGGGTTTGGGCAGCTCCTCGTTCTCAGAGTCACTGGCTTGGTGCCTTGGGGGATCCTCGCTTTCTGAATCACTGATACGAGGCTTGGCAAGCTCTTCGTTTTCTGAGTCACTAGGTTGATGCCTTGGGGGATCCTCACTTTCTGAGTCACTGATACGGGGCTTGGAAAGCTCCTCATTTTCAGAGTCACTGGCTTGGTGCCTTTGTGGATCCTCACTTTCTGAGTCACTGATACGGGGTTTAGGAAGCTCCTCACTTTCAGAATCACTAATTCGAGGTTTGGGAAGCTCTTCATTTTCAGAGTCACTGGCTTGGTGCCTTGGAGCTTCCTCACTCTCAGAGTCACTTATTCGAGGTTTGGGAGTATCCTCTGTTTCAGAGTCGCTAGCAGGACTTTTGGGGAGCTCTTCAATCTCTGAATCACTGGCAGGATGCTTTCGAACATCTTCATTTTCAGAGTCACTTGCATGCCCATTAAGAAGCTCCTCATTTTCAGAGTCACTGACAGGTAACTTCCTGGGCTCCTCACTCTCAGAGTCACTCCCATGGTGATTGACATCCTCATTTTCAGAGTCACTTGCAGGAGGCTCTGCGTGCTCTTCAGATTCTGAGTCACTATCCTTTTGCCTATGAAGCTCCTCACTTTCAGAGTCACTAGCATTAAGATTTGAGGGCTCATCATTGTCAGAGTCTATCACATGATGTCTTTTGTTGAGGACATCTTCTCGATCACTAGGCTCATTCTGAAAAATAAAGGGCAAAAAATTAAGTATAAAACAAATGTTTAGGAGCAAAATGTGAGAATTCTTCAACAGTGTTTTAAAATGCGGTAATATGGGCCTCCCTGGTGGCGCAGTGGGTTAAGCAATGCATTATGAAGCAAACCGTAGCCACTGCAGCGCGAGTTCGATCCCTGCTGCCGGCCAGGGAGGGGACCCACATGGCGCAGCAGACCCCTCCTGCTGTGCCCGCTGCTCCCCTCAGCAGTGTACTTCCATTGATCTGCCTGTTCTGCTCCCCACTCTGTCTTTGGTGAATCCTCTCACCCCCCACACCTCTGGCCTGTACCCCAGTGCTTGTATGCATAAATAAATCTTTAAAAAAATAATGCGGTAATATGCACATTTAAAAGTAGGATATATTGTTCTATGCTGTACCTATCATGTCCTACCCCACCTTGAAGAATGTCATGTATTTGTGAAATGACTGATTTGGATCCCATAAAGGATACTGAGCCTTCACCAAAACAAATTTTGAAATCATTATCCAGATTGTTATACAGATTTCTATTCCAAAGAGCAAAAAAAATGGTGGGAGTGTTTCCAAACTACCTCCTGGCATGCATAAATATGCATGCATATCTATTTTTTCATGTTTTTAAAAAAATTATGAAAAATTACTGCTTCGTTACTTGAATATGTTATAAAACAACAGTCACAGAGGAGATGATCAAAATATTACTTTGTGTTTACTAGTTAACCTGCTTTTATACAGGTCTTGAATAAGTTGTTTTTGCCATCTATTTGCACATAATTGAGTTCCTTATAAATGTGACTGATGAGAAATATTAGAAATGAGGGAAATTCAGTGTTGCATATCTTGTAACATAATGTCTCCGAAAGACATTTTCCTTTGTAATTCACATGCTCGTGTGCTGGGATTTTTAATTATGAGATAGGAAGGAAATGTATTAATGTTCTATCATGGTATTTTGGCCCTTCATGTGTTCTGATTTTATATTTAGTGATAAAGAATATGAACTATTATGTGTTGTTAATGATTCAACTTTAAGAATAAATATCTTGTGACTTCATTTCAAATTCCCGAGTAAGTCTAATTGAAGATGCAGAGGGAAAAAAAAGCTCTCCTTTTGTATTCATCTCTACATTATCACTACTTTCCTGGTTACGTGCACAACAGCACAGAAATGAAGTGCAAACTACTGAGCTGAAACTCTCCTCCTAATTTCAAAATCAGGCTTATTAGGGTCTCAATGCATTAATAAACTGATACCAGTATTAGTAAAAGAGTCTATCAGAAAGTATACAATTAGGCTTAAACATTATCAAAACATAATCCAAAACTTTCAGGCTGGTTTTTAGTTTAAACTGCAAACTTAAAATTGAAATAAGATTTTTAGAAGTCAGATGAGTACAATAAATCAACAGTAAAAATTGCCATTTAAATGCCTTTTTCTTTTTTTTTTTTAAAGATTTTTTTTTTATTTATGCATACAAGCACTGGGGTACAGGCTAGAGTTGTGGGGGGGTGAGAGGATTCACCACAGACAGAGCG
>JAGFMF010011748.1:226316-265963 GCA_019455555.1 Galemys pyrenaicus
CCCTCCCTGGCCAGCAGCAGGGATCGAACTCGTGCTGCAGTGGCTGCGGTTTGCTTCATAATGCGTTGCTTAACCCACTGCGCCACCAGGGAGGCCCTAAATGCCTTTTTCTTAATAAGTAAAATATTCCCTAATTATAAGTATCAGAGAAACTGAGTACTCTGTGGGCCCAGAGGTTTCAGAAATGTCTACCATGTCTCATGCCACGCCACTCTTACACCCATCCACACTATAGTTAGGGCCACAATATGCATGGCACAGAGATGTCATATTTCAAATCACAAAGTACATAATAAAAAAGCCATAAAACAACAACAACAAAAAAGCCATAAAACAAATATTCCCTTTTAAGTTCCAAATCCATACATGAACATCAAATGAAATTCTTGTAAGAACTAAACAAATTCAGGACACTAGTTTCTTATCTACCGAGGGACAAACTTAGCTGAATTTACATAGTAACTTACCATTAAAAATTGATATAACAACTAACATCAATTCATACAATAAATTCCTTGAGGAAATATCTATAGGAGCTTTTTCAAGATGTTTGTGAAATCCTCATCTTGGATTATATATATCATCTTAATCAGCATATGAAAAACTCAGAAATTTATCAATGAAATTATAGAACAGTGTTAAGTGAGTGTAGCTCCTGTACTGCTACAAGGTTTTGACCTTGAGGAACTCCAACTTTAGAGAAAGCAAACATAATAAAGGGCTGCTATATACCAGAGTGTCCTTTGTCAAGTGTCTATTGATTTTAGAATCAGAAGAAAAACAAAAGTATTCTGGTAAGTAACAGAAAAAAGAAAATTCTACACAAAGATTAAGAGTTTGTAATGATGAAACAAACTCATGCCTATCTGTCCATGTCTGCCCTCTCAACAACCTCAGTCCTATGTATGTAGGCCAACTTTATTGTGGTAAGAATAATTGGGAGGAAGCTTCTGAAGAAGAGGTTAAAGAATTTGCATTTCAATATCCAATCCAAGAGATAATTTTTTAAATTTCAGTGGCCAAGTGCTCTTCTGCTTCAAAACAATGTAGTCTCATAATAAAATTAACTCTGGACTAGCTTCCTAAGAGATAGTTTCTGCTCTGGTTATTACAGAGGATAACTGTAAAGTGACTAATGGAAACCAAAATATGCCCCTGTGACATAAAAATTACTTTGAGCTGAAGGCAATTAAGACAAAACAAAAAGAAAAGATCTTTCTACCTTCCCCTCTTTTTTGCTTAAAAGCTGCATCTAAATTATCCTTTTACTGGGGATAGACTGTAATATCCTTTTACTGGGAGAATCTGCAAACAAACTTTATTCCATTAATTTCTTCCAATCTAATTACCTTCCCAAAGGCATAGCAGCCTTTTGGCTAATAAGTGTAGTATTATTACTTTCCTCAAATCTGCTGCCCTTAGAAGCCTCAAACTGTTTTCCTCTGTCCTGTAATTTCTCTGCAAATTATTCCATGTTGGAGACGCTGCATAAACTGGAATTCTAAGTGACCAATTTTAAGTTATTTTTATGTTTCTCCTGAGTAATGTGTGCTGTACATGTTAATAAACTTTTTTTTTATTGTTAAAAGAGTTCCAGCTAAAAACCCAAGATGGGACTTCTCTCCCCTACAAAATATATAGGCATTGATTTTCAAAATCAGGGACAATTAACATACACCACACAAAAATGTAAAATAGATATAAAATAAAAACAATTCTTACAAATATTTTTATTAACTCCCAACGATGATCTTTTTTTAAAAAAGGCTTTTGTTGAGATGCTGAAGCTGAGGTTCTGAGAGGTGAAATCACTTGTTCAGATGCTGACAGTTACTAAGCAGCAATGCCCAGGTTTGAAGATTTACACCATCTAGCCCAAACTTAATTCTTCACTATCATCTTTCATCAAGCTACTCCATTTCCAGCCACAAAAATCATTCTTAAAATAAAACAGAACAACTCCTTTCCAGTTCCAGGCTTTGAACCTGCCATTCCCTCATTTCTCCATCTGACAGTGTCATATTTATTCCTCAGACTCAGCTGGAATTTATCTATTTACCCCAACCCCCTCACAAAACACTGTATATGCTCTTTATATAATTTTTTGATACACTTTAAATTATTTGATGCCTGCTCATAAAAATGAATGACCATATAAAAGCAATGGCAAATTCTCTAATTATTGTCCCTTTGATTTATGCGAACACTGAAAAGTAAAAAGAAAATTAAAATCACCTTTACAACACAACCCCCAAATCACCATCATCTGCATTCTGGTACAAAGATTCTCCTTCCAATCTCTTCCCTTCATGAATTTTAAAAAAGTAAAGTAGGATCTAGAGCCACAACAACTTAATAGCCTATTATCTTTTAAGAAACATTAAACATTCTCTGGAGGTATTTTAAAGATTTGTTTTTTTTATTTACTTATGCATACAAGAGCTGGGGTACAGGCCAGAGGTGGGGGGGGGGGACTCACCAGAGACAGAGTGGGGAGCAGAGCATGCAGATTGAATGAAATATACTCTGCTTTGCCATGTGGGTTCCCTCCCTAGCTGGGGATTGAACTTGCACTGCAGTGGCTGCAGAAGCCCCACAGTGTGGAGCTCAACCCCTTGAACTCCAGGCCCCTCTAGAGGTAATTCAAGTAGCTGCACTGTCATTCTTTTTTTTTTTTTTTTTTTGCACTGTCATTCTTATAAATACCCTATTTATACTTTAACCATTCATTTTTTTTTAAACAATGTTGAGTATTTACTGCATCTCTATGTTCCCCAAGCCTCATTTGTCCATTTCAGTGTTCTCAACCTAAAGGTTATTCTGGCTCCTCATCTATGAATCTTAGGGACCAATTCTGGCCCATGACTGGAGCGGACTGACTATTGAAACCAAGACACTAAATGCTCTACATCATATAGATCTGCCCCCCAAATGCCTACTTACACAGCATTTCTTATTAAGAAAAGCAGCATCAGGTTACTTTTTGCACAGGCAGGGCCACAGACAGGAATCATCCACAAACCAGTAGGAGACCAAAGCAATGGAAGAGTTCAAAGAACCCAACAGAAAATGGAAGAGATAGCAGCAATAAAGCATACTGAAACTTTCTGAGGAATATTCTGTAGACTATGGAAAGGTTCGATCAATTAGGAAAGGATATAAATGAAGCCAAATGAGGACACCATGTATGAAAGTATGAAATAATCCACTCCTTAGAGAAACTGGTCAAAAGTACTTAGAAATAAACATTTAAATCCTCTGGAAATGCTGCTAGTGCAATAAAGTCAAGGAGTAAGCAACTGCCAATGTTACAGGGCAGGGAGGAGAGGGGCACCCTACACGAAGATTTTTAAGTCTCTGGTATTTGAACCAAGTAACCCCCCTCTTCAAATCACAATTCAGCGAGATTTACTCCAGAATGTTGCTGCCAAGAACACAGGGTAATCCTTTCCTCCAGCTCCTAGGTGGAGGGGCTTCCTTCCCAAGGATAGGACAACAGAGTCTCATCCTGCCTCCAGCCACCTGTTGCTAGAGTTAACTTCCTTAGCGTGGTTGGGCACAGCCCAATGAGACTCCCAGGGGCCTGATCAGCTTTGCCTCAACTTGTAAGAGACTGGTTCCATGCAAGGACAGTCAAGTTAAAATCACCTCAGGTTGCAACCCAATTCCCATCCCCAGGAGAGCTCAGGCTCTTCTAGAGCTAGAGTATCACTCAGTGAGAAACCCTGCCATCATCCCCTACCACCAGTTCCAGATCCTTGGATGATATTTTGCCTGGGAGAGAAGCAGGCAGAAAAGTGCTTTCTTTTTAAAGATTTTAAAATTTATGCATACAAAAACTAGGGTGTAGGCCAAAGGTGTGTGTGTGGGGAGGATTCACCAGAGACAGACCGGGGAGCAGAATATGTGTATCTACTGAAATACACTGCTCAGGGGAGCTGCAGGCAAGAAAGGAGATGTCTGCTGTGCCATGTGGGTTAGCAGTGGCTGCTGATAGCTTGATAGTGCTGACGTTAACCCCTGCACCACCAGGGAGGCCCTGATTTTATTTGTAACTAAGTTTAGGGAAGTACTAGCTCATGTACTTTCAAGAACACTGGTAGCTATGATGGAAAGCCCCTGGCAAAAGATTAAAGATGTACTAACTTGTACATGAGCTAGTTTGTAGGAGAATACAACAGGAGAGTCAAGATATAGGCTAAAGTGCAAAGCCAGCTAGTTTGTAGGAAAGAAACAGGAAATAAAACAGTTAGGAAGAGCCATCCCACAGCCATAACAAGTATCAACATAAACCTCAGGAACTGTCCCTTCAGAGAAATCAAAAGTTGACTGGATTAGTTTGTTCAGTGATTGCAGGGCACTGTTGAAAACAGAGAAATCAATGGTGCTAAAAAGCTAGCTGACTGTGGTGAGAAAAAGGGAACAATGAAACCCTATTATACCTTTATCAACCTAGGTGCCTATGGGCATGCTCCAAACTGCCCATCAGTGAGGGAGGCAGCAACATCAGAGATTTAATTAACACCAGGGTGAGGATACATCACTAAAATAATCCAGCCTTTCACGAAACAATTAAATAATAAAAACAAGCTCCCAACTGGGAGGAACCAGCACCCAGAGATGCTAACAATATTAATGTAACACATCCAGATTCCAACAAAAAAGTTAAGAGGCATGAAGGGAATTGTGGAAAAATAAGCATGAAAAAAGCAGGCAACAGAAACCGCCTGTGAGAGCACCAAATCTCAGATTTATCAGGAAGATTTCAAAGTAGCCAATTGTAATTATGCTCAAAGAAATTGTAAAGACCATCAGATCACAGAAAACCATGATTAGAGAACTTTAAAATGACAGTATTATATCAAATAGAAAATATCAAGAGATCAAAAACTATATCCCCAGTTAGCAGTGCCCAGTAAGGACAGCTGACTGCTGAACAGAAACAATGGAGGTCAGAAAGCAGTGGGGTAACATATTCAGAGTACTCAGAAAAGAAATTGCGCTAGAAGCCTATATCCAACAAAGCTGTATTAAAAAAAGGCTGAATAAAAAGAAATGAAAACCTTCTCAGATAACAAAAGAAAGACTATGTCTAGCAGAACCACTAAACAAGCACTAAAAGAATCTTCAGGATAAAAGCAAGTAACTGTAGTTGGGAACCTGAATCTACACAGAAAAAACAATGAGCACCAGTAAAAGTAATTATGTAACAGAAAAGCCGTAGAGAATGCCTATTTTCTCCTTATTTTGAAATTTATTCAAACTGCAGTTTCATAAGCAATTGTTAGGCCTATAATATACAGAAATGTAATATATGTGTAACATTTGCTAGTAACAGTACAAAGGAGGTGGGTGGGAGCAAAGCTGTTACTAGGTCAAAGAAATTACTTCACATGACAAAGTGATAATTATAACAATGTACTTTTAAATTCTTAACATTAATAGATGTAAAATGTTTAGCAATAACATAAATAAAAAGGAAAAGAAAATAAAGCATTAGAATTAGCGATGGCAAATCTGAATCTAATTCCCATAAGATATAGTGGTAAACCCACCACCAAAACAGAGATAAAAAAAATCAGTGAAAACACTAAAACGCACAGAAGTATTATAAAATAATCACAACTATCATTCGTGGGCACAGACGTTAAAATGATGTAAAGTATGACACCTAAAACATAAAATGTGGATGGGAAGAGTAAAACTGTAGAACTTTAGTATGTGTTTGAAATTGCTTTAAGTTTAAAATAGCCTGGTAAATGCTCTATGTAACCTTAGAAAAAACCACAATTCAAACACCTGTAGCAAATACACAAAAGACAAAAAAGAAAGAAAATCTAAGCATACTAGCACAGAAAATCATAAAATCCCACAGAAAGTGCAAGAAAGGAACAATGGAGTTATTGCCAACATTATGTCCTTACTTATCAATAATTACTTTAAATGTAAATGAACTAATTCTCCAATCAAAAGACAAAGAGTGGCTGAAGAAACAAGACCTAACTGTATACTGTCTAAAAGAGAGACTCACTTCAAGGACACACACACACAAGTAAAGGAATGGGAAAAAAACACTCCATACAAAATGAAACCAAGAGAGAGTGGGGCTAGCTATATTTATATCAGACAATAAAGGCCTTAAGCAAGAACTATAAGAAGATACAAATATGGTCATTATAAAATGATGAAGGTATGTCCAAAAGAATCTAACACTTGTATATATTTATACATCCAACATAGAAATACTTAAATATGGCAAATGTATATTAACAAACTTGAAGGAACAAATAAAATAGCAATTCAACCAATATATATACTTTACTTTCAACAATGGATAATCATCCAGGCAGAAAATGAACAAGGAAATTTTGAACTTGAAACTACATGTTATACTAGAGGGACTTAACTGAAATTTTACAGAACACATCATTCACTGCAGAATACATATTCTTTTCAAACACACATGAACTTTCATTCTCCAGCAGAGATGACAGTAGGCCACAAAACAATTCTTAATAAATTTAAGAAGACTAAAATCATATCAAGCACCTTTTCCAACCATGATGGTATGAAGCCAGAAATAAATTATAGTGAGAAAACTGGAAAATTCACTAATATATGGAGAATTAACATTTCACTAAAATGAGTCAAAAAAAATTAAAATGCAAGTACAACATAATAAAACTTATGGGATATAGGAAACACAGTTCTAAGAGCAAAGATAATAGAGAAAAATTTATTTTGTTTAAAAAAAAAAAAATCTCAACTATGTAACCAAACATTACACTCAAGGAACAAATAAGGTCCAAAGTTAGTAGAAAAAGGAAGATAAAGATCAGATGTGGAAATAAATGAAACAGATTATAAGGATAATAGAAAAGACCAATGAAACTATAGCTGTTTTTAAAAAAGATAAAATAGATAAACCTTTAAGCTAAACTTACCAAGAAAAAGAGCACTCAAAATTATAAATTCAACAACAGACATTACAACTGCTTCCACACAAATATAAAGGATCATAAAAGATACACTTAGGATCATAAAAGATTAAGAACAATTTTATGTCAACAAATTGGACAACCTAGAAGAATAGGATAAATTACTAGAAATATACAACCCACCAAGACTGAATCATGAAGAAATAAAAAAATCTGAGCAAATCAAGTTACTAGCTGTATGGAGATTCAGTCTGTTATCAAAAACTATCTAGCAAAAATTCATTTAACAGATAGATGACTTCACTGAATTCTACCAAATATACAACAAATATATAACAATTCTCAAACTCTTCCCAAATACTGAAGGGGAAGGAAAACTTCCAAACTCATCTTATAAACCACTATCATCCTGACAGCAAAAATCAGACATGGACAGTATAAGAAAACTACAGATTAATATCCCTGATGAACAGTAACAAAAATCTTCAACAAAATATTAGCAAACTAAATCCTACAGTACATTAAAAGGATCATACAACATATCAAATCCAGGGATGCAAGGATGGCTCAACATCCAAAAATTCAATGTGTTATATATATATACCATATTAACAAAATGAAGGATAAATACCATATGATCATCTGAATAGATTCAGAAAAGCATTTGACAAAATTCAATAGCTATCCACAATATAAAAAAGACAAGAGATTATACAACTGTTGGCAAGGATATAAAGGAAAGGGAACCCTAGCACACTGTTGATGGGAAAGTAAATCCCTGTGGTCACTACAAAAAACAGTATGGAAGTTACTCAAAAAGTTAAAACTACAACTACCACATGATTAGCAACCCCACTACTGGGTATACATCTAAAGGAAATGAGGGTATCTCTACTCCCATGTTTTCTGCAGGGTCATTCACTATAGCCAAGATATGGAAATAACCTAACCATCTGCTAACAGATGAATGAATAAAGATGATGTGTACCCACAAACACACGATGGAATATTATTCAGTCATGCGAAAGAAGGAAATTCTGCCATTCATGACAACATGAATATATACTGAGGGCATTATACTAAGTGAAAAAACCAGACAAGGAAAGACGAATACCGCATGGTATCATTTATACATGTAATCCTGAAAAATAGCAGGGACTGGGAGAATGGAAGTTGGCAAAACTGCACAAACTTTGATCTCAAATATATAACCAATGATCTGGTGATCAATATATAACATGGCAACTTTAAATAACATTGTTTTTTAAAGACTTATTTTTATTTATTATTTATTTATGCATACAAGAACTGGGGTGTAGGTCAGAGATGTGGGGGGGTGAGAGGATTCGCTAGAGACAGAGTGGGGAGCAGAACAGGCAAACTGACTGAAAGACACTGCTGAGGGGAGCAGCAGGCAGGACAGGAGATGTCTCCTGTACCATGTGGGTTAGCTCCCTGGTGGGAATTCAACCTATGCTGCAGTGGCTAGTGATAGCTTGATAGTGCCGAGACTCTAACCCCTTTGCCACCAGGGAGGTCCAACTTTGCTGTATCATTAAAATATGCTTAGACATTAGAATTTGAATGTGCTCATCCCTCCCCAAAAAAAGATCATGTATATAAAATGAAGAATGTGTTCATTATCTAGGTGGGAGGGATTCTTTCATAATGAGCACATTTACGTGTGTGGGGATCTACAGATATGTTATATCTCCCTATCAAAAAAGATCTGAACTTGTAATAGAACTGGGTATCCCAAAGGACACATGGCATGAGTTGTTTGGCTTAATATTCAAAAACTAAGCTGAATTACTCTAATTTAACTAAAGTCTCTCATTTTTGCAATAAAAAGAATTTTCACCTAAAAGATATGCTATATCAGAAAATACACAATAAAAAAAAAAGCAGTAAAAGAAGAGAGGAACAGGAAGACATGAGATTACATTAGGCGAAAGTGAATTAAAAAGCCAAACGGGACAAGAGACTGGATAAAAAAACCATGACCCAACTTTATGTTAATTACAGGAGACACACTTTAGATCAAAAGAATATACACATCTTCTCAAATTCATATTGGGCATTTTCCAAGATGGACCAGATGGTAGACCATAAAGCACACCTCAATAAATTTATATTTTAAAAAAGACTATTTTTGTGTAGAAAAACTGGGGTGTAGGCCAGATGTGGGGGTGTGTGTGAGGATTTACCAGAGACAGAGCGGGGAGCAGAAAAGGTGGATCTACTGAAATACACTGCTGAAGAGAGCAGTGGGCCAGACAGGAGGGGTCTGCTGTGCCATGTGGGGTAGCTAGCTCCCTGGCCAGAGATCAAACTCAGGCTGTTGAACTGGGCCATCATGGTGGTAGCGCTGATTCTTAAGCCGTAGGCCACTAGGGAAGATCAGACCTCAATAAATTTAGAACAGCAATACAATGTATGTTCTCAGACTATGATGAAATAAACTAGAACAGTATGAAAAATGTATGGAAACAACATGACTATGAAATTAATAAAACAATTCCACTCACTGAACAGTAAAAGAAATTTAAAAAGGCCTAAATAGACAATTCATATTCTTGGAACAGTTAGACGTCATATTGTCAAGATGACAACAGTCCCAAAACTGATACATAGATTTAGTACATCCTACACCAAGGTTCCAATTAACTTCTCTGTGGAAATGGACAAGCTGATTCTATTTACACATGTAAATAACTGCAAGGAACTCAGAATAAACAAAACAATGTTGAAAAACAATAAAGTAGGCCTAATTCTGATCTCTAGGGTACGGGCACAAGGGTAGACACAGATGTCAATGGTTTGGCTCTGAAAGTTCGGGGAAAAACCCATATACCCTATGGTCAACTGGTAAGACAAGGGTGTCAAGACCATCCAATGGTCTTTTGAATGAGTGGGGCTGACCTGAACTGGACAGTCACATGCAAAATAATGAAATTGGACCCTTATCTCACAGTATACACAAAAACTGACCCAAAGTGGGCCAAATACCTAAAAGTTAAGAGCTTAAATGATAAAAGTTTAAAGCTCTTAAACTTTATTAAACTAAAAACTCTTATAAAAGTAAATCTTTATCACCTTGGATTTAGCAAAGGAGTCTTAGATATGCCACTAAGATTACAAGCAATAAAGAGAAAAATAGGTAAACTGGACTTCATTAAAATTAGAAATGTTTGGGGGCCTCCCTGGTGGCACAGTGGGTTAAGCAATGCACTGTGGGGCAGACTGCAGCCCCAGTTCAATCCCTGCTGCCTGCCAGCCGGGGGTGGTGGAGAGGGGGAAGGGGTGGTGGAGAGGGGGGAGGGGTGGTGGGGAGGGGGAGGGGAGGAGGAGAGGGAGGGGGGAGGGGAGGAGGAGAGGGAGGGGGGAGGGGAGGAGGAGAGGGAGGGGGGAGGGGAGGGGCCCAGGGGCCCACATGGCATGGCAGACCTCCCCTGCTGTGCCCGCTGCTCGCAGTGTGCTTCAGTTGGTCTGCCTGTTCTGCTCTCTGCTCCCTGCTCTCTGTGGTGAATCCTCTCACCTCCCCACACCTCTGGCCTGTACTCCAGTGCTTGTATGCATAAATAAATAAATCTTTAAAAAAAAAAATAGAAATGTTTGTACTTCAACAAGCAACAAAGGAAAAAGACAATTCATATAAGGGGAGAAAATACTAGCATGTCAGTCATCTATTAAGGGACTTAAAGTAACTCTCACTACTCAATAATGGAAAATACAATTAGTCCAATTAAGACAAATAGTCAATTAAAAAGATGAATGTTCTGAACACATATTTCTTCAAGGGTGACATACAAATAGCCAATAAGCACATAATAAAGATATACAACTAATAGGGGAAATGCAATCACACCCACTAAGACATTTACAATCAAAACTATTTGGCAAAAATAGGTCGAAATCAGAACCTTTATAAATGGCTAGTGGGAATGTAAAATGGTGTAGCCACTATGGAAAGTATAGTCTGGAAACTCCAAAAAGTTACTTAAAAGTTTACCTAAGACCTAGCAATTCTACTTCTCAGAACCCGAGAAATAAAAACCTAGTCAACAAAAATGTCTACGTAAAAGTTTATAGCAGTATTACTCATAGACAAAAAGCAGAAACAACATCTATCAATTGAAGAGATAATAATGTGTGTAATGGAATATTACCACAAAAAAGGAATGAAGTACTTACATAAGCTACAACATTATGTAATACATGATCACAAAAGACCACCTATAATTCCATTTATATGATATGGCCAGAATAGAAAGGGTGGGGAAGACTGACAGGAAGTAATCACTACAGACTAAAGAGCTCAGTTTTTAGGTGATAAAAATATTCTAAAATTGACTATGGTGATGGCCACACTGTGAATATATTTAGTCCACTGAATTGCATGCATATTTTACATGGTGAACTGTATATGTAAACTTACTCAATGCAGTAGTTTTTTTAAAAGACAGGTATGATATTTTTAAAAATCTGAATCAAACTTGATTCAAAGAGTCTGTAATTAACAAATATCAAAAAACATAGATAAGTACTAATGGTTTTTCCTTTTGCCCTAAATTACAATATGGACTAGCATAGCACAGCTACAGATTCTGACTTTAAAATCTCAATGATTTGCTCATTTTCTACATCAACTGTAAGTTTTATAATATCACCTTGGTTTTTTCAAAACTTAAAAATTAAGTCAAGAAGAAACAAGTTCCTAGACAGAATGACTTAAGAGTTCCCTATCTTAAGTATGTTTACAATAAATACTCATATGGGCCTCCCTGGTGCCACAGGGGTTAAAAATCTTAGCACTATCAAGCTGGTGCCAGCCACTGAAGCATGAGTGTGATTCCTGGCTAGGGAGAGAACTCACATGCTGCAGCAGACCTCTCTTAAGAGTAGATTCACTTTTTCCGCTCCTCACTCTGTCTCTGGTGAATCCTGTCACCAGTGGCTTACACACCCCAGTTCTTATATGCATTAATAAATAAAAATAATCCTTAAAATAAATAAAAGCCCAATGTAATTACAAAGGTCTAACAGGAGGGAGCTAGTAAAGTCAGAGTAACAGAGAGACATGAAGAGATATAAGACAGAGATATAAATGCAGAGGCTAGAGATTTGAAGATGCTATGGTACTGGCAATGAGAGTGGAGGAAGGGGCCACAAGTCAGGGAAAAAGTAGTGGACCACAGAGTTGGAGAAAGCAGGGAAATAAAATTCTCCCTTAAGAAAAGGAACAGTCCTGATAATACCCCAATTTTAACCCATTGAGATCAACTGACCTCAAGAATGATAAGGTAATAAACTTCTGTGTAAGTAAATTTGTGTCTAGTTGTGGCAGCAACAGGAAACTAATATACATCTTTTAGGATTTGGGCCTGATATCAATATGCATTCTTCACCTAATACAACTACACTATTTTAGTATCCCATTAGCTTCTAAAGGGTATTTTTAATGGGAAAACAATTCAAAAGTCCTCCTCAGAAAGCAGTATGGGTTTCCTCAATCTACTAAGAATGGAACTTCCATATGATCCAGCAATCCCATTCCTAGGAATATACCCAAAAGACACAAATACACTGATTCAAAAGAATACCTGCACCCCTATGTTTACAGCAGCACTATTTACAATAGGTATGACCTGGAAACAACCTAAATGCCCCAAAGCAGATGAGTGGATCGGAAAGCTGTGGTACATATACACGATGGAATACTACTCAGCAATCAGAAATGAAAAACTAGAAGCATTCCTAGGAACATGGATGGAACTGGAAGGGATTATGCTCATTGAAGTAAGTCAGAAGGCAAAAGAAAAATACCAGATGGTTTCCCCCCTAGGAGAAAATAAACCAAGTAAGAATCAAGGAAAAGAATAATAATAATAATAATAATAAAAACACAACAAAAATAAAAAGACAAAGACAAATTGGGGACACTTGGTGGGGAGAGGGGAGGAGAGGGTTGAGGGCAGATAAGAGCACAAGGGACTGAGGTGATGGTGCACTGGTGAAATGGTAATGGGAAATACATGGAGATTACAACTGATATCAAATATATATAAAGGAAAAAAAAATAAAAAAGTCCTCCTCAGAAGTAATTTTAAACAGATAAAGAGGCATTAATACAAAACTCAACCTTAAAAAGTATACTCTCTAACTACCAGTAGTTTAGGATAATCATCCTAAATGGAAAAGCTATGAAAAATTTTAAATGTCTTGGTCTTTAATTCTGGTTAATTCTCTTAGATTTCTCAAGAAACCAAAAAAGGACAAATGTTTTACATGTGCAAAAATAGCCATGGCAGTTTCATTTTTAACACCCAACTGTTGAATAAGCAATGATACATCCATATTACACACAATTACACAACCATTAAAAATTATGCTTAGAAAGCATTTTTAATGACATAAGAAAATATTTAAGATATTCTCTTAAGTGAAGAGATAAAAATTACAGATAAAGAACACAGTAAAATTTCAAGTAACTTAAAGTGTATGCATGTTATACACGTGAGGGAGAAAAAAGAGGAGAAATAATTAAAAGTTAACAGTAATTTCAGTGATAGGAGTATGCTTAATTTTTTCCTTAAATTTTATTTCTAAACATTCAGCAACACATGCGTCTATTTATTTTCTATTTCACTACCAAAAAGTAACTGCAGATGTTTAAAGGTAAGCCCGTATGTTTATAACTGAATCATGAAGTTATGAGTCCCCCTCCTGATGTTGTTCTCTAAAGCAGACTTAATGTGCTACAACACTGAATATACTGTAACAACGTCCATGTCCCAAGTAATCTCTACCTATCAACTGTATTAATTAGAATTTACTCTAAATGATTAGTATACAAAAAACTGTGTAACATTAAAATAATTAGAATGTCAGTTTTTCACCCAGTCTGTTTAGCCTGTCATTTCACCTATGCCCTTCTCACTCCACACACTGGCCCCAATGGCTCCTCAGTGTTCTCTGAAAACACCAGGCATACCTAACCTGGAATATTCTTCTCTTACCTAGCCCACATGGCAATTCCCTCATTTCCTTTTGCCATTTTGATTCAAATATCACTTCTGTAACAATGTGTATCTGTAATCTCCCTTTTTAACACCAAAACCTGTCCTTCATCCAGGCACCCTTCACTCTGTTCTTTCTTCTTTCTCTACAGCATTTATCGCTTTTAAAAAAGAAAAAAAAAAAAAAAAGATTTATTTTACTTATTTATGCATACAAGAGCTAGGGTATAGACCAGAGATGCAGGGGAAGGTCAGTGTGAGAGGATTCAAAGACGGAGTAGGGAGTAGAACAGACAGACTGACTGAAAAACACCGCTGAGGGGAGCATCAGAGGACACAGAAGAGATCTCCTATGTCATGTGGGTCAGCAGTGGCTGCCGATAGCTTCACAGTGCTCAGACTTAATCCTTTGCGCAACCAGGGAGGCCCAGCATTATCATCTTTAAAATAACTTGAAAAAAAAATTCACCCCTATTGGAAAATAAATCTAAGGAAAGAAGGATTTCAGTGGTAGTAAGATCTCATTTAAGTCACTGATATGGCAAAATACCTGACATCAAGTAGGTGCTCAATAAATATTTGTTGAATATGTGAATATACTAATGTCATGTCAAAATATAATCTCTAACAACCTACAACTTAAAATTGGCTAGTTTTCTGTGCACACATAATTAAGCAAAACACACACCATTATGCTCTTAAAAGAAAATCTGGCCATCTTTATCATTCCTATGTGTGTGTTTGTGTTTAGCAAAGAGTTAGCGCTCACTCACTGAAATGTCCCAATTTTATTTTATTAACATTGTGTGGCAGACTGTAAAACCAGGGCAGCAAATTAAGTAGTTTTTAAAAATGTATATATTAGGTCAAACATGCCAAAATACTGTACACAAGACCCAATAATGCCCTGTGTTAATGAAAATCAGTCTTTGAAATTACATTTGCTTTACTACTAAGGAACATTATAGATATTGGAACAGTTCAACTTGAGAAAGCTAAATCCTGACACAAATTTTGATAGGTGATAATCTCTATAATTTTTTATTTCAACTGATATTTGTGTTCATTTCAGCTGTAGATGTCATTATTACTTGCCCCAGTAAGATGACATTTTTGTGGCTGATGAACTCTAGTTAAATACCAAAGGTCTGATCCATTTTCTAAACCAATATGCCCAGTTGAAAACTGACCCTCTTCTCTCTATATATATATATATAAAAAAATATACTCATTTCCCTGTGATTTCATAAGATAACCATATCAGAGCAGCCCACACATCCAGTTCTCTACTAATTTACAAGCCGAAGCCTTTACTCCTAGGGTTTGAAGTCTCTACCACTCCTATTAAGACAGATCTCATAGAATGCAAGGGAAACCCCCAAAGATGTTGTTTACCCAATACCTCTGAATGATGTTCTACACTTCCAGTGTCTGATCCAGAGTGCTGCTCATTTACATCATCCTCGTCTGACCCTGAATCACGTTCATCCTGTACTGGGGTAGCACCACCATCATCTGCTTAAAAATAAAACAAAAACCCACTTAACATGTAAGATAGATGACATCTACAGCTGAAATGAACAGGTTATAACTAACAATGCTAATGCTGTGAATAAGACAGTTAAAATACTTACATAAATACCAACAAACATAACAATAGTGATATATGTAGCCGCAAAAAATACATCATGAAAGGAATGTTAAGAAACTTCACAAGGACCAAGTCAACAACCTCTACACTAATGTGTGCTCTTTATTTCAACTTTATATTAAAAACCATCTAATCTCACCATAGCATGCATTTATCAATTTCTAATGCACTTAACTATATTATTTACCAAGTTATGTTGTTTAATATGGATCTTTCCTCACTTGGCTGAAAGTGCCAAAAGAACAGTGATTTGGCTCACTGCAGAATCCACGGAGTCCAGAACACTGATTGATGAGATATACAGTAAGTATTTGTTTACAAAAGAAAAACACAGCCAACTCCAGTCCAGGAACAGTGTAAATTCATTAAAACATATACTATTACAAAATGCTATTAAAAAATAAAAAAGGTATTGTTACCTACCTATAACCAGTATCTTAAAATTATAAAATAACTTGTAGGGAGAAAAATTTAGAATGGCTGGAGGATATGGGAACACTTGGTTACTACAAGTTTAATACAAATAACAAAATGAAGAAGTCAACTACAGGAAAACCAAGTTGTATAAAAATTAACTATCATACTAGTGAGCTACTATTACTCAAGAGTAAAGAATATATAGTCATAATAAAAATTTTTAATTTAACAATTATACTGCAACAGTCTGGAGAAGGCAAGTAAGAACCTAAAATCCTGTTGTAGCAGAATAGGCTTTTCAGAATGCCTTAAAATTACGCAAGAAACAGCATAAATTAGGAATAGGGGGGTAAATATCAAAAAAATGCTAATAGAAGCGAAAGACGGGGAAATGATATTTTTTTTCATGTCTTTCAGCATTTACTGTAAACACGTGTATTACATGTAACTACTTACTTTCAAAATAGTAAAATGAACTGAAAAAATGGGTTGAGACAGCAGGAAAGCTTTTCACGCAAACTGCAGTGCATGCTTGCCAAAAAGTGTCTGCAGTTATTTCTACCCGTATACATGTAAGGGATCCAAAACAGAAAAAAAGTTAAGGTTTCGTTATTAAAGAACTTTTGATAGGGAACATGCAATGAAACCAGGATACAAAGGGAATGCCAATCAAAGGTAACGTTTTTTTCTCCCCACGTAGGTCCTGCCCTATCGGTCTTTGTATTCCAGCGCCTAGCGCAGTGTTTAGCTGAGGGGGACCCAAAAACGTGTTTATTCAGCAAGAAAGGAGATCAAACTTCAATGAGGACAGGTACCCAGGTGAAAGAGGCAAAAAATCACACGTGACAAAACAACATGCCTTACTCTAAAAACTTCATTTATTACGGTATTGCGTTTCCTTTACTAGGATAGCACTGCACCAGGAAACATTATACCCGCATAACTCGGAATGAAAAATCTAGGTAAAATGCAACACCACGCCTACTCCTACCGTACAGCTTCCTCGGCTTCTCGAAAGGCACTCTCATGGGGAAAATTCCCTAACAGGAGAACCTTCCCTAGGACTTTGCACACAGTGGCGCTTAACATTTAAGCGGCCCCCAGTTTCAGACAAAACCTTGGCCTACTCACGCCGGTTCTCGGGCTACAATCACCTCTTCAAGGTTCTATCCGTGGGCCCGCGCGGGT
Organism: Galemys pyrenaicus; assembly: GCA_019455555.1. Lineage (NCBI taxonomy): Eukaryota > Metazoa > Chordata > Mammalia > Eulipotyphla > Talpidae > Galemys > Galemys pyrenaicus. The sequence goes on from JAGFMF010011748.1 coordinate 243,530, forward strand.
CTTCATGCCCGCCTCGACCCAGCCGGGAAGGGAAGGAAGGTCCCCGGGGCCTCGCTCCTCTCCTCCTCTCACCCTCCCGGGTGCGGGCCAAGCCCTGCAGGCACCGCCCCGCCCCCAGCTCTGCGCCCCCGATGCCAGCCCCACCTGACTGGTCGCCGCTGTAATATTCCGAATCCATGGCAGGCGGACTCTCGGCGGGGAGTGTCCGCGGCCCGCGCCGCCCCCGTCACCTCCTTTCAGGCGGTGTGACCCGCGACGGCGCCGCTAGGGGCCCAGATAGCCGACCCGACTAGACGGCTGAACGAAGAAAACAGCCGCGGCGGCACACGTGAATGCCTAGAGCTCAGGCCTGACAGAAGAGGCCACACGGGCCGGCGTGGGGGCCGTCGCGCTGCTTCCCAGAAGCGCCTCTGGGACCAAAATGGCGCCTGCCCTCGACCCTCAGAGGAAGGCCGCGCGCAGGCGCGGTCACCTAACATCCGGCCAATGAGAAGGCGCAGTGGTAGTGACGCGCTTCAAGGCAGGAAGAATTCTGGGAACATTGAAAAGGATCTCTGGCTTCAATTAAATAGCTTAGCCTGGAGGAGCGTGGTCTGCCCCCCGGGGAGATAATGTTACTTAGTTGGCTCTGTGACTGCGCCTCGTTTGAGGAACATGAGTTAACCTTCCGAAAAATAAGACCCGATGAAGTCTCATTTCCATCCTTCGGCTATCTACCTTGTTCCCGTCAGTCAGAGGCACTTGATTCCCGCCCTTTTTCGGGTGGGGGGGTGAGAGGAAGCAGCGCCTTGATCTCTGGGACTTGTAGTTTCAAGCTTTGGTAGCTATGCGGCATTTCTAACTGGAGTGATCAAGAAGGGCCGCCTTTCTGGGCATTTTTCTTCCTTTCTTTTTTAAATTAACCACTCAATTTCCATCTTCAGAAATCAGTTGATGAACAAGAAATGCAGGGTTTGGCATCCATGTGATGAAACCTTGAGGCATATGGCATTGTTAAACTTTACTCGAACCCTAAGCTCCTGCTGAACCACACTATGTAGAAACCCCCCTGACCCATCGGTGTTCTCAGAAAGGTTCACTGTAAAGAAGGACTCTTCTCTGACTTAGAGAAAACTCACTCTCCATTCTTTTTCATGTATCCCATAAGACTTGCAGATTTCACCGTCTTGTTTGTATTGTGACAAGTTGTGCCAGAGATCCTTTCCCATTTTTTCTGAATGTTCTCAAAGGGGAGACAGATCTTTGAACTTCCTTTTTGTCTCATGAACGATTTGGTGAGATTAGAAATCTTTGCTACCCTGAGACCAGTTAAACATTTTCTGTTCGCCTAATTGAAATGTGTCCTAATTGCAAATCAACCCCACCTATAAACTATTTTGTCTTCCTCCGGATGAAAGTCTAAGGAAAAACCACCAGTGAGCCATGACACTGATCACATCTGGAATGGGCTCCCCATTGCAATATCCTGAATAAAATTCTGTTTCTTTATTTGTCTTAGACAAAAAGGAGAATGTTCTTGCTTTTAATTGGAGTAGGGCTAATGCAGGTATAAGCAAAGATTTTCCATAGGGTTTTGTTAGTTAGCAAGACATACAAACCTGAACTGGATTTCTGAGCATGTCTAGACTGCTGTAAGGAAACATGTGATGGCCTGAAAGGTCGATCTCCTACATTGGAGTTGAGAGATGTGGATTCACTGATGCCACCTCTGCTCTCAATTTTCAAGAGTGCCTTAGTCAAGTCGCATTCCAGTTTTGAACCCTTTTGCCAGTAAGAATGTGGCAGAATTCAGTTCTAGACTTCAGAAAAGAACATGGAAAAGAATAGAGGGAAAGGGGTAGTTTTCCTCTGGAAATTGTAATTTTCTCATAAGCAATTTCATGAACATTCCTTTCCCTGTATGGTGGAAACAACTCTGAAATCCAAATCTACCCCTTCAGTTGTGGAAATTACACCTTCACAAGCTACTGGAAAAATCAAGACCAAGGGATTGACAATGTCTGGAACTAAACTCTAAAATTAAAATACAGTTGACTCGAACAACATGGAAGTTAGGGGTGCTAACCCCCATCCATACAGTCAAAAATTAACTAATAGCCTACTGTTATATGGAAATCTTACAGATAACATAAACTGTCTACAAATGTTGCCAGAAATGCTGCGTCTTGCTGCCTGTCACTACAGAAAGCCAATAAGCACAAACAGGAATTGAATCTATGAGCACTTTAATATTTCAGAACTCTGGCCGCTGAGGCAACGAACTAGGGTCCCCACAGGATGAGACAGCCTCCGCAATGAGTGTATAGGGAAAGGGGAGAGGAGAAAACACTCTCTATGGTGCCAACATCTTACATCTTCTACTGAGAGGCTCAGGTCTTTATTTACACTCTACACACCAAGAAGCAGGAAAGCAGGGAAACATCATTTGTAACATTTTTTAGGAAAAACAGGGGACCTTCAGACCCCAGCCCTGTGCAAAAACATGCTTTTGACAACAGCAGACCAACATGCATTACATTTTCTTAGGACTAGTGCAAAACAACATGTGTCCATCCATATACCACACATTGAGGCAGATGTAGTAACCCCCAGCTCCATCACAATCAACTAACCCTTTCCACCACAGGCCCCAAGCAAAAGGGAAATAATAAAATGAAACCCCAAACTATATCTATTCTTTACCATTCCATCCCCAAAAGGAGCCAATAACCCCAACCTGTCCTGAACCCAATAGTTCGTCATCAAAAGTGCTCAGCAACCAGTTATTTTGTTTGTTTATTTAGTAAAACAGCCAATCTTAAACCACCCCACCCCCCGTGGGAAATTTCCAATTAGCACTTAATATGCCTTTACAAGATGGTGACAGTAGTATTAGCCAAAACAGTGGAGTTCGGGCAGGGGCCAGCTTTGGGGCTCCTGATTTTTCAGGGTTGTCCCTCATGCCAGACTTTTGTCACTCAGCATGGCCCCCGGCACAAAAGTTTATCAGAACAGCCCGTCACAGCTGATGTTCCTCACGTTCAGCCCCCAGAACTTGCTAGCAGCTTCCTGGTTATCTTGGCCCTGGTACATCTAATGGTGTCAATGTCCAACACTCCTTCTGAAATCATCAGGGCAGAATCATCAGTTTAAAGCCAAGAATTTTAGCTTAAAAAAACAACACTTTGGTGGTGGGAAAATTGGTAACCGCTCCTGATGGAAGAAATCCTGGGGGCCTCCCTGGTGGCGCAGTGGGTTAAGCAACGCACTATGAAGCAAACCACAGCCACTGCAGCATGAGTTCGATCCCTGCTGCCAGCCAGGCGGGGGACCCACATGGTGCAGCAGACCTCTCCTGCCTCGCCCGCTGCTCCCCTCAGCAGTGTACTTCCGTCGATCTGCCTGTTCTGCTTCCTGCTCTCTGTGGTCAATCCTCTCACCCCCACCCCACACCTCTGGCCTGTACCCCAGCTCTTGTATGCATAAATAAATAAATCTTTAAAAAAAAAAAAAAAGAAATCCTGTATGGTAAAAAAATTAAAAAGGATGTTTAAAAATAAGAAACTGGGAAAATAAGATTAGTCATATAGTCTGTACATGCAGCCCATACTATATGTTGTGTCCTACCCATCCTCCCTGGCACCCTGTCATATACATACATTTGTACATTATATGTATTATATATTATATACTATTTTTTTACAATAAAGTAAGCTAGATAAAATGAAATGTTAGTAAGAAAATAACAGGTAGAGAAAATACAGTTAGAGTACTGTATGATATTTATTGATACTGTAACAGGGTCATCCCCAGGAAAGGGGGAAGTTCCTCTCTAAGTGGGTGGAGCTGAGCAGGGAAAAAAAAATTCTACAGAGAAAAAAACAGAAGGAAGGAAGGAAGAAGAAAGCAAAATAAAAAGCAGCAAGGAAACCTGGAGGAGGCACGTGGAGCAAAGCGACATGTGAAGAAACTGTGCTTGCTTTTTGGTCTTAAACTGGTTAAAACAGATGTGGGTGAGAGACCCGTGGAAAGGTTAACAATGGCAGCTTTCATCTTAATTTTAATTTTGCTTTTTTCCTCCCAAATTTGTCTAACTCTTTCTAAACCTTTTCTATGGGTCTCTACTAAAAGGTCCTTTAAACGTGTGGCAGATTTTTGGGCCTTGCTTTAAGCCAATCCTATATAACTAAACTTTTACCCTCAAGGAAATGGGTAATTTTAAATGCTTAACTTAGTCACTATATTCTTTGTCCTTTCTGTATTGTACCCTAGTTATATTAAAGTTCCTTTCCATTAAAAGTTTTATATGTTTGTCTTAATGAGGCAAATAACAAAACCCATTCAGAGAGGGCAGGTTTAAGGGTTCTGGGGTGCTCCTCTCCCTGTCCTGTAACAATACCATAAGTTTATATCGTTTATGTTAAGAATTCCACTCCACTGAAGTTCAAAATGTGCTGTTTAAGGGCCAACTATACTCACTTCCCACCATTTCATAGAAAGACCCCAGGATCTCAACTTTTGTTGAGCAAGTTTGTACAATTATGCCTGCGTGAAGAAGACAAAGCAGACAGGGCAAAAGTACAGAACGAGTCAGTAAAAGGAAAACCAGTACAAACCCTTCCCAAAAAGATCAGTTAGAATGTCGATGATCATGACAGTGATAGCCTTAAACAATGCAATTACAAATAGGTAATTACTGAATTTTACTATTCTAACTGTGATGGTTCAGAGGCTGGAAAGAGAAAAGCAGACTGAAAGCACAGCAATGTGCTGAACCCTAGAAGGCTGCAAAGCAGTGTTTTATCTAGTTTCCTACTCGGGAAACTAATAATTTAGTGAGATGGAACACACCTTTTCAAATAAATGCAGATTTTTGGTTAAAGCAATGTGCTTGTCCATGCAAACACAGCTCTAGGAAAGTTCCCCAGAGCCCCTTTTCACCCACCTGCTGCCCTTAAAGGGCCCTCAATGGAGATATTTTGGAGCAACACAGGTTTACCTTTCTGAGTCTTGACTGACCCTTATTTTTAGGACTGCTGTCTCTGGAATCCCCAGGCCCACTCCAGCCCTAACACCGCAATCCATGGGCTGTGGCTTCACCTGGCTATACTGCCCCCCTGGTGGTCATGGGCTGTTTTTTCCCACCTGGAATTCTGAAGACAGAAGAGGAGAAGATGGGTTTTTAGCAGTGGAGAACACTTTCTTGACTGATAACTTTGAGTTCCCCGTGTGAATGCATTCTTTGGCTAGCCATCTGAGACACTATAACTTGTTGAACATGTCAATGAAACTGCAAACCTGGGGGGATGTCACAGACACACATACGTACACTTACAATTGCAGGACACGACTCAAACATGGAGAATAACAACAAAAACAGGATTTATTTACAGGGAAGAAATTGGGAGAGATGAGACGAGAGAGAGTTTTAAAGAGGCCAATGGCTCTGTTTTACCGCAGACAGTGTCCGTGTAGCCAAGGCCAAACCAAAAGCTGCCCATGAATGATGGCATTGCCTCTCAGATGAGAGCCTCAGATGAGCAACGCACCAATCAAAAGTGGTGAAGCAGGACCTAACTTGTGGTGGCCATGAGAGGTGAGCACAGTTGGCACTGCTGAGGCAGTGTTGATCAGCAGCCTGAGCTCATCAGCAGCAGCTCTGGAGAGGCAAGCAATGCAGAAGGCAGGATCAAAGATTGTCCCCCAAGTGGGTCTGCTGCCTTGGCTTTAAAAGTTTTCATTTCTCCCCTTGCACCCAACAGCCCCCACTCAGGGAAGGGGTTAAAGCTCCATCTTCTATGGGCAGGCACCTGGAAAAACTACTTTATAGGGGAGGTCCAGGAGCCAGGCATGGTGCCACTTGGCCAACAGAGCTGGTTTGGCTATGTACAAGCGGGGGGCATCAGAGCCAGGCGAAGCCACAGATGGTACCCAGAATAGTGGGAGGTAAGAGGCAAGGCATGTAGTCAAGCTACACCAAGCAAGGCCATACAGTGGATGTTCGGCTCTACTGCACCCCAGTCCGGTTCCTGACAGCACCACTGAACCCGAACTACAGATGTCTTGGGACCCCAGTGCTCTCCTGGTGAGGGCCGTGCTACTCATGCTGTGTGACAAAAGTCCAGCATGAGGGACACTCCTGAAAAATCAGGAGCGCTAAAGCTGGCCCCTGCCAGATTCCATTTTGTTTTGGGTGATCCTATAATTATAGGCTTATGATATGTGCATAGCTGGAGGGTAATCCACGGGAGGGTTGTGAAATTGGTTGCAGTGCATTTGATGGCGGTTTTACAAAAATTCAAAAAAGCAGTTTTTCGAGCCCAAACACTTACCATGGGAAACTGACCTTGGGAACCAAAACAAGACCCCTGTAGCTTGGCACTTTATGAAAGGCTATATGCAGGTGGCTTTGCATCTCCCAGATGATAAACAAATCACTTGTATCTTTTCTCCTGTCCCCATTTTTCTGCCTTCATTCCACTGAATCAAATTGTATATAGAGGGACTCCCTTAATATCAGAAAACATTACTGAATAGTTCTGGGTTCAGGATAACTTGGGGCTATTGGTTCCTTTTGAAGATTAAATGATAGGGTGTAGGTATAATTTAAGTTTTAATTTTAGTATTCTCTTTTATTGGTGGCCTGTAGTAGAACAAAATAGTTAATGGTGATGGGACAAAGTTGTTATGCAGGTGGCGGGCATAAACATTATGTTTTGCACCAGTCCTAAGAAAATGTAACTTGCATGTTGCTCTGCTGTTCTCAAAACATGTTTTTGCATAGGGCTAGTGGCCATGAAGATCCCCTGTTTTTCCTAAGGAAATGTTACAAATGATGTTTCCCTGCTTTCCTGCTTTTTGTGTGTAAAGTATAAAATAAAGACCTGCTGAGCCTCTCAGTGGAAGATGTTGGTACCCAAGAAAGAGTGTCTGTGTTTTCTCATTCCCTCTCCCCTTTCCCTATACATTCATCTGCTGACGCTGTCTCATCCTGTGGGGACCCTGGTTCGTTGCAGAGCTGGTCTGTGGCACTTCCTTTTTTTTAAAAAAAAAATTTATTTATGCATTCATGAACTGGGGTACAGGCCAGAGTCCAGGGAGGTGAGAGGATTCACTAGAGACAGAGTGGGGAGCAGAACAGGCAGACTGACCGAAACACACACTGAGGGGAGCAGCAGGTGAGACAGGAGAGGTCTGCTGCACCATGTGGTTCCCCTCCCTGGCCGGGGATCGAACTCGTGCTGCAGTGGTTGCAATAGCTTCATAGTGCTGCAGTGGTTGCAATAGCTTCATAGTGCTGAGACGTAGCCCTTGCACCACCAGGGAGGTTCTCCGTCACTGTTTCTATGGTGATAAAGGTCAGATGTCTAGGTACCGGACTGCAACCTCAGAAGGCTGCAACCTTAGAGGGCTGGTGCAAAGCTGCAATCACAGAATTCAAATGTGTTCACAGCTTGCTGAAGGGATCATACATCCAAAATCTGGTGGAGGCCTGGGCTCAAAGTGGCAGTGAGGGCGGCAGCACAGGGGGTTCAACGTCAGAGAAACCCTCAGCCAGCAGTACATGTGTTGTCTCTGGAGTAGATCAGAGTCATTTAAAACACCGAAGAGCTCGCAGAGCACCCACTGCTGCCCTGAGACCTGGACTCAGGTCTGCTCCTCGAACCCTCCATGGAGCATAACGAGAACAAGAGAGACTCTACCATCTGCCAGAGCAACGGCAGCTTCGCGTCCCCGGCTCCGACACTCACAGTTTCCGTCTTCTACAGAGGCCCCTTCATCCCAGTCCACTGGCACCATCTGCCGGGCGTCTCCGGAGTATGGGATCTTTTCCAGCTGATTTGTTTTTTCCTGAAATAATTTCAGTAAGTGCCAAAGCTCTGTGCGTCAAAGTTCCGTCCAGACGCTACCACCAGCACAGCACTGGCAATGTTGATTATTTCTATTCCGTAATTGGAATTTGTGATTTCAATACTGGAATTGCAAAAGCTTTAACTTCCCAACTCCCGTTTTACCTTAAGTTTAAAAACTCAAGTAAATTCACTTCAGGCTACCACTTGTGCGGCATATACCCAACACAGTGGCCTAGGTGAAAAGAGAGGAAGTAAACAAGACAAAGTATTACATTCCTTAGCCCAGCTCCAAAGATAGAGCTGGGTTTCCTCCCAAACCATTAAATTACAAATTAACCCTCATCAACCAAAAATTCCAGACCATGCTTCTTGGAAGTTTCTGAACCGGTTCCCATTATATTTCTAAGTTGAAAATTCCCATAGGTGCCATCTAAAGTGATTAGATACAAAGAGGGGTGGGGAGATATACCTATGCACACAGACAGCAACCTTAGTTTTTGTTTAAGCCACAAGGAATATCTTACACAACAGCAGTTTTAAGACACTCTCCAAAAATTAAAAAGTCCAAATCAAAGCCAAGTTGTTTCCATGGGCATTTTTAAAAAATTTTTTTTAAAGATTTATTTATGCATACAAGCACTGGGGTACAGGCCAGAGGTATGGGGGGTGAGAGGATTCACCACAGACAGAGCAGGGAGCAGAACAGGCAGATCAATGGAGGTACACTGCTGAGGAGAGCAGCGGACACAGCAGGAGGGGTCTGCCACGCCATGTGGGTCCCCCCGCCCCACCCCGGCCGGCGGCAGGGATCAAACTCGTGCTGCAGTGGCTGCGGTTTGCTTCATAGGGCGTTGCTTAACCCACTGTGCCACCAGGGAGGCCCCTCCATGGGCATTTATACACTGTACAAAAATGAAAAATAATGTAAAGTATATATAAAATATGAAAATTAAAAAAACAAAACTATTCCCTGTCACTGGATGTTAAATAATGTATTTAATATGGATTGTATGTCTTCCCAAGCAGGCCAATGGAAGGCAAAAATAGAATCAAACAAACTGGCCATCTTTAAGATCCTGTCAGTACCGAGGGACAAAATTTCTTGGATTCAGTAGCTTCCCAGTGGAAAAGAAACTGTATGAACAATAATCTCCAGCAGGCTGGAACTATTGGTTCAGCCCACCCACTGGAAATTGGTGAAAAGAGAACTGTCCTACCCCAGGTCGCTCCTGTGGTCAGATTAGGTGCCATGAGGAGACATCATCCCAGTCATATTTGGAATGTTAGTGCAGCCTTTCCAGAAGGGGCCCTGGTCTCTCAGAAGGGATTCTTCCCTGACAGATTCAAGATCTCCAGTGAGTACTGGAGTCCTTTTTCTGTGCTTCCCCGTTACAACTATCAGGGTGAGGGGAAGGTTGATCCCTTTGCTTTGTGCTATCCAACGGGCCTCTGCCTATTCTAAATCTAATTGATGGAAGGTAGCCAGAATTTGTTCTTGCAGACTTTCAAGTAAAGTAGGAGGCTCAACTCCTCTTATATCAAAAAGGAAAATAAACACACACACCCTCAAGAAACCCTCCAGAAGTAAAAATCCTAAATTGGAGTTTGTAAACCAGGCACAAATGAGTACCTATAGAATCTTAAAAAACAGGAAGCAAAAATCAGGGGCCTCCCTGGTGGTGCAATGGGTTAAGCAACGCACTATGAAGCAAACCATAGCCACTCAGCACCAGTTCAATACCTGCTGCCACCAGCCAGGGAGGTGACCCACATGGTATGGCAGACCTCTCCTGCCTCACCCGCTGCTCCCCTCAGCAGCCTATCTCAGTAGATCTGGCTGTTCTGCTCCCCACTCTGTCTCTGGTGACTCCGCTCACCTCCTGTGACTCTGGCCTGTACCCCAGTGCTTGTATGCATAAATAAATAAATCTTTTTAAAAAAAAAACAGAAAGCAAAAATCAACTTGGATACACCAGACCTTATCAGATCTACAAAACCAAAACCAAGAACAGAATAGAAGGAGAAGGAAGAGGAAGAGAAGGAGGAGAAACAAAAGGAGAAGTAGAGTCACCTAAACTCAAGGTTGAACCCATGTCTAAATCACAAATAACTCTAAATTAGAGACTGAAAAATCCGGCTATGTGTCCAGCAAATGCAGTGCACTTACAGTGGTCAGCATAAGGAACAGACCTTAGGGCTGGTCAGTCACAGGTGTTTGGGCCCATGCTGGGTGCCAAGCTGAATTCCTGCAAACCTGGGGGAAATGTCACAGAAGGTGGGTCCACACCCACACACTTAACAATTTCAGGACATGACTCAAACACCAAGAATAACAACGAAAACAGGATTTATTTACAGGGAAAAAAATTGGTAGAAATATCTGTGTGTGTGTGTGTGTGTGTGTGTGTGTGAGAGAGAGAGAGAGAGAGAGAGAGTCCTTTCTAAGGAAGAGATGGCTCTGTCCTACCCCAGATAGTGCTCATACAGCAAAGTCCAAACCAAAAGTTGCTCCCAAACAATCAGACAACGGCAGTGTTCCTTCAGTGAAAGCCTGGAGCAGAGTCAGGACCGAACCCATGGCAGCAGACGGTGATCACAGCAGCTGGAATCCAGGCAGCAGCCCCAGAGACAGCAGCAGCGTACAGAGATGAGTAGATCCGAAGGCAGGAACCCGAGTTTGTCCCTGGTTTTTAAGTTTCAGAATCCTCTCTGCCCCTCTTCCCTTTGCTTCCAACAGCCCCTCTCAGGAAGGGTGTCAACGCTCTAGTCTACAGGTAGGCACCTGGCAGCACAGCCTGGCAAGGGGTGGGGGTTCTGGAGCCAGGGAATGTTGGGGTGCAGAGGGGGCACAAAGGAACCAGGTAGCCAGCTGGGCTGCAAGATGCATATGAGGCTCTGCTGCTCACACGGCAGGTTCCTGACAGTGCCACAGAGCCTGGAGTGGCAGTGTGGCTCAGGCCTCCTGCTCCTCTTACATGGGGAGCAAGAGGTCAGCACTGTAAGGAGCAGCCTGACAGTGGCGAGCCTGCAGAGTCCTGGGCTCTGAACTTAATCCTGGGTTCATTGTGCTTGGGGAGCTGGGACAAGCTGCCAGCCTTTTAAGAGTCTCGGTTTCCCCATGTATGAAAGGAAGGGATTGCGTTGAGGCCATTTTACTATGTCAGAGAAGCCAGGTCTCCAAGTCTTACCCTCCTTCTTGCCCTGAGCCACTAGGGGGCGCTGCCAGCGAAGAAGCAAGTACATTCTAAGCTGGCAATACTACCCCCTACGATCTACACATTCAAGGCAATCTTTACCGTATTCCAATTTGATTTTTTTTTTTTTGCAGAAATGGAAAAACCGGTCCTAAAGTTCATATGGAATTTCAATTTTAACTCCTAAAGATCCAAAACAATCTTTTTTTTTTAAAAGATTTATTTATTTATGCATACAAGAACTGGGATACAGGCCAGAGGTGTGGGAGGTGAGAGGATTCACCACAGAGAGCGGGAAGCAGAACAGCAGATCAACTGATATACACTGCTGAGGGGAGCAGCGGGCACAGCAGGAGAGGTCTGCTGCACCATGTGGGGTCCCTCCCTGGCTGGCAGCAGGGATCGAACTCGTGCTGCAGTGGCTGCGGTCTGCTTCATAGTCAGTTGCTTAACCCACTGAGCCGCCAGGGAGGCCCCCCAAAACAATCTTAAGTGAGAACAATAAACTCGGAGGATTCACACTTTGTGAGTCCAAATTTTACTGCAGAGTTACAATAAAAACAGTGTGTCATTGACATAAGTACAGACATGTACTTATATACTGAATTGAATTCAATGTTCAATTGAATAGAATTCAACTATTAATTAAACTCTAGACTTTATTTAGAATATTCAATTGAATAGAAATAAATGCTCACATTTATACTCCACTGATATTTGACTGGGGTGCTAAGACCAGTCAGTGAGGGAAAGAGTAGTTTCTTCAGCAAATGGTTCCACAACAAAAAACTGAACCCTACCTCACATCACATATAAAAACTAACTCAAAATGGGTCAAAGACCTAAATATAATAGTTAAAATAATAAAACTTTTAGAGAAAATAGAAGCAAAGCCACACGATCCTTCATTCAACAATGGTGTCTGAAATATGACACCAAAAGACAAAATTGATACATTTTCATTTACCAAGCTAAAAACTTCTGCTCAGTACATTTTCACTACTAAGAGAGTGAAGAGACAACCTAATGGTGTAACAGCTGGACTATCCAAAGAACTCCGGCAGCTCTTAACAAGATGTACACCACAATTCAAAAATGACCAAGGTGGGCCTCCCTGGTGGCACAGTAGGTTAAGCAATGCACTATGAAGCAAACCGCAGCCACTGCAGCACGAGTTCAACCCCTGCTGCCGGCCAGGGAGGGGACCCACATGGTGAGGCAGACCTCTCCTGCCTCACCCGCTGCATCTCTCGGCAGTGTGTTTCCGTCTGTCTGTCTGTTCTGCTCCCCGCTCTGTCTGGTGAATCCTCTCACCTCCCGCGACTCTGGCCTGTACCCCAGCTCTTGTGTGCATAAATAAAGAAATCTTTAAAAAAAAAAATGACCAAGGAGTTACATAAGTGACCAATGAGCAATAAATGATGTTTAGCATCATTACTCATTACAAACATGAAAATCAAAATCACAATGAAATGTTACATCATACTCATTAGAATTGCGGGCGGGCCGTGCTACTCATGCTGAGTGACAAAAGTCCGGCATGAGGGACAACCCTGAAAAATCAGGAGCCCCAAAGCTGGCCCCTGCCCGATCTCCACTGTTTTGGCTGAAATTACTGTCACCATCTTGTAAAGGCATATTAAGTGCTAATTGGAAATTTCCCACGGTGGGGGGGTTTAAGATTGGCTGTTTTACCAAACAAAATAACTGGTTGCTGAGCACTTTTGATGACGAACTATTGGGTTCAGGACAGGTTGGGGTTATTGGCTCCTTTTGGGGAAGGAATGGTAAAGAAGAGATACAATTTGGGGTTTCATTTTATTGTTTCCCTTTTGCTTGGGGCCTGTGGTGGAAAGGGCTAGTTGATTGTGATGGAGCTGGGGGTTACTACATCTGCCTCAATGTGTGGTATATGGATGGACACATGTTGTTTTGCATTAGTCCTAAGAAAATGTAATGCATGTTGTTCTGCTTTGTCAAAAGCATGTTTTTGCACAGGGCTGGGGCCTGAAGGTCCCCTGTTTTTCCTAAAAAATGTTACAAATGCTGTTTCCCTGCTTCTTGTGTGCAGAGTATAAATAAAGAACTGCTGAGCCTCTCAGTGGAAGATGTAAGATGTTGGCACCATAGAAAGAGTGTCTGGGTTTTCTTGTCCCCTTTCCCTATTCATTCATCGCTGAGGCTGTCTCATCCCGTGGGAACCCTGGTTTGTTGCTGCAGCTGGCCTGCAGTGAGAATGGCCATAGTCAAAATAAATGAAACTATCAGGTGTTGGTGAGGATGTGAAGAAATTGGAATTTTCATATAGTTGTTGATGGGAAGGTAAAATTATGCAGCCACTGTGAAAAAAGTCTGGCCATTTCTCATAAAGGTAAATAGAGAATCACCACCTGGCTCAGCAATTTCATTCTTTGGCATAGCTCACAAAGAATTGAAAACAGGGACCCAAATGGATTTTTGATTTTTTTTTTAATTTTGAAATAATTTTAGATTAACAGAAAATTTATGAGCATCATATATGCCTCATACTGTTTCCCTTAATATTCAGATCTTACATTACCATTTATCAAAACCAAGATCAGTGTTCTACAGACTATTAATTAAACTCTAGGCTTTATTTAGATTTCATCAGCTTTTCTATGAATGTTCTCTCTTCCCCAGGATCCCATCCAGAATACCACAGTGCATGTCCCGTGACCTTGACAGTTTTTAGGTATCCTGGTTAGTATATTTGTAGGATACCCCTTGATTTGGTTTGTCTGATGTTTTTCTCATGGTTAGACTTCAGTTGTGGGTTTGGGGGAAGAAAGCCACAGAAATGAAGTGTTCTTCTCATCATAGCATATCAGCATGACATCACAGGGGATGTGAAGCGTCATCGCTTATCTTATTAGTCCGTAGAGCTACCATAACAAATGCCACAGATTGGATGGTTTAAACAACAGGGGTTTATTTTCTTACAGTCACTGGGAGAAGTTCCAGATCGAGGTGTTAACAGGGTGAGTTTCTCTCGTTGGCTTGAAGACAGCCACATTCCACCTCTTTCTTCTGATGGTCTTTCCTATATGGCTTTGCATTTTGTTCTTTTCTTATAAAGACATCAGTTAGATTGGATTGGGGCCCAACCTAATGACCTCATTTAACATTACCTTCTTCAAATAGACCCTCTCCCCAAATAGACCCCCATTCAGAGGTACTGCAGGAAGGGCTTCAGCAGATGAATTTGGGTACACAATTCAGCTTAACACTTGGTTAAGGTAGTATCTTCTAGGGTTTTCTAGTTACTACTTTTCTCTTCCTGTATGAGTCACTAAGTACAGCCCACAAAGGGAGATATGTGGGATATTTTTCATTGAAAACAAAGGAGCAAGCAAAGATTCCCTGGCAAGTGCTTTTCATGTATCATGAATCTGTGCAACCGTGGAGGTGTGGGAACTTCGAGAGCCTTTCCTACCCTCTGCCCCCCACAATAGTTTTCTGCAGAGCGGGGCCCAGCAGACACCCCCTGAGCAAATGACTGAGTGACTTGGACAGCAAGAATCCCATGGTGAACCGCCATAATGTCCTAGACATCATTCTGGCTCCTAGAGTCTATTTATTTCTTGGTTTGTTTGTTTGTTTAAGATTTATTTATTGATGCACAGAAGAACTTGGGTACAGGCCAGAGTTGTGGGGGGTAAGAGGATTCACGAGAGGCAGAGTGGGGAGCAGAACAGGCAGACTGACTGAAATACACTGCTGAGGGGAGCAGTGGGTGAGGCAGGCGAGATCTGCTGCTCCATGTGGGTCCCCTCCCTGGCAGGGGATTGAACTCGTGCTGCAGTGACTCTGGAAATTCCACAGTGAAGAGCTCAACCTCTTGTGCCACGAGGGAGGCCCAGCACTATATTTAGATGGTATAAATTAGATGGAATAACTGTATTCCATCTTTAACAGTATAGCTGGCCCAGCATTTGTGTTCTGTAGTGCAGTAACATTTTGATTTCTTTGTTATTGTTATTCTGTCTTGTGCAAGAGCTGGGAGTAGGGTGGGGAGAGTCTCTAGGGGCAAACTTCTTATGTGTTCTTTGCAACCAGTAACTTGATTGCAGTGCTGCATTCACTGTGAAGAAAATTATTGAAGTTTCCCTGAATGCTGGTTTGAAGAAGCCACAAATTTGGCAACCAAACTTGATATTCAAATGAAATACCCTGGGAAATTCTGCAGAGCTCAGCAAGGTAAACTGGATTCTCACTGCTAACCTCTGAGAGTTCCTAGAAACTCTGTTTTCCAATGTGGAGCATATTATTAAGAAACAGAAAAACATATTCTCAGAACATCACCTGGAAGTTTTCATTTATTTTTTAAAAAGATTTTATTTATTTATGCGTACAAAGCTGGGGTACAGGCCAGAGTCGCGGGAGGTGAGAGGATTCACCAGAGACAGAATGGGGAGTAGAACAGGCAGACTGACCGAAACACACTGCTGAGGAGAGCAGCTGGTGAGGCAGGAGAGGTCTGCTGTGCCATGTGGGTCCCCTCCCTGGCCAGGGATTGAACTAGTGCTGCTGTGCCACGGTTGCTTCACAGTGCAGCGCTCAACCCGCTGCACCACCAGGGAAGCCCCTGGAAGTTTTTAAATGCCTATCTCTGGTACCTTCTGTCATGGGACAGCTCAAAATTAACATGTCTGAGGAGTACCATGCAGACTTGTCAGAAGTGACCACTGAGCTACGCTGTTGGAGAATCAGGTGGAAACACTGAAGGAAAGACCAAGAGCTTCCACCAACGTTTCTGAAGCCTGCCTTCTTCCAGACTTCAAGGTTTCCCCCAGTGTTTACGCACTGCTGAAGGTCCTGTGTATTCTTCCTGTGATGAAGGTGAAAATGAACACTATGGAAATGGGTGAAAGTGTCTCATAATATACCTAAAGAACATTTTAACACACCAATGGTCAAGTAACACGACTTTGCTTGATATAAATTTTGATATAAACATGATCTGGATTTAAAGGTGGACACATATATCAAACTCTATCCAACTAAGTCAGAGCTTCCTGTAGATGGTTCAGAAACCATTGAAAATACCTAAGATTTTTAAAATAGACTTTCCCTTATGTTTGATATTTGAGAAAATGTGTATAGAATTTGAAAAAAATTGTATAGAAAAGCTATAAGGTGTATGTAGGTCACTTAATCACTGTATAGCTTGACCTATAGAATGCTCACTGAGTACATTATCCATTAACAATCTACCTATTTAGGGGCCTCCCTGGTGGCACAGTGGGTTAAGCAACGCACTATGAAGCAAAGCACAGCCACTGCAGCATGAGTTTGATCCCTTCCACCACTCAGGGGTGACCCACATGGCTCAGCAGACCTCTCCTGCCTGGACCACTGCTCCCCTCAGCAGTGTACTTCAGTCAGTCTGCCTGTTATGCTCCCCACTCTGTCTCTGGTGAATCCTCTCACTCCCCGCACCTGTGGCCTGTATCCCAGTTCTTGTATGCATAAATAAATAAATCTTAAAAAAAATAACAATCTACCTACTTAGATGGTTTGAACTCTCATATTTGGGAAACCTAACTGTCCTTCCAGAAGATAGCATTAAAAATCTACTTACACTTCTGTGTAATAACAGCTAGTAGCACTTTGGTATTATTTTAGTTTAATCATTTTAGATAAAACATTATCACTGTGGATTTGTGTTATCAGTTCTTTGAAGAAACCAATATTGGGAAAGCATAGAAGGAAGGAATACATTTCATAAAATCTTACAATGAAGCTCATGACTGAAGAATTTTAAGTGTGTTGTTAAAAATCTATAATGGATAATTAAGGGAATTACCAGATAGTGAGAGGAGCTGTGAGCTTGCCAAAGGAGGGTTTCCAAGTGGATTTTGTCTTTATCAAATGATCTTGAAGAGACAAGTCACTGTTTGAATGGAGTATTGTACCATGTCTCGCCATTGTCTTTTACAGTCTCTTGCTGAGCTGACATCTCGTGAGCTTTTTACAGGTATATGCTGAACACTCTTTCATGGACGGAATCAGAGGCCAGGGACACTGGCAAGTGATTTGCTGTTTTCTCCTTTTTCCACTACTGAGCCTACGGCCTCATCTTGATGTATAAGCAAAACCTGGAAAACCTACAAAAATAAGTGTTTATCTAGGAAGAATACAGGCAATATTGCCGTTGTTTTGGGGGAGGAAACTCCATTTTGCACAGTTTATTTCAACCTAAATAAAAGGTGAATGTTGTTTTTTCTAAAAGATACCAGATTTCAGTGACTTGACATAATTTCTTTTTGCGCTCTTGTGAATGGGTAGTGGGGTCAGCAGCAGGAATGGAGGTGGCCCTATGCTTCCTGCCGTCACCCAGAACCCAGGTTCACTCTCCAGTGGGGTTGAAGCCCCACCCTCCCCCAGGACTTCAGCCCCACTGCTGAACACTGCAGGCCACCAGCAGGAGGACAAAGTGCAGATATGGCATGGGAAGTTTTGTAGAGCCCGGACTGGAGTGGAGTTTATTACTTACACTCATTCATAGCCACTCCTAACTATGATGAGGCCAGGAGTATCCCACCAGAGCTGACCCACCAAAAGGAAGCTGATCTTTGTAGACACAGACCATTCCGGCCAGGGGTAAGAAAGTCATCCTGATCTGTTCTTTGTTGTTGTTTTTTTTCCCCCTGAGAAATGACATTCTTAGAAATGTACCTTTCACCCTCAACCTCTGCTAAGAGTGAGGCAAAGTATTGTTACCATCATCATGATCAGCATCATTTAGCTGGTCTATCGAACTGCCGCATAATCGAGTTTTGCTTTCTTTTTCACCACCATAACCTTCCCAGAACAATCAAATTAATCATCAGGATGCCATCAATGAGGCTTCCAGGGCAGAGGTCCCCTGTTTATGGCCAGTGGTATCGGTCTAAATGCCAGGGCCAAAGACAGCTCACTTGATTGCCCACAGTTCTCCAGAGAGTAGAAAGTGGCTCTTGTGTTTTGTGTCCATATTTTCCCCTCCTGTTGCCTTGGAAGAGTCTCTAGGTGGGTTCAAGTTGATTATTGCTATAAAGCATAATCAGAAGTGAGTCTTTTTCTTCTGGACTGAGATGATGGAGACATTCCTGGACTTTCAGGACTTTGGACCGGGCTCCACCTAGTCTGAAAATGTCCATCTCAAAGTTGCTGAACAGGGAGGGTGAATGACTGATGACACGGTTATTTCCTTGGTGTGTCACAGCCAATAACCTCACAGGAGTCCCAGTTCAATATTCCTTTCCCGCACGCTCCAGATCTTCCTGCCATTCAGGTAGGTCAAGTGCAGGGTCATCTCTTCTGGGAGGACTTTCGTTCTCCTGTTTGCTGGGACCTCCCCTTTCTCTCAGCCCTGATTGCCCTTTGGCTGTTGAATGATCCATAGTTCCTTGTGGGGGGTGATTTTGACCCCCAGAAGACACTGGCAGTATCTGCAGGAATTTCCACTGTCACTTCTGGGGCAGTGCATCTTGTAGGTGGAGGCTTGGGGTGCTGTGAACATCCTACAACCTACAGAGAGATCTTAGAAACTGTGTCGTTCTCTATGGATGCTCTGTCTGGCTGTTATTTGCAGGCAGCCATTGGAAGAAGGCCAGGGAGGACTCAGCCTGGCTCGGGGAGCCCCAGAGTAGGGGGCTTGCTGTTTCCGGATGCTGCCAGGAACAGCCGTGGATTCCTTTAGGAGTGAAACGGTGTATTTCTAAGCCAGAGGAGTCATGTGAAAGTGCCATGTGAAACCCCAAAACGAGTGTTGGTTCAGAAACTGGAAGAAATGTTTAGGGAGGCAGAGTCTGGTGGAAGTGGAGCTGTACTGGGGTGAAGGAGGCGAGGTGGGGGCTTGTCAGAACGGCTCAGAAAAACCAGCTTCCTCCAAGTGGCAGTCACTGAATCCATTCCCAGCTTGCTTTCCTGACTTGATCACAGAGGTTTGCTTGTAGGAAACTCCTGGCTATCTAGACAAAAGGAGCCTTGAGCAGAGGAAACTGAGGTTCCCCGGAGCCCCCTGTAGGAGGCACAGCTCTCCGCTCTCTGAAGCTACGTGGGCCCTGTCTCTCTGCTCACTTGTTTCCTTGCCCATTTCTCTCCCTCCAGCACTTGGTTCTCACCTTCCAAAGGGTCCACGTTCAGGGTTTCTTCCCCTGCCTGGCCTCAACATTGTCTGATAGATGATAGCTGGTTCCCGCATTTCTACCTCCAGTCCCTGTATCTCTGTAAGTCATGGGAAAGGGACAGACCCAACAATTCTTACTGAACCAACTGCAGGGTCTCTGAGGCCTCTCTATCCAAGGAAAGGAAGTGCTATAAATTCCTCTCTAAGCACTCTTTCCGCCCATCTTCAAAGTTCTTTGTGGCTGGGCTCCCCTCACACTCACTGGAGTTTCCCTCCAGGGACAGCCTACGCCCTCCAGTCTGGCCTCCCCCAGGGCCTAGGGCCTGGTGGCTTTCTCCTCAGAAGGGTCTGTATGCACTTCACAGCCCAAACTGTGAAATGAAGCCCCAATTCATCCAGATCCAAGGCCAAGCCAGCCCCCTCTCCCCCCGGGGAGCTTGCTGGGAATCTCATTGACTCTTGGGGGTCACTTGACTTCTTAGTCCAGGTCCCTTTGTCCGGTGCTGAGCCCGCTCATCGCGGCTGGGTCCCTGGTGGTCAGTGTGCTGCACTGGCGCCCGAGGCCACAGCACTAACGTGCATCTCTGGGGCATCAGTGAGCGGCAGTGTGGGGAGGAATCATATCACAGAGGAGGAAAATTCGAGGCACGTGGCTTTTAGCTCTGTTGCGAGGCTTTCTAGCTACCCCAGGCATCGCCTGCATGTGTGCCCCAGTAGGACACGGGTGCTCTGGAGCTCTGCCATGGGCTTCCTGAGGGTCCCCATAGTGCCTGGGAAGAGGCTGGGCTCATCACGCTCAGTTGCTTGTCACTTCGGGTGACTGGTGGCAGCCACAGGTGTGTAGAGCACAGACCCTGATGGCCTCTGAGAACTCTGCCGAAGAGACCAGGGTTAAAGGTTAGACAGCTGAGAGACTCTGCTCACTGGGCCTGCAGGAGCTGTGTGGGAGTGGATGCGCCTGGAGCCCAAGGCCAAAGTCCTGTAATAAATTACGTGGGCCCAGCATGCTCAGCCATTTCCTTTCTCAGCCCTTCCGCCTCTCCTCTCCCTCGCTCTCCTACCTCCCAGAGCCTCTTTTCCCTGCTCTTTCAGAGTGGAGGGTGCGAGAGTCAGCAAGACCCCTTTGCTAACAAGGTAAGAGAGCACTGCGGGCCTTCTCTGCCTCCCAGGTGCCCTGGCCTTCCATCTGACAGCAAGGTGGAATGGGAGGAGCCAGTCACTACTGGGGAGGAGGGTCGCTGTGCAGAGGGTGGCTTGGGAGGCACTGATCTAGGTAGATGCTGTGGGCTTTTCTGGAAAGAAGTAGGGAAGCCCTGTGATGTAACGAGCTGGAGATCCCTTTCAGGGGCCTGGAAGTCCCAGTGAGAGATACAGGTTATCAGGCTGTGGCCGGCTGGGGTGCCCCCACCAACCTCGCTCCCAAAAGGGGAGGGGAGGAGATGCTGAGCGGGCTCGCTGCTTGTAGGAAGGCAGATTCACAGCCAGTGCCGTGGCTGCATACCCTGTTCCTTCGGCAGGAGGACCTCACGGCCGATCCTGGGCATGAGGGCAGCCTGGGTGCTGGTGACTGGGTGCTTGGTGGATTGTCAGCTGTGTCACATGGCCATGCTGCTGGCAGCACACTGATCTCTGTTTTATGGCCAAGGAAGCAGGACCCCTGGACCGTTGAGGTGTCCACAAGGACACAGCAGCGTGGACTGGACTCCAAAGTGCAGGCTTACACACCTGACCCGCCTACCTGCTGCCTGGCCTCTAAGCCTCTCCTTGGGTTGTCGGGGGGAAGTGGTAACAGAGGGGAGAGACACCCTTGCGGGTTGTCATAGTGATGGACATATGCTCTCATATCACAGAGGAGGAACATTGGAGTCAGAGACATGGGTTGGAAAGGTGGGTGCTGGCTAAGTCAGCAGCAATACTTCTTTTTCCCCCAGCTCCCATCTCCCCACTCACTTCTCAGGATCTTCTTGCCCATTGCGCCCCACACTGCCATTCAGTGATGCCCCAGAGATGCACGTTAGTGCTGTGGCCTCAGGCGCCAGTGTGGCACACTGACCACCTGGGACTCAGCTGCGATGAGCGGGCTCAGCACCGGACAAAGGGACCTGAACTAAGAAGTCAAGACACCCCCAAGAGTCAAGAACTTGCAAATATCCCAAGGGCTCCCCCTCAGTGGCCCTACCTGCCTACCTGAAGTAGGGGAAAGACTTGCTTCCATCCCCACCATGGCAGGTGGCCATCCACTCACCCACCCACCCCTCTACGTACTCATTTGCCTGCCCACTCACTCATGCACTCACCCATTCATCCCACCCTCCTCTCCACCCATCCTACCCATCCACCCATCCTTTCACCCATTCATCCATTCAGCAAATATGTCCCAAGACCCTACTGCAACAAGTAAGGCACAGTTCTCTCTTCAGTTTCTCACAGTTTTGGGGAGACATAAGCAATGTCACATAAAGCAGCTGTGGGTGCTGAGGTAGAACATCAGTGCTGCATGTGAGGGTATCTGTGCTGTACGTGTGTGCATGTGTGCTTGTTCCTTCCAAACCCCAGTGACTACAGAGACACTGGGGTGTAAGAGAGAATATGGGGTGCTTCAGGAAAGCCTGGAATTCCAGGCATCCTGCGTTGTGGGAAGAGGGGCATTATAAGACAAATGTGAGAAGGCAGGAAGGACTCTGAGTGCCGTAAATATGTGGCACAATCTTACCTGTGGGAAGGAATGACATGGACATTCATCTAAGTTACCATTTTTGTAGGCATAGAGTTGTTCTTAATAGTCTTTTATTATCCATTCAACATCGTTGGTATCGGATGAATTATCCATGGGTATCTCTGTTTCACTTTTTATATTAGAGAATTGTGTCTTCTTTTTTTTTGCTCTTGGTTAACCAGGCTAGAAATTATTAATTTCATTTTTTTTCAAAGAAATAAATTTTGGTTTCATTGATTTCTTTATTGATATCCTCTTTTCAATTTCATTGACTTCTACTTTAATTTTTATTTTTTTCCTCCTTACTTTATATTTCTATTGTTCCAGTTCCCTAAGGTGGGAGCTTAGATTATTGATTTTAAATTTTTTCTCCTTTTTCATTATAGATGTGCAGGAAATGTTATAAATTCCTCTCTAAGCACTCTTTTCACTACATTCCACAAAGGGCTGCATTTTCATTTTCTTTTTTTTTATTAATATAAAATATTTTTTAAAATTTACATATACTTGCCATCAATTGTAATCCCCATGTATTCCCCATCACCATCTCACCAGTGC
>JAGFMF010011748.1:266013-281594 GCA_019455555.1 Galemys pyrenaicus
ACCATCTGGTATTTTTCTTTTGCCTTCTGACTTACTTTGCTGAGCATAATCCCTTCCAGTTCCATCCATGTTCCTAGGAATGTGTCTAGTTTTTCATTTCTGATTGCTGAGTAGTATTCCATCGTGTATATGTACCACAGCTTCCCGATCCACTCATCTGCTTTGGGGCATTTAGGTTGTTTCCAGGTCTTACCTATTGTATGCATTTTCATTTTCACTTAACTGAAAATACAATTTTTTCTTGAGACTCATCTGTTATTTATAAATGTGTTTTTAAATCTCAATGCTTTGGGATTTCCCAGCTATTTTGATTTATAATTCCTTCATGGTCTGAGAGAAAACACTTTATGATTTCTATTCTTTTAAATTTGTTCAGATGTGTTATGGCCCAGAATATGGTCTGTCTTTGTGTTTTATGTGAATTTGAGAAGAATGTATGTTGTTATTGTTGGATGACATATTCTGTAACTATGATTATACCCATTTGATTAATGATTAATGATGCTATTGAATTCAACTATGTACTTACTAATTTTCTGCCTGCCAGGACTGCTGATAGAGGAATTTTCTAATCTCCAACTATGCTAATAGAGTCATCTTTTCTCCTTCTGGTCCTACCAGGTTTTGCCTCAGGTATTTTGATGTTCTGTTGTTAGATGCATACATGTTAAGTATTGTTATATTCCTTACAATTGTTTGTAAAGAATTGACCATGCCCCTCTTTCTTTATCCCTAATAATGATGTTTCCTTTGTCTCAAATTACTCCAGCTTCCTGGAGTAGTAATCATCATATATCTTGATAAATCATGATACATAATGATAGAACTTTCTGTATCTCTTAACTTTTAATCTATTCATGTATTTATGTGGTGTTTTGTAGATAGCATATAGTTGGAAACCTCAATTTTTTAATACATAAAATATCCATATTATTTGGAGATGAGGTAACAAGATGACTCAATTGCTAGTTTCATTCATTAAAGTAAATGATGCAGGGAAGGAGCAGGTTTTAAGATGAGGGAGATGAGTTTCTGTCATCACATTGTGTTTGATACGTTCAAGACACATCTGCTGAAAATACCCAGAGTAATAAACTCTGGTGGGTCTGGAGCCCAGGTTTAGATATAAAGGTTGGGGCCTCCCTGGTGGTACAGCAGGTTGAGCGCTGCACTGTGAATCATCTGCAGCACAGCAGTGTGAGTTCGATCCCCAGCCAGGGAGGGGACTCATATGGTGTAGCAGACCTCTCCTGCCTTGCCCGCTGCTCCCCTCAGCAGTGTGTTTCAGTTGATCTGCCTGTTCTGCTCCCCATTCTGTCTCTGGTGAATCCTCTCACCTCCTGTGACTCTGGCCTGTACCCCAGTTCTTGTATGCATAAATAAATCTTTAAAAAAAAAAGAAATGAAGGTTGGATAAATTAAGTTGGGGTACAGCACTGCCTTGATCTTGGCAGTGGCCCTGGGAGAGGAAGAGAATGCGTAGGGAAAGTACACAAGCTAAAGAGAATACTATGAAGGCTGCCAGGTAAGTGAGAATCAGTTTCAAAGACAGACTCCAAATGGCTTTACTCAAGTAAAGTGCAAAAAGGCAGAATTAAAATTTCTCTATTTTGTTTTCTTATCTTCTATCTGCCAACGTCTTTCTCTCATACATTGCTATTTCCAGGAAACTAGAACAACAGCCTCCCTAGCAGTGCTGGAATCACATTTCACAAGTTTGAGACTAGAGAAGAAAACCAATCCAGCTCCAATTCAAAACATTCCAAGCAATGAGTCTACATCTTTTGAAGGGAGGAGACTCTGTGGACATATAAATAACAATCGATATAGCAAAGGCCCTGACAGAGAGGTCACAGAGAGGGTGGCTGAAAAGCTTAGTGTGGGACCATTCGGGATCCTTTCTCTGAACAGGCCCTTAAGTGCTCACAGGTCTAGGGGAAGGCGAGTGGGCATTGCAGGACGGGTGACAGCGCTTGTATTTAGCGACCCAGGTCAAGCAGATGTTCTGCAGAGTGAGTGGTATGTGGGTCCTTTGAAATGGGGTTGCTTTGTTTTGTTTTATTTCATTTTGAGAAAGAGCTGGTCAGATCTGAGGAAGGGTCCTTAGGCATTTCTGAAGTCCTAGGGTCGGTGAAGCCTTCAAACTGCTCTGGTCCTTTGCATAAGGTACTAGGGACCATGCCTGGCTATGCTCAGGTTGGGACTGAATTTCACAATGTTTGAGCAGGAGTCACTGGTGCTCACAAGAGCTTGAGGGACCAGGGGCCACGTGCTATGTAGCCGATGGTGTTTGTTTTTATATTCCATTTATGGGTGTTTCTACGAACACTTCGCTCATAGTTTCCAGGTTCGTTGGGATAGGAATGAAGCTAGGACACAGGTGATAGATTGGGGAGAAATGGGGGTATTGAGGGATTATGTTGAAATTAGGGAACAATTGCTGATGGGAGGACCCCATAGTGCTGGGCTGGCATGGGGTCAGAAGTGGTAGTTGGAGGACGTGGCTTCTGGAGTGGAGAAGTTCTGGGACACGGGAAAACCAGGGCCAGCCATCGGGGGATGGAGGTCACTGGAGTCTGGGTGTCAGCAGAGTGGGAGTCCAAGACATGTGACAGGTCACTCCTCAGGAGAAGGCAGGACAGTCGAGAGGCATCTGTGAGGCAGATCCTTGTATCTGGAGAACTTGGGTGTCATGAGAGATGGGACAGAGGGTGACAGAGCTGGGGACCTTGGATGGCCTTGACTCTCTTCCTGAGGTGGAGAAGCAAGAGGCAAAGACACAGTCCTGTCTCTTCCCACCACGACCTCCCGTTTATCTGAGGAGGGAGATGGACACACTTCACCTTGAAAGAGCTGCCTGGGAGCAACTTTGTACTCTCCCACAGATTCTTATCCTTTCCCAGAGCTCCAGAGAAAGGAGGGTAAAGCGCATGGAGTTTGGAGTTAGACACCTTTTCTACTTCCCAGTGGAATGACTTGGGCAACATCTCAGTATTTCTCAGCTTCCAGAGTCCCACCAAAATGGGGATGGCAGGGTTTTCTCTCAGGACAGTGTCTGCTACAAAGGAGTCTCCCCCCAGGGGTGAGTGGATAGTTGGATTGTGGAGGCTCCCACCTCTTAAACGAACAAGCTGGCTTCCAAGTCATGCCTGACTGACTATGGCAGCTGCAGGTGTCCTGTGGGTACACAGCCTCCGGCCTCTTCCCCAGGAGAGAGGGACTGGAATCTTCCATTGCTCTGTCAGAAGCCTCAATGCCTGAGCATGAAAATTCCTTGGAGACCTCAGGGCCAGGAACACCAACAAAAATTCAGAGGCTGCTCTATGCCTCTGACCTCACAGTGGTCTGACAAAACCCGAGTCATTCCCCCTTCAGCCAAGAGCTCGGTAAGTCACCACAGGCCCTGCTCCAGCTCACAGCCCTGCCCACTGCCCAGGCCCTTGGGGACATGCACTCACAGGCCCCCTGAGCATCAAAGTGGGACTGGACTACAGCCTTCAAGAACACCCTTCCGAGAGCCTCAGACCGTCAGCCCGCGAGTCCTAGCAAGGGCTCTCCCTGTGTATCTCGCGGAAGTAGACAGTCAGGAGAGAATACTGTGCTTTGGGGGAGTTCTAGTGAGCCAGCACAGGGCAGGTTCACTTTGGATTGGGGCAGACAGGTGAATCCCTAGGGGACTTTTCAGGCCTCAGTGCTCTCCCAAGGAAGCAGTCACAGGCACACCAGGCAGGGAGGCTGGCACACAAGGAGGCAGGCACGGCTGGGTAGGGGCTGGGCGGCTCCCAGGCCCCTTGTGAATCTTGTTCTTTCTCTGGGCTCTCTCTGGCATTCTCTCAGGGTCTTGCCTCTCTGTAGTCACTCCCTCTCTCCTCGCTGTCCTTGTAGCCCTGGCTCCTAGGCTCAGCTGTGCCCACTTACCCATGTCCACACCCACGCTGCAGGTGTCCACAGTCAGGCAGGCATGCCCCGTGCCCACGCTCCCAAGTGCCTTAGTGTTAACACGATCAAGGCCACAGGGGATGGTGCAAAAAGCCTGATTAATTCATTTACCCCACATTTTCTAGAGAAAAATGTAATCTCAGTCCTTAAAAAGCCATCTACAATCTGATTATTATTTTTTGTTTTTACATTGTAGGTACTCAACAAATTCTGGGAGATTTAGGTTTTTGGGAAACATAAAATGTCCAGGAACTAAATAGAAACTAGAATGAGAAAATCCTTTATCTAACAGAGCAAGGTGGCCAGAAGATTCTGTCAGTCACCCGCCATCTACACCCAATTTTCTTTTACCTCCTTTCTTTTCTTTTTTAAGATTTATTTATTTATGCACACAAGAGCTGGGGTACAGGCCAGAGTCGCGGGATTCACCAGACAGAGCGGGGAGCAGAACAGGCAGACTGACTGAAACACACTGCCGAGGGTAGCAGCAGGCGAGGCAGGAGAGGTCTGCTGTGCCATGTGGGTCCCCTCCCTGGCCAGCAGCAGGGATTGAACTCATGCTGCAGTGGCTGTGGTTTGCTTCATAGTGCGTTGCTTAACCCACTGCTCCACCAGGGAGGCTCTCTTACCTCCTTTCTTAGTCTGCTTAACCTAAGCATGCTGGTCCCTAACATTCTCCCCCCACCTTTCCTAAAGTTACAACATCCTTCCTTCCACTGAATTCTCACTTACCTGCCAAAGCACATTCTTTCCAAGGGCTTCATTGAACAAATATTTATGGCTCCCTCCCAGAGCAGATCTGCATTGGATGCAGGGAGAAGAGGGAGGAACCGAACACAGCTGCACCCACCTCCCACTGCTGGGCAATGTGCCAATGACCCAGAGCAGGAGACTAGAGCAGGCTGGCACAGGCATTTGGGGTCCCTACTTTTGGTGGGGCCCTGACCTCCCTCCTCAGCCACTGCCAGCTGATCCGTCCTTCTATGTGCTCCCAAAGCACCAGGAGGTAGTCAGGTGCTGGGGACAGATTGAAAGGAGGAAGTTTTGGGTTGGATTTCCCACTGTGCTACTAATTAACTGGGGTACCTTTCTCATGTATGAAGTGGGGGGACGCCTGCATTTTGGACGCTGTGAGGTCTAGATAAAGCATGTCCCATGTCTGTACCAAAGAGATTAGATGTGCGCTTCTGATGACAGGGGCCGAGTCTTAAGTGTGTTTGGAACCGTCCCCACTCCTAATGTCAAGTGCAGCGATGTGTGCAAAGGAGCCAGTGACCGAAATGACGTAGGATGACGGAAACCGAGAAAGCGTCTTCTCACACTCGGGAGGGGACTGACTCATCCGTTCATTCATTTAAGAGTGGTTTCGTGAGCCAGGCCCTGTGCCAGATTCTGGGATGTGCGCACACGGGGCCCTGCCCAGGACCCCAAGTCAGGACCTGAGGACTAACCTCTGCTTCTCTCTGCACGCAGGCCGTGAGCAGCTGCTGCCTCGCGATGTCAGTCTTCAGGCTGGTAAGAGCTGTTTCCACCCTGCTTAGGGGTTATTCCCAGGAACTGCCAAAAGCTGAATCAAACCACTCCCAAGGAATGAAGAAGCAATGCTACCCTACAAGGAGAAGACCCGAGATGGGGGAGCTTGATGAATAAGACAGGTTCTACTATCTAAAAGTTGGCCGAACTCGGCCTTGGCAGGGGACAGCTCAGTGGCAGCCGTTCCTCACTTTTGTTCAGGGTTTAAATGTCTTGACAAAGGAATTTCTCCTTCTCCACCTTATCGTGGCAGTGGCAGGGAATGTAGCCAGGGAGAGTGGAAAGCAGACGCTGAGTCCCATCACGGTCTCCCCTCATCCTAGCAAAAGTCTGTGAATGCCTGCTGTGTCTCAGAGCTCAGCCCAGTCTCCCTGCAGGAAGGAAACAGATTCTCTTTACTTTTGAGTCAAAAAACAGTGGGGCGCTGCCCTATCCTGCCCCTGGGAGCACAGAAACCAGCTTCTCGGCAACCCAGGTGGTTCATGATGAAGGACAAGAGAAGCTGCAGGGCTGAGGGAGCCCAGGGGTGACCTCTCAAACCAACTTGGGGTGCCTCCCTGCCCTCCCCCTCTAGAATTCCAGGTCAAATCCAGGAAAACCAGGCAGTACTGCCAAGTCCTCTTTGATATGAAAATGCCCCCAATGTTCTTCCGAGTGCAAAACCACAAGGTCGCTATGGTTTCCTTCTGGATCTACTGCTGGGGTGGTGGGGTGCGCAGTGGGGGGACCTGCGAGAACCCTCCAAGTACCTGACTTACAGAATGGGCAGCTAGGGGTTTCTCAGTCACAGAATTGATTTGAATCTGTTTTACTTTTACTCTACTAAATCATAAACATTAGAACGTGGCACCACTTTGGAGCATGAAGAAGTTTTAAGGCGCAGTGGGGCTTATTTCACAAAGGAATACACCCATGGGGTGCTGTAGCTCCAGGTGTCCTCACACTCACCCCCCGCCCCCCATGCCAATAACTTTAAGCAGAATTTAGAAACCCTTGGGGGCATATTACTCAGCGGTAACTGTGGGCCTGCTCTAAGGTTGCACGTGTCTTGAGAGGAGACCGATTGCCTTCTTCATCCGTGAGCTGCCCTTCCGAGGGCTCCGGCATCTGTTGAATAAAGTGTGCTGGGGCTGTGCTGACACTGTTGCGGCTCCTCACTTACCCATATCACATTTCAGCTTCAGGCCAGCCTGGTGACGTGCCCTTTCAGCAGCCGAGGCCACTTACTGAATAGAAAGCCTCCTACTGGTCAGCTCGGGCAAATGCCACAGACAGGGTGGTTTAAATAGCAGACATTTATTTTCTCACAGTTCTGGATCTTGGAAGTTGAAGATCAAGGTTGGGGGAGCTGGCGTGAGGCCTCTTCCTGGCTCACAGAGGGCCACATGCTCACTGCATGCTCACACCGCCTTCCCTCTGTGCGCAGGGCTCTGTGCCCCCGTGAGATCGCCAGGTTAGGGCCCACCCACTTGATCTGATCTCATTTTATTAACACCTTAAAGGCCCTGTCCCCAAAGCATCAGGGGTTTGGGTTTCAGTATATCAATTTGGGGAGATACAGCTTGTTACAGGGCAGGGTAAAGGGTGCCCCCAAACCCCCAAAACTGGCCCACATCAAAACAAACATAGTCTATTACAAGACCTTTAATGAAAAGGAACCTTAATACAATTAGTGTGCACAAGACAAGACAAAGAGTAAAGTTTCCAAATCAAACATCTGAACTGACCCATGCCCTTGTGGGTATATGTCCAGTCAAACAAGGTTGGCCCAAAGCAAGGTCACTGAGGCGCAAAAGCCTGTCACAAGCCTAAAGCACCTTCTGGTGGGGACCTTACATAAGAAAGGGAAAGAAAGAACCCAGCAGGTCTGGGACATAAGGAGCAAAATCAAGATGAAAGCTGCCATTGCTAACCTCCCCACGGGTCTCTCACCCACATCTGTTCCAACCAGTCCAGGACCAAGAAGCAAGCTCAGCTTCTTCTCATGTCTCTCTGATCCACGTGCCTCCTCCAGGTCTCCTTCTTATTTACCATCCTGCTTACTCCACTCCCCCTCAGTCTCCTCTCTAGTTTCTTCTCCTCCCTGCTCAGCTCCACCCTCCCTTGGGTGGGGCAGGGAACCTGGAGGGGGACCTTTCTCTGGGGACCACCGAGGGGTCTTTTAGTTGGTGAAATTTTTTTTCAATGCGAAGTGCCTCTCTTGGATTAGCACAAGCTCTAGCTCATGAAGCCATAAACATGCATTTTGCTTGTCCCCAATTATTCCTTACCCTCAGTCAATCCATGCCTTACCATATGGGAAGATAGTCCAACAATCAAGCACTGTGGGGTGGAATTCTTGGGGAGGAAAAAACCCCAGTGATATCCATGCCATCTGTTCCTGAGAAAGGGAGGTCTTTTGTGGGCCCACTAATGGACCTGCTAGACCAGAGGCTCCTGGCAGGGGATTCCTCTGTGGCCAACTGAGGCACAGAGCTGTTCCTAAGCCTATTTCTTATACATAAGAGAAAGGAAAAAATGGAGGGTGAGCACATGTTGTCGGGGTGCAGTGCCCATTTCAGCCAGTGGGCCTGAAGAAACTGCCCATCTCCAGAGACTTTAGTTTCTGGATTCCCTGAATCAGGCTAGAGCACTCCCACCTTCTCTTCCCAAGAGTTCTTTCTGCAGCTGGTGAACAGCCTGTTGTTTTTTGTTTTTTGTTTTTTTAAAGACATTTTATTTATCTATGCATACAAGAACTGGGGTGTAGGTCAGAGGGTTGAGAGGATTCACCAGAGACAGAGTGGGGAGCAGAACAGGCAGATCTACTCAAATCCACTGCTGAGGGGAGCAGAGCAGCGGGTGAGACAGCAGAGGTCAGCTGCATCATGTGCATTAGCTCCTTGGCTGGGGATTGAACTTGTGCTGCAGTAGCTGCTGATAGCTTCATAATGCGATGATTAACCCCTTGTGCCAACAGGGAGGCCTGTTAGGTGGTTCTTGTCAAGGTTCTTATCTGCTTTCTGTTATTCTGCCTCTGTGTCTTGAATCTCAATGTAGACTTTTTTCTTTGCAGCTGATCATTGCTCTTTCTCCTCTCATTCTGCAGTCATCGTTTTCTGCTGATAGAGTTCATGAAGAAGCTCTATTTTCTTCTTCATGCCTATCTTTTCTTAGTAGAACTTTGACCAGATGGAATGAGCAAAATGTGTTCTGGCTTTTATTTATTCTTTATGTAGGAGTGTCACTCTGTCTGGATTGGAAATGACCTCTTTCTTTTGTCTCTGATGAACATTAGTTTTACTGTGAGATGCCCAGCTTCTGACTTTGAATGTTTTCAATGCAGTGACTGGCCAGCTGTTTTACTGCTCTCTGCAATTATCACGCTGCAATGTCGTCCTTGTAAAAAAGCTTCTCTAAGGTTTTACTCTGACGTTTCTGATGGAGTTTCATTCATCCACTGAGCACATTTTGTTGCTCACACTGGCCTTCTGCATCCTGAAGTAACGGTTCCTTGCTATTCTAACAACTTTATTTTTTTTAAAAAAGCTGTGTAGGTACAGTTTAAAGAATCAGTCACCTGCTTCCTCTTGCCCAACAGTGACCACTGTCAACACTTGTAGTTGATTTTTGCATAAACCCCACTGTGGTTTTTTTTTTATTATTATATTTAATTGTATTTGACATCGTTTGTATTCCCCCATGGGTTCCCACCACCATTTCACCCGTGCACCATCACCTCAGTCCCTTGTGCTCTTTACATCTCATCACTGTCTTTGCCCTCCCCTCCCTCCTCCCACCCCCATGGTTCCTTGGGTTTATCTTTCATCTTTTGATCTTGTTGAGTTGTTATTTGATTGTTTGGTTGTTTTTGGTTATGATTGCCCATTTCCTTTAGATTTCTCTTGTTGTTTTTTTTTATGTTGTTGTTGTTGTTTGTTTTGTTTTCTTCCTTTTTATTTTTTGTTTTGATTGTTGTTTTTTTCACATCCCTCCTAAAAGCGAGGCCATCCTATATTTTTCTTTTGCCTTCTGACTTGTTTCGCTGAGTATGATCCCTTCTAGTTCCATCCATGTTTCTACAAATGTCTCTAGTTTCTTATTCTTGATTGCTGAGTAGTATTCCATTGTGTATATGTACCACATCTTCTTGATCCAGTCCTCTACTTTTGGGCATTTGGGTTGTTTCCAGGTCTTACCAATTGTAAATAGTGCTGCAATAAACATGGGGGTACAGGTGCTCTTTTGGATCGGTGTTTTTGTGTCCTTTGGGTAGATCCCTAGGAGTGGAAATCCCACTATGTTTGTAAGGAACGTGTTTACAGTGCTACTTGAGCTTTTGGGTTCAGGCATCACCCATCACTGATGTCTCACTGCGTAAGAAGGGACTTAGCTCCACACCGCTAGCCCCCGCCTCCAACTCTCATATCTATAGTATCTGTCTCTTGATCCTCTCAAAATTGTTAAATACTAGCTTTGATCAGACTAAAAAACAAAATGTACTTATTTTATATAAATAGCCGCTACTGAAGAGCTAAAAAGACATTTCTCCAAAGAGGAAATGCAAATGGTCAACAGGCATATGAAAAACTGCTCAACATCTCTTGTAATCAGAGAAATGCAAATCAAAACCTCTGAGATACCACCTCACACCCGTGAGAATGGCACTTATGAAAAAACTTAGCAACAGCAAATGTTGGTGAGGATGTGGAGAAAAAAGAACTCTCCTACACTGCTTGTGGGAATGCAAACTGGTCCAACCACTATGGAAAGCAGTTTGGCAATTCCTCAAACTACTAATATGGAACTCCCATATGATCCAGCAATCCCACTCCTAGGAATATACCCGAAGAACACAAAAACACTGATTCAAAAGAATACCTGCGCCCCTATGTTTATTGCAGCACTATTGACAATAGGTAAGACCTGGAAGCAACCTAAATGCCCAAAAACAGATGAGTGGCTTAAGAATATATACACGATGGAATACTATTCAGCAATCAAAAAAGATAAGCTAGAGTCATTCATAGAAACATGGATGGAGCTAGAAGGGATTATGCTTAGCAAAATAAGTCAGAAACAAAAGAAAAATACTGGATCATTTCACTCCTAGGAGGAATATAAGGGAACCAAATAAAGGACCAAGGAAAAGAATAATAACAATGAAAAAAAAACAAAAAGACAAGGACAAATCAGAAACACTGTGTGTGGGTAAGGGGAGGGAATGGGATGAGGGCAGAAAGAGCACAGGGGATTGAGGTGATGGTGCACAGGTGAAATGGTGGTGGGAAATGGGGACCACAATTGATGTCAAATATATATAAATAAAGGAAAACAAAAAAAAAGTAAGAAAGAAAAAAAATAGCTGCTATCTATTTGTAACACAGATAGACTTCAAGCCAATAGTTGAGCCATTGTGCTTTCTTTTGCTAGACTTTGTAACTGCAAAGTTCTCTGCCTACTTTTCTGCCACAACTTGAACTTCCAGCTTTCTCCTGGATATGTCAGTCTCCTTTGAAATGTTCTGATTCATTCATCCTCAGGAGGAAGTGTTGCTGGCCTGTGCTAGTTAAACTGGTGTCTATTTCTGAGACACAGCTGTACATTCTTTTTGCTTCTTTGCACTGAATTCTTTTCCTGGACTCCAGATCTTTCTTTCTCTAAGTTTACTCCCTTGTTTTGATCCAGCACATTCGGTAACAGCTTCTTATGAAATGGTACACAAGAGGTAAATATTTTTTAACAATTTGCATGTCTAAAAATATATTTATTTATACTTGAGGTCAGCTAGTATAGGATTCCATGCTGGATATAATTTTCTCTGAGTTGTGAAAAACATTTACTCCAGCATTTTAATTTGCAGACTTTGTGTAAAATTTAGTTTTTCTCTTTGCATGCTTTTATGATCTTTTTTTATCCCAAGTATTTTGAAACTATGATCAGGTATGCTGGTATACATCTGTTTTCATTCTTTTTCACTATTTGCTCAAGTTCTCCCCTAGTTGTTTTTAACAGAAGCTGTACGGAAATAAAATTACATCTTCAAAAATGTTTGTTACCTTTATACTGAAATGACAATTTGGTGGGGTAAAAAAATATTGGATTTCCTTTTCTTCTTAAAATTGTGTTTAAAAAAACAAACCAACCACATAACAATCAATTCACGACCTGAATCATTTTGAAGTGTCTAGTTCATTAGTATGTGTATTTACAATTTTGTATACTAGATCTGGGAACTTTTTCATCTTGCAAAACTGAAACTCTATGCCCATTAAACACTCTTTTCTTTCCTTCCTCCCTCAGTCCTTTCTGCTTTCTGTTTCTCTTATTTTGACTACTTTGGATACTTCATAAGAGTAGAATCATGACACATTTGTCCTTTTGTGATTGATTTATTTTGCATAGTAGAATGTGCTTGAAGTCTATCTGGTTATAGCACAAGACAGTATTTCCTCTTTTTTAAAGACTACTTAATATTCTATAATATGTATATACTACATTTTGTTGATCTGTTCACCTGTTCATGGACATTTAAGTTGTTCTTGCCTCTTGTTCAGGTCTCTTGCCTCTGGCTTTCGTTTATCTCTTTCCCCTGTTTAATACAGCAGTGAACATGGAGGTACATGTCGCTGTTTTGAATTCCTTTGGATAAGTACCCAGAGTGGAACTGTTGGATCACCTGGTAGTCCTATTTTTAATTTTTGAGTATCTCCATACTGTTTCGGCAGTGGTTGTACCATTTTTCCACCCCAACAACAGAATACGAGAGTTCAGTTTCTCTACCTCTTCACCAAGTCTTCTTTCCCTTCCAGTGATGGGCTGCTCCTTCAGTGAGGTATTCGTAGCTGTTATTAGACCCTCATATAGGATTTGGATTTGTCCCGCACTCACTCTTAATAAGCAAGCTAATCTTTTTTGTCTACCTACACCCCCTCCCCAAGTCATTTCTTCATTTTTGAAGTCCAATAACCTTCGCTAGTATATGTCCTAAAGTTGATTTTTCTTTGTCATTATTTCCTGGTACCCAGTGTATTTTCAACCTGCAGATTCAAGAATTTTTTTTAATTTCTGGAAAATTGACTTGAATTATATCTTTTGATAATGGTTCTGTTCTTTCTCTGCTGGTTTTTCTTAGGTGGGCACCCCAGTTGTGTGTATTCTTGCCAGTTTTCCTTCCATGTCTATCCTTTCCCCCTTAATCCTGATTTTTTAATTTGTTTTTTCCCTCACTTTTCTCCCTCTATAATCTTTGCCATGTTTTTAATTGTTCTTCTGTTGTTTCTAATTTTGCTTTCATTTCTGGCTCTTGTTTATCTCTTTCCCCCATTTATTTCCTGGGTTCTGCCAACTTATGTCTCATCCTTTTCATTTGTCTCAACATCTGAATTATGAGGTTTTGTGGGTGTTTTGCCTCTGATCTGCATGTCTGTGAATTTTTTAAAATCAGAGTAAAATAATTGGTTACACCACTGCTCTATGGTGCTTATTTTTTTGGGGGGGGGGTCAGCATTCATCCTTTTCTTGCTTGGATTTCTGTATCTTTGTTTATGTACCTGCATTACCCCTCTTCGAGTGGGGTGAGCTTTCTTAGATGAGTGGGAGATTCATGTCTGCCAACGCCATGTTGCTGGACAGCAGAAACCCAGTATATGAGAGTTCAGCCTCCACTCTTCCATACAGATGGGTCGCGGTGCTATTGAGCCATTTCACAGAGCAAACACTCTTTGTTGCTTTACATAAAAAGAAAGTTTCTTGCAAATATGACTTGTCTGTTTCTTAGAACCAAGCGAGGCCAGGGAAGTCCAGTTGCTACCCCATATTACTGTACTGCAGGAACTAAAGGTGGGGGGAAGAAGGGGCAAAAGAGAAGGAAGAAGAGGAAAGAGGAGGGCAAGTCCCCCAGCCTTGGGAGCTCTCAGTTAGCAGGGACAGTCCCCAAAAGATAAGTCCTGGGTAGGAAGGGGAAAGGAAACTGGGACATGAACACTGCTTCTCTCTGCTCTCCAGGGTGACCACGTGTGGCTGGACACCTCCTCTGCCAGCGAGGACAGTGTGGCCATCGGGGGCATCGTCAAAGAAACAAAGCCCGGCAAGATCTTGGTCGAGGATGATGAGGGCAAGGTCGGTGTGACTGGGTTCTCCTGGGAGGCCGGGCTGCTCAGCCCCACCCAGTCCCTTCCGGGACCCTGGGTACTTCTCAGGGGCTACTCCTAAGCGCCAGGGGTCCCAGAGTTCACTCACGGGCACTTAGCATAACAGAGGACTTTCATGTAATGCTGTGTGTCTTTCAGGGGCGGTTTCTATAGTGAAAAAGCAAAGAGCAGAACTGGCGGTGGAACTCCAGGACAATTAGGAGTGGGAGGGTTGATGGGGAAAGGGATGTGGCAGAGAGGAGGGCGGGCAGAGCGCCAACCTTCAAAGTAAAGGAGGGGGAGTTGGAAGAACAAGAAAGTGTGTGAGGAAGCTGCATGGAGGGGAGGATCCCAGAACGTGAGGGTGGAGGGATGAGGCTTGGTTCATGTGAGCAAATGGCCCAGATGAGAAAGAAGTGGGAAGTTTGGGTGGCCTTCAGTGGCGCAGCTTTGGGGGTAAGGGTGGGGAAGGACATGCTACCCCGCTGAAAGCTGAAAGGTCCAGTTGGTCACTTGACTCCACTTCAGGTGCCATCTTTGCTGAGCTAGGTACTAGAGGGTAGGGCAATGAAAATATGACCTCCAAGAAGATTCTAGACAGTGCCTGGTGCCATACTATGGAAGCCAGTAATACATTAATATCTTCAATTCACAAGAGATATTCTGCAGTTTGCAAAACACTTTGATTTACACACTTTTATTCCCACCATCTGTGGAGTCCCAGTCGCTAACTGACCCCAATCAGCCCTATTTCACTCTGGATACAAGCCCCTCTCACCCTGATCTGGAATTTATCCTGAGCCCCAAGGTACATCCTAACCTCTGTCCCCAGGTATCTGTGTGATTCCAGCCACCAAGTGCCCTGCCTGTCACAGCTTTCCCTTGACTTGAACCACAGACTGACCCAGGTCTGAGATTGCCCCAGGTCCGCTGAAACGCTAGGAACTTGGAAGAAAGTGGCAGAGCACTGGTGTGTGCGGAGGCTGGCCCTCTGAGGAATCTGTATCTCTTGTTCCAGGAACACTGGATCCCAACAGAGGACCTCAGCGTGCTCAGCCCCATGCACCTGAACTCCGCCCAGGGCGTGGACGACATGATCCGGCTGGGGGACCTGAATGAGGCAGGCATGGTGCACAACCTCCTCATCCGCTACCAGCAGAACAAGATCTATGTGAGTCCTTG
Source organism: Galemys pyrenaicus (assembly GCA_019455555.1). Classification (NCBI taxonomy): domain Eukaryota; kingdom Metazoa; phylum Chordata; class Mammalia; order Eulipotyphla; family Talpidae; genus Galemys; species Galemys pyrenaicus. The sequence continues at coordinate 280,779 of JAGFMF010011748.1, forward strand.
TGTCCACTGCTCCTCCTCTGCTCAGCACGTGTGTTGGGGAAGAAAGCCTCGCACCTGAGGGTGTGAAGCCAGGCCCCGACACCCTCACTGTGAGAGGAGTCAAATACTTAACCTTTCTCTGCTCCCAAGCCTAAAACAAAAACCCAAAACAGTGGTAATACCCTGGGGGGAGGCACAGGAAGCAGACAGTTCTGACGGGTCTCTGGCGGCGGGGTCAGCATATCCTTCCACACAGCCCCCTCCAGGCATGTCACAGGGTCACTAGCATGCCATCCTCCCTGTGAAGTGAGTTCTGTGTGGCCTCCCCCCAGAGCCCAGCTGGGAAGGGAACCCAGCCCCCAGGCGTGCATGCCTGTTCCAGTGCAGATTTCCCCACGGAGGCGGCCTTCCAGAACCCATAGCAGTCCCCCTTATGCGGAGGGGGGAGGAGGAGTGACTCCCTGTCTGCCTCTCCTGGAGAGAGCAGGGACAGGTGGCTGGTTGACTGCACACAGCCCTTCTTCGGGGCTGCTCAGAGGAATGGGAGAGTGCGGCCTGCACAGAGGGGGGCTGGAGAGGAGGCCCATGGTGGTGGCAGGCCTGGCACTTTGAGCGGCTGTGCCCCAGAGCGCTGGAACTGGAAGCAGCAGGCGCTAAATGAACCGTGACTTACCCTTTCCCAAGCTCTTTGCTGCGTCCTTTTACCTGGTTGCCACGGTCCTTGTGTTACAGGGCAGAGAGAGGAGCACCCCAGAACCCCCAAGCCTGCCCTCTCTGAATGGGTTCTGCCATCCGCCGCATTAAGACAAACATACAAAACCTTTAATGGAAAGGAAC
>JAGFMF010011748.1:288200-382017 GCA_019455555.1 Galemys pyrenaicus
TTTGTCCCATTGCAGATTCTTTGCTCCTTTGTCAAAGATCAGTTGTCCATAGTTGTGTGGTTTTACTTCTGTGCTTTCTATACGGTTCCATTGGTCCGTTGCACCCGTTTCTAACATTAGCTGACGGTGCATGTGTGGGTTGATGTCCAGATTCCCTAACCTGTTCCCCCGTGTCGATGCTTTCCCCAGTACCACGCTGTCTTGATTTCTGTAACTTTTTAGTGAGTTTCGCAATCAGCTAACACATTTCCTCCAATTTTGTTTTGCTTTTTCAGACTTAGCTGTTCTGGATCCTTTACTTTTCCTTAAACATTTTAGAATCCGCTTGTTAATTTCTACCGCAAAAAGCCTGCACCAGGTTCTTTCTTGCTGCCACTGGGCTCAACAATGTTGAGTGGGTTTCTGAGCCTTCTCAGCGTTTCCATCCACTGTGTCTGGGAGTCATCCGGGGGAGGTGAAGGGCAGTGCTTCCTGTGCCTCTTTGACTGAAGAGTCCTTACCCTTTGTCTCATGGGACTCATGCTTTACGCTAGTATTTTCCAGCTGCACCCCAACCCACCCCAGGGTCACAAGTCAGTATTTTAAAACAAGTTAGATGGCACAGAATAGAAAATAGCCCAGCCCTAGCTCTTGGTAACAATCTATACTAATATTTTCTTTTAATTATGTCAACAGATGTTTGCCAGAAACTTTAAAAATGTTTATAGATTTTGACTCAGTAACTACATGTAAGGTACTTATCCTGGGAAATATTTATACATGAACAAAAATATTAATTATGGCATTAAATATCACATATATTGACTGCTCTAAGGAATTGCTCATGACAGAATTATAAGTAAAAAGGATGTCCCTAATTTTTTAATTGAAATAACATGGTTTATAAAATTATACAAGTTTTAGGATGGACTCAAATTCGTTGTTTTTTGTTCAGATTTTTAAAAATTTATTTATGCACACAAGAACAGGGATGTAGGACAGAGGTGAAGGGGGTAAAAGGATTTACGAGAGACAGAGTGGGGAGCAGAACAGGCAGATCTACTGAAATACACTGCTGAGGGGAGCAGCAGGCAAGGCAGGAGAGGCCTGCTGGGCCATGTGGGTCCCCTCCCTGCCCAGAGATGGAACTTATGCTATATGGCTGCGGATAGCTTGATAACGCTGAGACATTAACCCCTGTACCACCAGGGAGGCCCCAATGGTCTCTATATTTTAAGAACAAAAATATATATGCAGACATGATACTGGAGGAAAATACAGAAACTGTTAATAGTGACTACCTCTGACATTATAGGTAATTTTTAATTCTATCTCTAAGCTTTTGTGAGTTCTCTGAAATTTCTACAGTGCTCCTGTATTTCCTGTATACTTAAAAGAAAAATGAAGATTAAATGTAAAAAAAAAAAGTATGAGTACAGACAGGGGAGCATATGTACTAGGACATAACACAACTTGTCTTTCTTGCTAGGGATCACACCAGAAATGCGTCCAGAGCCGTTCTATGAAATGTGCTTTAGATCATGCCTCACACCAATGCCTCTCCTCTTCCGACCTCTTCTCTGTGCCCAGGCGCATGTCAGCTCTTGCCACTGTCTTGCAAGCATGCCCACTCTAACCCCGCTTCTTCCTTGCAGCCTAAATGCAGACCTCCCCCCTTACCCCCTCAGAAGCTGTCCTGCCTCCTCCACACCTGCAGAAGTAATTCCAAATATCTTAGCTTGGCATTCAAGCTTCTGTGCTATTTGGTCGCACCTGCTGACTAGTTCCATTTCTCATCCTGTGCTTCCCTCCTGTCTGCCATACTCTAGCCAGACATCCCCCCTGCAAGCACACCTGTGCCTGACATCTGAGCCATCATCTGCACGCTGCCTTCCTCTTAGCACGCCCTCAGCTGCACCCTGCCCAGTGTAGTCCTCCAGCTTGTCAGTTCCAGACTTGACCTCCTCCTCTGAGAAGCCTTCCCAGATCACCCAGCTAAAAATAAATTTTCTCCTCTCTGCTCCCACCCATCCACCTGCAGCCTTTGGAAACGCCAAGACTACCCGAAACGACAACTCGAGCCGCTTTGGGAAATACATCGACATCTACTTCAACTCCAGCGGGGTGATTGAGGGCGCACGCATTGAGCAATTCCTTCTGGAGAAGTCCCGGGTCTGCCGGCAGGTGAGACCTCCCCTGAGCACTGGTTCTCCTCGTGGCCACCTCCACCTGCCCTGGGGTGGGGAGCCAGGGAGCCACAGAAGTCTCTGAGGGCCTAGTCCACTCATTCTCACTGCTCCTCCCTTCCTCCCCAAGGACCTCTTTACACTCCCATGAGCTGTAGCTTGCTGCCGCTGAACACTGGCTTTACCCTGAGATGGGCTAAGCACCCCTAGAATTGGAGCATGATATTCCTTTCCTAGTATTCAAAAATGAAATGATAGGATTCTCTGTTGCCCTCTCTCTGGCGGCTGCCATACCTCACCTCTCTAAAAGTGATTCTGTGGCCAGGTCAGTCCCCAACGGAGGTGGAGTGTTTCTTCAGGTGTGTTGAGGTTCATGGCAGAGACCTGGATGACAGTGTCCAAAAGGCCACCTGGACAAGGGCTGAGCAGCCTGTGGCTGTGCTGTCACATAGAGCCTCCTGTCACAAGAGCCTCTTATTTGAGTTATTGCTCTGTTATCACTATCTTGAATTCCCTAATAACTTCTGAAACAGGAGAGTTTCCATTTGGCCTTGAGCCCCATAGATCATGTATGGAGTCCTGACTGGCAAGGATCTCAAAGTGTGCACACACACCAGAAGAATTAACCCCGCCTTGTGGGGATGCTCTCAGATGGTGCAAGGCCTGACACGCATGTGCACGGCACACACACACGCACACACAGAGGCTGGGGGACGGGGGACCTGGGGCTTCGTGGGGGAGGGACCGACGCCTTTGCACTCAGGAAGCTAGAGATGGAGGCTCAAGATGGAGGCTCGCCTTCCCTGCCAGGCACGTGCCCTGTAGCTCTCACCTGAGCTCCACAAGGGTCGTGAGAGGCAAGTCTCCTTCTCCCCTTTGAACGGATGACGCTACTGAGTCCGGTACACTGAGTCATTGTCCAGGGCACAGAGTCAGCTCGAGTTGGAGTCTGATTGGTGAATTCATAAAACTTGTTACTGAAAGAGGCACCCCGAAACACAAAGGCCACTTCTAAAGCAGGTCAGAATGTCATGGTAAGAAAGGCACAGTGAAATAATGGCATATTTATACCAGGAAGTGCATATAGATGAAATAAAATCATATGTATAGTTAGACCATAAGGAATATTATAGATGCATATAGATGAAATAAAATCTATATATAGTTAGACTATAAGGAATCATTAATAATGTCTACAAAGGAACACAGATCCTCTATGATTCTGAGGAGGAAAAAGAGGGGAATTTAAAAAGTGGGAAGGTGGGTTAGAAAGAAATGCTCACTTTTTTTTTTCTCTTTTTCTTTATTTGACATCGTTTGTATTCCCCAGGGAATTCCCACCACCATTTCACCCGTGCACCGTCACCTCAGTCCCCTGTGCTCTTTCTGCCCTCATCCCATTCCCTCCCCCTCCACACACAAGTGTTTCTGATTTGTCCTTGCCTTTTTTATTTTGTTGTGTTGTGGGGTTTTTTTATTATTGTTATTATTCTTTCCTTTGGTCTCTTATTTGGTTCCCTTATATTCCTCCTAGGGGTGAAATGATCCAGTATTTTTCCTTTGCCTTCTGACTTATTTTGCTGAGCGTAATCTCTTCTAGCTCCATCCACGTTTCTATGAATGACTCTAGCTTATCTTTTTTGATTGCTGAATAGTACTCCATCATGTATCTGTACCACCTCTTCTTAAGCAACTCATTTGTTTTTGGGCATTTAGGTTGCTTCCAGGTCTTACCTATTGTCAATAGTGCTGCAATAAACATAGGGGCGCAGGTATTCTTTTGAATCAGTATTTTTGTGTTCTTCGGGTATATTCTTAGGAGTGGGGTTGCTGGATCATATGGGAATTCCATTTCTAGTGGTTTGAGGACTCGCCACACTGCTTTCCATAGTGGTTGGACCAGTTTGGAAATGCTCACCTTTTAACACTTTAACATTTGTTTGACTTTTCACAGTGGGGATGCATTCATAAATAGTGTGAAAACACAGGAGGCCTAGCTAGGTTCACCTGTGGCCATAGGCCTCTAGGCTCATAAAATGAACAGAAAGGTTTTAGGGTACACTGGAAAGAGCAGGGCTTTCTCAGTCAGCACCAGTCTAATTCCAAGGTCACTGCCTAACTTGTGACGCCACTCAGGGTGCCTTCAGGAGCTGTGGAGAGGCAGGGAAGGTCCAGGAGTGCAGTGATGAGTTCTCAGGGTACAGCGGCCTTTGGCATAGAGCTGTGGGATGTGCCTGCCGTGGAGGCCCAGGATGATGACCACGGTCAGGTCAGGTAGTCCTTGAGCTCAAGGCCAGAGCCCTGCATGACTGAGAGACCTTTGAGGGAAGCAGGACAGGGCCAAGGTCCAGCAGCCTCAGGGGTGCTCTTACAAGCTTTTGGGAACACTCTCCCCGTCAGGCCCCAGAGGAGCGCAACTACCACATCTTCTACAGCATGCTCATGGGGATGAACGCAGAGGAGAAGAAGCTGCTGAGCCTGGGGATGCCCTCAGAGTACCACTACCTGACCATGGTGAGGCTCAGGCTGCTCCCCATCTCCCTGCCCATCCTCCCTCCTTCCCAGTCCATCCTCTCTCTTCCCCATCACCCACATCATCCACCTGCCTCTCCCCTCCTCTTACTTGCCTGTTTCTTTTCCTATTACCCCTCTTCCCACCTTACCTCCTTACTCCACCTCTCAGTAGGAAACAAAGAAGGAGAAAGAAGAGCTGGGGCCACCTCAGCCCTTACTTCACAAAAGTCTAAATTCTAGCCAGGCTCCCAAGATGGGGACTGGGCATCCCCCTAGTCTATTTCCCACCTTACCCCCTTGTGCCTGTATTTGTCTTATGACTGCCAGAGATTTACCTTTGTCTGATGCTTCCTTACTTCCCACTGAGTCCATGGTTTTCCCTGCCAACCTCATTCCCTTTTGTCCCAATGGGAAAAAAGACTCCCCATTACCCCATGGGTCATGTGGAATCATCTCCATCACTTTGGCTTTCTGGATTTCATGCCATATGCTACACCTTGGAAAGTGTTTGCTAAAGGAATGAATCCACGTATTCCCCAGACAGGGTGAGGCAGAGGATAATGTGGGCGGATGATAAACAGAAGCTAATGTCTTGGCCAAGGTTACACGGATAACCCACAGAGCGCTGGCCACAATGCAAGGTATCTCATGTCTTTAGAATCATGATGGCACTTCAGGGTCCTCCCACAGCCTAGGAAATACCACTTACCAGAGCCTCCAGCAGAGACCCAGAGGTGTCTGTTTCGCTGGTTAACTTATGAGGGACAGGTGGGGTGTGGGGTGGTCCTAGAAACTGAGATGCACTCATCTGCAGGGAAACTGCACCTCTTTTGAGGGGCACAACGATGCCAAGGACTACGCCCACGTCCGCTCTGCCATGAAGATCCTCACATTCTCCGACTCCGAGAACTGGGACATCAGCAAACTGCTTGCAGCCATTCTCCACCTGGGGAACGTGAAATTTATGGGTAATTCTGATTCCACCCCACTGCACTCCCTGGGCACTGTTACTGAAGGAGAGAGCTCTAGGGTTCTCGCCTAAGCACCTGCCCAGGTTCTGAGGCTAGCATGGAGAGATTAAAAAGATGAAAAACAAGAAAAAGAGAAGGAGGTCTAGAAGGTAGTGAAAAGATGTGACAAACATTGGGTTGGTTCCTAAAGGAAAGGAAGGAAAGAATTTGCATAGGCTAATTCGAAGAGATTATAGTTGACTCTAGAACTAATGAAAGGCACCAGCCACAAGGCAGTGAGGAAAGGACAGACTTCTCCATAAGCTGTTCTGGAGCAATTGCATGTCACTATGGAAAACGTGAACTTGGACTACTGTCTCACATAGAAGAAAACCTACTCTAGGTGAGTGGTTGCTAAGGTGACCTTGCTGTCCACCCAACTGGACTCTTCCGCTAAAGCCTAGAATGGACACTAGGCCGTGGATGTCAAGGAAACTGACAGGTACTAAGGAACACACACCAGTAGTCACACATGTAAACATCTAAAAACAATGAAACGCTCTGGTGTAAAATAAAATGCTACATGAGAATATAGATAGGTCACACACGGGTGAATTGGTTAAATCAGATGTCATTTAGGGATTAATATGTAGGTAATGAAAAACTGAACAGAAAATAATGACTTGGAAAGTTGGCGCCTGGTTACCCCTAGTGGAGAGGAATGTGGTCTTAGCAAGAAGAGGAGCTTGGAGGGCTTTGGATGCTGGCTCTGTATTTCAGCTTCATAGTGATTACACAGTCAGCTGGTAACTGTAACATGCCTATGCACTTTTTTAAAAAAATCTGTATGTTTTATTTTATATCTTGTTTAAGAAAGAAAAAAACCTACAGAAACAACTCTCCCCACCCACTCCCCACCCTAGCCTGACAGCCCTAAGGTAGAGGTTGACTCAAAGAGGAGAAACTTGAACTAGGGATGCCAGTCAGGAGGCTACTACACTAGGGCTGGGCCAAGTTTAGGGGGTGCTAGGCTAGTGTTTGCTCATTGGCCTGAATGAGGAAGGGAATGCCCAGGTGTTTATAGAGATCAGAATAAAGACCCGCCTGAGCCCCACCCCCCCACCCTCCACCGGCACTGGGCTTCTCCTTCTAGAGAAGCCTACTGTCTTCAACGTCCCGTTGCACAGCTACTGTGCAGATAATCACAGGGATAGTGACTACCTAATAGAAGCTCTGATACAGGCAGAGCCTCCCGCCTGGAAGCCTTATCGCTCGTGTGGGTGTGGGGCTGACATGCTCCCAGGCGGTACTGGGCCCTCTCTCCCAGTAGGAATTACCCAGAATTCATTTGCATTCAGAATTACTGCTTCCCTCTACAGCTTCAGTCTTCGAAAATCTGGATTCATCAGATGTGATGGAGACACCTGCCTTTCCCATAGTGATGAAGTTACTGGAGGTAACTGGCGATGTCTGCCAGCTTTCATTTCGGGGAGTTGCCCTTGGAGTTAGACTGACAGAGCCCGACCCTTGTTTCTTACAACTCTTCCCATGTTCCAGTTCTGCCTCCCACCCCTCTGCCAGATCTCGGCTCAATCCCTGTGTCCTTTGCACATTGCTGGCCCTGTGGGTGGGAATCAGGGTGGGGCAACATGAGCTAATCATTAACGAAGGAGAAGTGAGGATCAGTTTGGCCTTAACATACATCTCTCTCCCTTTTCTGCGTCCTTCTGCCCTTCAGTGGCCATCATTTAGCATCCTTGCTCTCCGCCAGCCCAGACCCCAAGCTCTCCCACTAGGTCACCCACCTGGTGCTGGACCTTCCCTACCTCCCATCAAAAGGTGCCAGCCCTGTGTCTTCTGTCCTCATCTCCCAAGGCTTTCCTGTGAATACTCTGTGGGGAAGTGCATGGGCACATCCCGAGGTTTCTACATTTTACAGAGAACACATGGGGCCTGGAGGCAGCCTGGCAGGCGTTATGTGGGAAAGCACTTTGCTCTGGGGACATTGTCCAATCTTCCACATCACACCCCATTCATAGTGCATGTGGGAAGTTAATCGATGCAGAAGAAAAATGAAAGCAACATACAGGGCATATTTTTACGGTTAGTGTTCTCCATTTGGCCGAGGGTTCTTAGAAACTTGACCTTCTGCTGACGCCATCTTCCTTTTGCAGAGGGAGTAGGCTGGCACATCCAGACTCTTACTCCTGTGGGCATCTGTAGTGGCAGAAAGGCAGCACTGGGCAGGTTCAGGATGGTTCTAGCAGATGGAGGGTAAAGGAAGGAGTCTTGGAGCCCTCGGTGGCTCTTATGCTTTTATTACAGAAGTGGCATCAGGTACATTGCAGGCAGGGGTACTGGGGGGGCCGGGAGGCTGGCACCCGGCGCATCTTACTCTTTGCTTCTACTGCTGCTCTCGTTCTTACTGCTGCTTGGTCTTGCTGCTCGCGTTGGTACTCTCACTGCTCGTTCGTTGGTCTCGCTGCTGCTGGTTGGGTACTGGTTCCTCATGACGCTGCCTCTATATGCCCATGTCCATACCCAGGTGTGCCCACTTGCGCATGCCCACCTAGGCATGCATGCAGCACCGCAGGTGTCCATCATTATACCAGTGGCGGGAGGGCGGAAAAGCCTGAGACTTTTCTCAGACCCTACAGAATCCCAGTGGGAGTCACTTCAGTTGGAGCAAGGCCAGATGCCAAAGGACTGGCTTCAGACTCTTCCTGCTCATAGTTTTCTAAGACCCACTGTAGTGCCAGCAAGGCACAGGTAAAGGAGGAGTCCTGGAGCTCTCGGTGGCTTTTTTAGGCTTTTATTACATCATTATATCAGAGGTGACCAGGGTCAGGGCGCTGGCAGGCCTCCTAGCCCCTGGTCCATCTTCATTCTCTGGGCTCTCTGGTCTCCTCTCTCTGCTACTGCTGCTGCTTCTTCTGCCTTTCTCCCTGCTCTCTGCCTCTCTTCTTTTTCTCCTCTGCTGCTGGCGTCCTTGTGATGCCGTCCTTATACACCTGTGTCTCAGCCCAGGTGAGACACCTGCACATGCTCACTTGCGCATGCCCGCACCCTACTCGAGGTGCCCGCCATCAGGCACCAAGGTGCTGTGCAGGGCCGCAGGTGTCCATCGTCGACACTAATGGCGGGAGGGTGGAACAGCCTGCCAATTTTCTCTGACCCTACGCCTGCCCAGAAGACCAGCACAGGTGGGTCAGCCAAGGAGCCAGCTGGCCCTGAGCCCTCCCAGCTGCGTCTCTTCCCTGAATTTTCCGACGCTGATTCAGCCAGGGGCTGGACTTCCTAGGACCCTGGCTCTGGCCCTCATCTGGCCTGGCCCAAGTTCAGGGCCCTCCAGGCTGGGTGTATGGTGATGAGAGAGAATGACTTCGGTGACATGAGGCCAGATTCCTGGAGTGGGCCTGCTCAGTCAGTTGTGATGTCACCCCCGTCCTCCCCAGGTGAAGCATCAGGAACTCAGGGACTGTCTGATCCGGCACTCCATCATCGTCCGTGGGGAGGTTGTCACCAGTCCCCTGAACGTCACCCAGGCTGCTGATCGGCGGGATGCCTTTGTCAAGGTGTGGGGCGGAGGAGAGTTTGGGGGGAGGTGGTTTGCTTTTTGAAAAGCTCTTCGCCCTATTGGTCAGCATCCATGAACAGTTCACCTGGAAAGAGAAGAGGTAGCTGGACAAGCCCCGCCTCCACCAGTCACCTGCCTGGTGACCACGGGCTTCCCAGTCTCTCCGGCCTGTGTTTCTTGCTGTAAAACTAGGCTGTTGATATCCGGGTGAACTGGAGAACGGGGGAGTCTTCTGACTTTACTTCCTTTCTCCTCAGAGCATCTATGGACACCTTTTCCTGTGGATTGTCAAGAAGATCAACAGTGTGATTTTCATTCCACCCAGTAAAGACCCCCAAAATGTGCGAAGGGCCATCGGCCTCCTGGATATTTTTGGCTTTGAAAATTTCCAGAAAAATAGGTATAAGAATCGTAGTTCACCTGCTCTTAGAAAGTGGAAGATAAGCTTAGTCTCTAGGGCGCCACCCCCCGAGCCCCACACTGGCAAGGAGGCCTCACCCCTGCTGCAAGATGCCAGCAGGTTCTGCTTAGCCAGCCGGAGGCTTCCCACAGGGAGATGGCAGTGTCTGTCCTCTGGCACCCACAGGTCACCTGAGAGCCAGCTGAGGCCCAACCGTTGTCACTCCTCTTGAGCTAGCTGCTGTTCTCATGACTAGTGCGACTTTTCACATGAGGTTAGAGTAAAATGGAAACCAACAGCATGGGTCCAGCTGGGTCTTCAGGTGGGGTATCCTACTAGGTCACAGAGGGAAGGGAGAGCTGTGTGGCCCACCCCTGCCTTTTGAGCTTGGCAGGGGTAAGATGAGGCAAGGCCTCCCTCACGCAGTGCCCCAGTACCCCAGGCTGGGGCTGGTGAGCTATAACCAGGAGGCAGGTCAGAAAAGTGACACCCAGCTGTCACTGTGATGAAGGCCAGGTAGATATGGGTGGCGAAGGGAGCTGGGTAGTAGGTCCAATAAGGAAGCCAATGTTCTGGGCCATTACCAAGTAGCAGGAGGAGGTCAAACGAAGAAAATGAGAACTGTGGATTCTGAAAAGCAGCAGGAAGTGTTCAAGAGGCAACTCAGATTCCCAGCAAGACTGGTTCATGCAGGAGAGTCTGGGACTGTGCTCCAAGAAGGGAAGGCCCCTGGGCCCTGTCAGAGCCATGGGCTGGCCTGACCTTGGCATGTGCCTGCAGAAAGCTCTGTCTCCAAGTTGGAGAAGCTCCTTGAAGAGCCACAGATGTCAAGACACAAACTATCCAAGTGTGAGAATGCATGTACGCTGGGATGGTGTCCTCCCAGACCCAGCTGGGTGGGCAGAGCAGAGCAGAGACCTGCTTACCATGCCAGGTGGTGTGGGCAGGGCTGGCAGAGCTGAGTCCATGCAATGGGAGTGCTAGGGAGCAGTGAACTCAAATGTGACCCCAATCACTGGTTTCTGGCCTTGAGAGGGCTAGTTGAGCAGATCAAGTATACTCTTGAACACTGTAGATGGACAAGTAGTCGGTAGTGGGGGATCTGGCTGTTATGCAGGGACCCTCAAGTCACGAGCACGGTTTGTGAAGAGCTCCGGTCTGGGGGCTGCTAAGGAGGAGCCAGGCCATTCAGCACCTGATCGTCCACCCTGTCACACCCGCCACCAGGGCTCATGGGGCAGCTCTAGGCTGTGTGTGGGGTGGGGAGCACAACAGACTGTGCCCTCACCTCTCAGGTTAACAGACATAGAACAACCAGCTCCTCACCCCGCCCCTGCCCCCCTGCGTGAACACGCTGTGCCTGGTGAGGCTGGAGGCAGGGGGTGATGCTTAGGAGGCCGCTGCAGCACTCGGATGAGCAATGAGGTGGTGTGGACAAAGGATGCAGCAGTGGGAGTGAGAAGCAGCAGGCCGGGCAGGTGCCGCGCTGGAGGTCTCCCGGTCTCCTGGACTGCAGCTGACGGTGGCTGGGTGGGAGGGGCGACGGGGTGAAGCATGGCTCCTTGGCTTCTGACTGGAGCCAGAGCTGGTGAGTGCAGGGTCAGAGCCCAGGCTGGGAGCCCAGGAGGACAATCAGGTTGGAGGTTTGGGGCGGAGGTAAGGAGTGTATGCGGCTGATACTGAGGGGGCTGGCTGTATCTCCGGAAGCTTGTCACACCAAGGTCACTGACTAGAGCTGGGGCTGCTCCGTGGCCCTGAGCGTGGTCTCTGCGTCGGAACAGTAAGCCCGGCAGAGGATCCTAAGGCGCCCAAGGCAGAGACTTGATGATATGCCGGGTCTCTTGGTTCTCTTAGTCTTTTTGTTGGGTGGAGGACATGATGGTGGTGGAAGCGGAGAGAAGGGGGCTCCCAGTAAACGAGGAGGCACAGCGTGGCGTGTGTGTGGCTGTGTGTGACTGGCCGGTGACTCCGGGTTCCACCCACCGCTGCTGAGGTTCAGCTAACCCTGTCCTGCCCCTGGCATCTCCGCAGCTTCGAGCAGCTCTGCATCAATTTTGCCAATGAGCACCTGCAGCAGTTCTTCGTGCAGCACGTGTTCACCATGGAGCAGGAGGAGTACTCCTCGGAAAACATTCCCTGGGAGTACATCCACTACACCGACAACCGGCCCACGCTGGACCTGCTGGCCCTCAAGCCCATGAGTGTCATCTCCCTCCTGGATGAGGAGAGCCGCTTCCCGCAGGTGTGTCATGCACCCCTCCTGCAGGAAGGCTTCTGGAATGTTCTCCCTCCTATTCTCTGGCAGATGGCGTTTCCACCATTGTTTAGATCAAGAACTCACCCCAAGACAGGATCTGTTAGGCATCCACGGGCCAAAGACTGTAGAGGGTATAAAAGAAAGAACCATGCTCATTCTTGTCCTGAGGGCAAGATTGTCAGATGCAGTCGGAAAAAGCTGGATCCAGAGAAGGGAGGAGCCAGGGTCAGGGCACCTGGACTTTTGCAGGGCAGAGCGAAGCAGGAGAGCTGGCGGTGGAGGTCCGCAGACCTGTCACTGCTACTAGCTCAGCCTTCACTCGTTCTGACGTGTCATGACCCCTGAGAAGTCGCCTCCTTCTACAGAAAGGCCCTCAGCAACTGAGAGTCCCGCCAGCTTTCCCCAGTGAGAGAGCCCATGAGCTCTCTCGGCTGGGTGTGTGTGTGTGTGTGTGTGTGTGTGTGTGTGTGTGTGTGTGTGTGCGTGTGGCTGCTGGCATTGCAGTCCTTGGAACTTCATGCTGGAACCTTAGACCCAGGGCATCTGTGCTCTTCCAGGGAACAGACTTCACCATGCTGCAAAAACTGAACAGTGTCCATGCCAAGAACCCAGCCTTCCTGCAGCCCAAGAACATCCACGACACCAGATTTGGCATCGCCCATTTTGCCGGCAAAGTGTACTACCAGGTGGAAGGTAGGCTTGGCTCCTTTCCACACCGCCCTCCTTCCAAATCTGCAGGAGGTTCCAGGGAGGCCAGGAAGGGAGGCAGAGGGGACTAAGTCGCTTTACAAAGCTAGAAGGGACCAGGCACATTTTGCCTTAACTCTGGGGTAGCAGCACTATCGCTCTCTAATTCACATGCCATACCATTCACTATGTACAGTACAGTCATGGTTTCTAGGATGGGCACAGCTGGGTGACTATTGCCATAATTTTAAAACACTTCATAACCCGAAAGGAACCTCTCATCAGCAGTCATTCCTCATTTCTCCCCTAACATGGTAACCATTAATTTCTGGTTCTCTGGATTTGCCAGTTCTGGACACTTCATATAAATGCGAGCATGCAATGTGCAGCCACGTGACTGGCTTCTTAGCATAATGTTTTCAAGTTTCATCCTCGCTGTCACCCGTGTCAGTGCTTCATTCCTTTTTATCACAGAATAATGTTCCACTGTGAATACACCCCATCAGTTGATGGACATTTGGGCTGTTTCCATTTTGGGGTTGTCAGGGATAACACTGCTATGAACACTCATGTACAACTTTTTGTGGACGTGTTTTCAGTCCTTTTGGATTCATACTTACGAGAGGAATTGCTGAGTCATCTGGTAATTCCATGTTTAACTTTTTGGGTTGAAGTAGCCACACCATTTTACATTCCCACCAGCAATGTACAGGCATTCAATTTCTCCACCTTCTCACCAATGCACATGATAAATTTTTATAAGTTATATGTTTTTATTAGCATTAGTATTATTATAACCATTCTAGTGGGTTTAACATGAGGTCTCAGTGTGTGGCTCTGAGGTGTTTCCCTGGCGTCTGTTGCTTCTTTCCTGTGTTCACAGGCCATTTGTATGTCATCTTTAGTGAACTGTCTATTTAGGTCCTTTGTTCATGTTTTATTTATTTTTTTTTAAAGATTTATTTATTTATGCACACAAGAACTGGGACACAGGCCAGAGTCCAGGGTGGTGAGAGGATTCACCACAGACAGAGCAGGGAGCAGAACAGGCAGATCAACAGAAGTACACTGCTGAGGGGAGCAGCGGGCACAGCAGGAGAGGTCTGCTGCACCATGTGGGTCCCCCGCCTGGCTGGCAGCAGGGATCGAACTCGTGCTGCAGTGGCTGCAGTCCGTTTCATAGCGCGCTGCTTAACCCACTGCGCCACCAGGGAGGCCCCTTTGTTCATGTTTTAACTGGATTGTCTTATTTTCTAGTTGGATGTGTTCTTTAATATTCTGGGTATAGGTACCTTGCCACATACATATTTACAAGTATTTTCTTCCATGCTGTGGCTTATCTTTTCACTTTCCTGAGTAGAATTTGAAGCACAAAAGTTTTTAGTTTTGATGAAGTTCAACTTACCTAGTTCTTCTGTTGCTTATGCGTTCAGTGTCATAGCTAAGAACCCTGGTGTGGTATGAAGGTATGAAGGTATGAAGAAGACGCCTATGTTTTCCTCCAAGAGTTTCGGAGCTTTAGTTTTACCTTGAGGTGTCTGATCCATTTTGAGATAAATTTTTTAACGGTTTGGATGGAGAAGTGAAGGCTGGGACAATCATCCAATTGGTGTGCTTTGAAAAGAAGGCGGGAGGCCAATGGATAACTGAGGCCAGGAAAAGGGAGAATATGGAGAAATGAGGGGGTTCTCGGCTCTGTTCAACTGGAGACATGACGTAGGGGTGAACTGCACAGTTGGAAAGGTAAGACAGGACACTGGTATCTTCACACAGAAGAGGTGAGGTATTGGGATCAGGGAATCTTTTCTATTGGAGAAATGACAGGATGATTCCTTCATAGTTCCCACCAGATCCTGACTTTGGGGCTCTTCAGAAAGGGAGAGACCAGAATCAGGGGGGCCCACAGAGCCCTCAAACATAGAGAAGACACGGAGCCCCTCCCAACCTCTTTGGACAATTCAAGACCAGGTTTAGTTTTAGCTAAGATTAAAGTAGTTTCTTTCTGGATTTTCTAAATGCAAAATTCTGGTTGTTTATTAAAGACGCGCCTGCTACTGTTGTTTGGGGTGCACTGCTATGCCAACAACCACTTACTCCGCCTGTCGGGGCAGTGAACCCAGAGGAGTCTCGACCCTGTCCTGCCTCTGAGAACACCTGCGATGGGGGAGGCTCTGCCTAAGCCATGAGAGGCCCCAAGTGCCCGCCCCCATCTGCGGAGGGCATCGGCCCAGCACGGGGCTGGGAGAGGAGGCGATGTGTGTCCCTGCTCCTCAAGTGGGAGTTGTCCTTGAGCTTCGTTTGCAGGCTCACTCTTGTCACTCCTGGTCTGTAAGGTCCATGTGACATCCCTGCAGGGATCCCCTTCCTTTCACAGGTCCTGGGGCACAGGCCTGGCAGAAGCAAGCTTCCTTTTTCCACTTCCACCCTTGACTCAGGCTCCCAGACCAAACACTAAAATGCAGGTGACTGAAAAGGGGGCGGAGTAGGAGACGAAGGCCAGGGTCATGCCCTCATGGAGTTCATCCTTAGTGTCCCGAGGGTGTAGCTCAGCCGCAGCCCCCTGGCCTGCATCTGGCTTGGCTTTGAGAAACACCTCTTGTGCAACACCTTCTCAGGTGGCCCCCCCTTTTGGGCAAGAGCGGAGGGGTGATGTCTTCTTACCCTTATGTCCATGCCTGTGGTGGCTAGCTAGAGCTGACGTGGCTAGCACCACAGACAAGCACAGAATTTGGTTTCTCTCAGTCCCAGAGGCAGGGAGTCTGCGGTCAAGGTGTCACCAGACTCAGTTCCCTCCTCCCTCTCTCCTCTGGTAGAGGGCGTCTCCCTTTTGTTTCCTTACTGTCTGTGAGTGTCTCGTCCCAGTGTCTTCTTATAGAACACCAGTCGTACTGGAGTGGCACCTCCCGTAAGAGCCTCATGTTGACTTAATTACCTCCTTACCGGTCCTTTCCCTACATGGAATCACATTCCGAAGTGCTGGGTGTTAGAACCTCAACCTATGGATGGAGGGGGACGCAACTCAGCCCATAGCACACCCCTTCCCTGATTTCTGGAGGCTCAGTGTTGGAAAGCAGGGCCTCCAGCCCTAGTAGGGCCTCTGGGGCCTCAGTGCAGCTGGTCAAGGACCTTGGCATCTTAGGCCCCAGGCCTGCTTGCAGACAGGCCAGCCTATTCTGCCAAAGCACAGACATGCTAACGCTTTCACACCCATGCTCAAACACAGGCTCACACACACACGACCACTCACAACCACTCTCATGCACGCACACCCCCACGCTACTGACATGTGCTCATACACACCCACACAGGTGCTCACATGTGGTTGCATATCCCTGGCCAGCCTCACACTAAGGCCACTACTAGGGCTGGGGGCCCTGCTTTCCAAGACTGAGCCTCCAGAAATCAGGGAGGGGGAGTGTTATGGGCTGTGGTGTGTCCCCCTCCTCCCATTATGTCGAGGTTCTGACACCCAGAACCACACGCTCACTCTCACCCCCTCTTATAGCTGTGCATAAGGACACACATTATTTCCAAGACCTGTACAGTTTAAACTCATGAACAATAGAGAAATACATGCTAGTAGAGAAACACATCCCATACAGACAGTAGAGAAGTACCTCCATAATTGACAAGCCGCCTCTCCAGCGTCCATTCTGAGCTTCCAGGAAGAGCAACGTGGACACCACCCCTTTGTTGGTTCCCCAGGCGACTTTGAAGCAGCTACTCCCGCACACACTGGCCTACGGGGGATGGTAAACACACAGCGTCTCCCAGAGTTTCTTTGGGCTCAGGGGTGAGGCAGCAGTGGCCACGCCTTCCTTCTAGATCAGAAGCTCCCTGGACATCATCAGGCTGCCAGATTTTCAGGAACAAACAGGAATTAATTGAGACTAGTAGGGGAGGGAGGTGAGGCTGCTGCGTTTTCTCCTTTTCCCCTTTGTCTCACCACGGCAAGTCTAGACCACTCACTGCTGAACGGACACCCCACTGCTGTGGTTGGTGGTCAGTTCCTAGGGCACTTGGCAGTTCCTGGGCTGTTGGACCTGGGGAGAATTGAGGGAGCTAGACCAGCTCCTGTTCACGGTCCAGGTAGGCCTGTACCAGAGCGCTCTGAGGCTGGGTGAAGGGGTGGAGACTCCACAGTTCAACCCATGAAAAAGGCTGCCAGGGCTGAGAGCTCCCAAAGAAGGGTGCTTGCCCCACCAGTGGACCAGGAGAGCCTTCCAGAATGGATGATGCTTGAGCTGGCCTTGAAGAAGGAGTGGTAGTTGGCCTGGGTGGATTAGGAAGAAAGAGCTCCCCAGATGAGCTCATGAAAGCTGGAGATATAGAAGAACACCTGAGGGGGTGGTTTCAGCACCTGTGGGCTGTGGGGGGCAAGGTGGGGATGCAGGAGATGAAAATAAAGCTCATATATGGGAGGCAGGATTGCAGAGCAGAGAAAGGGCTGAAGAGGGGCCTGAGACAGAAGGTGCATTTTCAGGAAGGTCCCTTGGGCCATGAGCTGGGGTGAGGTTGTGGGGAGACAGAGAAGTGGTGGAAGCCTTCCGAGTCGGCAGGCAGAGGAGTAACAGCGCAGATAGGGGATGGAATGGTGATGGTGAGAGGGGGTCAGAGGTTTCGACTCCCACTCACTGTGACAGGTGATGGGTGCAATGTCTGGATGCAAGTGGCTGTTAGCAGGACAGGGAGACCCGGGGGCGGGAGTGGATGGCTTCAGTGGGTGACCCAGGTCCCCTCCCCTCTGGCTTCTCCTGCCCCTGTGGGTCGGCACCCATGGCTGAGTTGAGTCAGTGAATGGACTCTGCTTTCTCCACAGGCTTCCTGGAGAAGAATCGAGACACTCTGGGTCCAGACATTGTCATGCTGCTTCGCTCCTCCAAAAATAAGTTCCTGCAGGAGATATTCAAGCTGGACTCAGGGGAGACCAAACTGGGCCATGGAACCTCCTGCAAGGCAAAGACCGGGGGCTCACTCTTCAAGGTGAGCTCCCAAGGGTGGCCCTTCCAGCACTCCCTGGCCTCCCAGCCCCCAGGCGCAGGCATCAGATGGGCACACGTGAGGAAGACTCTGTGCCTGGGGTCTGGGCACAGTGAGTGCACATGGCTCAGGTGATGCTGTGGTCCGTGGTGGTGGCGAGGGGACAGGTGTGCGTGAACACGCCTGCTCCTGAGCGTGGCGGTCTTGCCAGAGCAAGTCTGCTTTTGTTCATATCATTACTGTGTTTCTCTAGCTGTGTGCACTGTGTGTGTTGTGTTCTGTGTCTGTTGCGTGTGTGATTGTGGTGCGTGTGGAATGGCAGTGGCAGCACTCAAGGCCGCTGGCGCACAGATCCCAGAGCTCTTCAAGGCATCTGGGGTTTCCTAACAGGGTGGGAGTGTGCCCACCCACTGCCTACTGCTGTCACCCATGAACAGGGAGCAGTCCCAAAAAGCCCAGGAGTCACTTGGCGAGGACCTCCTCACCTCAGGTTGGGGACATGAAGTTAGCTGCTAGCTGGAACCCCAAAAACAGGCAGGGGGTGCCCATCTCACCCCTGGGCCAGGAATCCAGTCCTGGACACACTGAGTTGCCTCTGACCTTTCATCATTCTCCTTCCACCTCTGTGGGAGCATCTGAGACCTCCGTGCCCTGAACCCACATACAGAGCAGGTCTGGGGCAGGGAGGCACCAAGGAGCTATGAGGCTGTGCCCGAAGTACCAGGTCTGGAACTGGGTGGGACCAGGCTGAAGCCCTCCATAGTTGGGACCAGAGCCCAGGGCATGTCCCGCGGGATTCAGAACAGGCTGTCAGTGCAGGGAAATGCATGTTCTTTTACAAACTAGGACAAGGAAATTGTTGTTATAAAATGCTAGTGATTGTGTCCTCTCTTCAGAAGGATGGAAGTGTGAAGACGAGCCAGAGATGCTATTTGGCCTTTGCTCAGGCACATTTGACCTTGGAAAGTTTTGGTCAAGAAGCACCGCCCCAGATCAGCACGGCACAGAGGGCGCCTGCACACAGGCGGGGCTTCTGTATCCCTCTAGCATGCATAATGTTGATAAATCTATTTTTAAAATATAATACTATCAATGTACTATATAGATTTACTGCAATGCTTACAACATATAGTATGAAACATTTTAAAAAATATATGAAACTTATGCAAACATTGAAAACATAGAAGAATGGGATAAAAAGTGAGTGCTGACAGTTTTTGACATTTTTTTTCTCATCTTAGTCACCACTGGGGCCCCTGTCCTGCTGGGGACCTGTGCACATAATGCACTTGGGGCTGCTGGGATGGATGCCAGATGGGTGACTCAGTGCATGCAGCCTGTCTGCCTGTAGGCCCGTGGCAGTATTCTTACATGTGTGGGTTAGCTGTGTACTGAGTCATGCTCCCCAGCATCCATTGTGCCCTGTGCTTCTGCCCACAGTCTGCAGACTCCAGCAAGCGCCCCTCCACCTTGGCAGCCCAATTCAAGCAGTCTCTGGACCAGCTGATGAAAATCCTGACCAACTGCCAGCCCTATTTCATCCGCTGCATCAAACCCAACGAGTACAAGAAGCCACTGGTAATAAGGGGCAGGAGCAGGCACACCTGGGAGGGGGAGGTGTCTTCTGGATAAATCTGTGGGTATCTAGGGTCCTGCCACTGCTCCCTTCACCAGGGCCTGGCCAACATTAGAGTTATCAGCCCCGTTTTAAAGGTGGGGACACTGAGGTGACCAGTCAGCCATTCCTATGTCAGTGACCAGCAGGTTCTAGATCATGCTTCTCTGAGCCCTTATCTGTGAAGTCACACTCTGGCCTGACTGCAGCAGGCAGCAAGGGTGGAACACGGTGTCTGTAGCACATCTGCAAGTATCAGTCCTGTACTTTTAGAGGCTGAGGCCAATGCCCAGTCACCAAGACGAGAAGCCAAGCAGCCTTTGGAGAGCAGCTGTATGTGCGTGTATGGGGGGCCCTCCTGCCTGCATGGGAGTCTCTGCACATAAGCGCGGGAATCCCACCCAGAGGCTGCAAATACAAAACAACCCAAACTAATAGATGCCACCTCAATAGCAACTGGCTAAAAAAAAAAAAAAAAAAAAAAAAAAGCTTATAAGGGAAAAAACAGTACATTAAATAAAGTGCCTTTTTGGAAACAATTAAATTATATGAAATTGAGGCAGTCATGGAAATGCAGAATGTCTTCCTTGTAGAACAATACAGGGGTATCAGATAACTGTGCTTCCAGAAATGCTCTGCCCAGCCACCTCCCCAGTTTACGAGCTGCAGGACAGGTGGGTGGGGCCTGAGGTCAACGCTGTGTAGATGGAAGACCAGCCCAGGCGAGGGGCCAGGTAGATTCAGGGTTTGAACCCTGGCTTGGTTACTTAGGAGTGTGATCCTGAGCCTCGGGCACTCACCATTAAATTAGAGACAATCACCCACCACATAAGATTGTTGTAAAGATTAAATGAGAAGCACCAGGCCCATCAGAAATACTCAGTAAATAGGAAACTAATCGCTATATGACCCTGGACCCCAGAAACTGTTGCCTCTGTGGCCTTCGGTAACTTTCCAGCAGTGGGCTTGCAGGTAGGGGGTCTTCCATGATCTGAGGCTCCCGGCGTGGAGGCTGCAGTGGAAGAGGATTCTCTCAAGATTCAAGCCAGGCAGGGTCTTGGAGTCTGGCCGGATCCCACACATGGGTGCAAAGCATCATACCTAAATCCTCTCTGCTGGCCATGTCCATCCCTGGGGAAAGGAGACACTAAGTTGGCTAGCACCTCATCTGGCTTTAAGTAGGAAAGGAACTTCTTCCTTCCATTAGGGTGTGAGAGGCACCCTGATGCAAAACTGCTCAACAGAGGCGAGGTGGGGAAGAAGCAAGTTTCTTCTGGATCATTATTTTGGGGTGTTTGAAAACATTTTTTTAAGATTTATTTATTTATGCATACAAGAGCTGGGGTACAGGCCAGAGGCGCAGAAGGTGAGAGGACTCACCAGAGAGAGCAGGGAGCAGAACAGGCAGATCCACTGAAATACACTGCTGAGGGGAGCAGCAGGCGAGGCAGGAGAGGTCTGATGCACCATATGGGTCCCCTCCCTGGCCAGGGATCAAACTCATGTTGCTGTGCCGCAGATGCTTCACAGTGCGGCGCTCAATCGCTGTGCCACCAGGGAGAGTCCTGAAAACATTTTAAACAGTGCATAACTTTTTTTAAAAAAAGATTTACTTATTTATGCATACAAGCACTGGAGCACAGGAGAGGTGTGGGGGTGGTGAGAGAATCCACCAGACAGAGCAGGACGCAGAACAGGCAGACTGACAGAAACACACTGCTGAGGGGAGCATTATGCATACAAGCACTGGAGCACAGGAGAGGTGTGGGGGTGGTGAGAGAATCCACCAGACAGAGCAGGACGCAGAACAGGCAGACTGACAGAAACACACTGCTGAGGGGAGCAGCGGGCGAGGCAGGAGAGGTCTGCTGGCCATGTGGGTCCCCTCCCTGGCCGGGGGCAGGGATCGAACTCGTGCTGCAGTGGCTGCGGTTTGCTTCATAGTGCGTTGCTTAACCCACTCCGCCACCAGGGCGGGCCCTACAGTGCATAACTTTTATGTTCATAGCACTTCATATTTCCTGAGCATGTTCTTGTAAGATGTCGCTGTTTCTGTGGTGAACTTTCATCCGTTTGGAAACTCTTTAAGTCCATTTTAGCATCATCGACCAGACAACTCTCTTCAGAATAGACTTGTATATAGATGTGGCTCATTCACACCACAGAATACTGCATCGTCCTAAGAAAGGCCGGAATGAAGCCATTTTCAACAAAATGGAGGGTGTCTGAAAAAATTACACACAGCAAAACAAATCAGAACAAGAAAAGCAAGTATTGAACATTCATGTAACGACACTTCAACAACACAAAACGCTTTCAAGAATCCCTGAACATTGGCAAATATCCCCAGGGCTCTGAGGTGGAGAGGGAGAAGGGAGAGGAATGGACGAGGCCAAGGAGTGGTGGTGGCAAAGACAAGCAGTGGTTTTTCAAAAACACCCTCAAGAAAAAAACACGAGTTTTGTGAGCGTTGTCCCAAATCCTAAATTTTGAGGGAAAAAATGCACCCCTAACAAACTCGGGGCAAGGATAGTTTTCACAAGAAGGCTGGAGGAAGAAATGGCCCTACGTTAGTAAAAACGTTTTTGAAGGACAGAATTAGTCCAGCCAGGCATCTGGGGGCCGAGGAGCGGTTGAGCAGGCTGCCCCCGCAGACTGGTCCAGGCGCTGCACGCTCCGGGCCTCAGCCGCCCCCTCTCTGCCGCAGCTCTTCGACCGGGAGCTGTGCATCCAGCAGCTGCGGTACTCCGGCATGATGGAGACGGTGCACATCCGCAGGTCGGGCTTCCCCATCCGCTACACCTTCGAGGAGTTCTCGCGCAGGTTCTGCATTCTGCTGCCCAGCATCCAGCGCAGGCAGGTGCGCATCCAGCCCCGTCTGGCCAGCTGGCCCCCGGGGCGTCAAGTTCGTTCCCAGATACATGCTGCCTGCCGGTGTGCCCAACCCCCAGGCCAAAGGGGGTCCTGCTGCTGACCTTCTAATGCCCAGGGTCCCTCCCTGGGCTCCGAGCTTTGAAATGACAGCCATTCCCCTTCCCGTCCCATTCCTGCGCCCTCTTCTCCCTCCCTGGGTCCCCTGGAAGTAGGGGAGGAACGCACCCGCGGTCTGGGTGACACTAGTGGCTGAATGTGCTTATTCTCAGAGGCATCTGCGGCTTGAAACCGGGTCGAGGAAATGCTGTGTGGCTAGGTAGCTATTTGCGGGGAGGAGATCCTTCCTCTTCTTCCTCAAACACTCAGCCACCCTAAAGTTTTGTCCACCCAAGTGTCTAATCACTACACTGAGACCCCAGACCTTGAGAGTGAGGTGACCTCTTAGCCTGAGATGGACTCCCCCTTAACCCCCCCCCCCCTTGATCTCATTTGCCCTGTGCCTATCTTGACCCAGCACCCCCTGGCGGTGAACCTGGAGGAAGAGGGACCCTCAGTTCTGTAGGAAACCCTAGAAGAGGAACCCTCAGCCCCCACCTCAGGGTCCCTGCTCCTCCAGACTGCTCCTGTTTCTCCCTGGCAGCTGCAGGACAAGTTTCGCCAGATGAGCCTGCGCATTGCTGAAATGTGGCTGAAGACAGACAAAAACTGGAAAATGGGAAAGACCAAAATTTTCTTGAAGGTGAGACCCCAAGAGAGGTGCTGGTCTGCCGCCTGCTGAACACCTGGGGCGGTCCTGCTGATGAGGCCGAGCACGCACTGCCCTGAGCCTTCAGTACTGGGCCCTGCTCACTTAGCTCCCCCCTCCCCCCCACTCCTGTAATAGAAGAACATGCGAGGTGGGAGGGGCAGGGAGAACCCTGTCCAGCCTAGGGAAGTCCGGAGGCTTCTCAGACAGGGTGTCCAGGGCACAGCCTGAGGCTAAGGAAGGGCCGTCTCTAAGTCACCAGCAGCTAGAAGTTCAGGGCAGCTCCAGTTGTGCCTGAGAGCAGACTTCTGCCATGTGGCCATGGCCCCCAGCAGGGGGCGTCATCTCACCTAAGGAAGCTCTGCGCTCAGATGCAGGGAGAACTTCAGCAAAGGACTCAGTGCTGCTTCCCCTCTCACCTCCCACAGGCACTAGTCTTTGTACAAGCAACACCACCACCCACCTTCTACCTCCCTCCCCACCCCTCAACTTATGGGCGTGCACGAACACACACACACACACACACACACACACACACACACACACCTTGAACCGAGGTACACTTGTGACCTTCAGACCTTCCCAGGATTGCAGGTTGGGTCAAAGAACCACAGGCAGGATGACCTCCAAGTCCCCTAGCCTTGTAAACCTTGGGTGTGTGAGCAAGATGAGGGGAGGAGGAAGAAGGGAAGATGAAGGCAAGTTCACCCAAGTACCCCACACTATCCACACCAGGCTGCCCCTTCCTGAGTCCACCACTCCCTCCTCTCTCCCCCACAGAGCCTTCCCACATGTCCTCATCTATCTTCAGAGCAACCCCCAGCACTAGTTCTTCAGTCCATCCATCTGTCCATCTGTCCATGCGTTAGACAGGCCTGCACCAGGTAGGAAGAAAGAAGCAGAGGGGCTTCAGCTTCTTTTGAGGAAGTTGAGACTAGAAGACAGCAGACATCTGGGAAGCCTAGCGCTTCCCAGGAAATAGAGGGAAGAAGGCAGAGGTATAGAGGGCAAGATCAGTGTGGGGTGGTGGAGGCAGGCTGCTCGTTGAGGCTGCAGGCAGGGGCTAGTCCACCTCTGTCCCCAGTGGCCTCCGAGGCACGTGAAGAGGCTCGCTTGATGCAAGACTAATGGAGGCAGGAAAGGCCCCAAGGCCCAGTCACTTCCCACCGCTCAGCAAGGGCAGTGCCACTCTCTGTTCTGTAAGTGCAAGCCATCCCCCAGGGCCAGGAGGGATGGTCAGGGAAAGTCGCATCCTGAACGAACACCACTCATCATGTGCACACTTTGAGTCCCACTCAGGTTGAGGGAAAGAAGCATGAGTCTATAGCAGGGTTGGATGCACACTTCAGGTGCATCTTGGAAAATAAAACACAACTTCAGGGAGATTTCCCCGCTCTTGTGTTATGCAGCACAGAATTGAAATTGGCCAGCCTGAGTTAACAGGAAGAAAGAACTTAAGAGGGAAGTGGTTGTACTGAAGCTGGGGGATGGGTATCTAAGTTGTATCTAAGTCACAGTCATCAGGGTCAATTTGAAGGCCCCTTCCCTGCTTGGCCTCTCTGAAGCACATGTGGGAAAAATCTGAGAGACACTGACTGAGAGCAGAGCGCAGGCTTCAAGGGTGTGAGTGGTGGGGCAACTGCATGGCAAGATCTCTCTACCACAGGAAAACGAGGACACTCTGCTGGAGATACAGAGGAGCCAGACCCTGGACCAGGCAGCAGTCAGCATCCAGAAGGTCCTGAGGGGCCGCAAATACAGGTGCCTGCCCTGCCCCAAGCCCCTCCCAGCTCACATGTCTGCCAGTCATGGGCCCCCAGTAGGCCTGCAGGCGGCAAACCAGATTCACATGTTCCTGCTGGTTCCTCCATGGGTGTAGCTGAAGCACAAGATCTTCCAGGACCTCCTGACCACAGATACTGCAGCCTGTGTTGGTCAAAGAATTTTAGTGTATTATTTGAATTTGTGGGAGGTGGGAAGAGAGTGAAGGAAATCTACCACTTAGGCAAACACCAAATGAAATAGCAGCTCAGGTTTCAGCTGTGTTGATGCTCTCCTATTGTGTTAAACAATGTGTGGGTTTGGGCTTATGAGGTGGTTACTTTTGGTGGGAAGAAAAAACTATCTTTGATTCAATTCCAATAGAGTGGAACCCTGGATTTCAGTGCAGATTCAGCAGCTCTGCAGTATTGCCATAGCGTCTTCATGTCTAAAAGCCTTTTATGTCTTTACTATCCCTGTCCTGCCCGCTCATCACTCATAGGACAAACCAGAAACCCAGGCATGAGAAAATGGGAAAACACAAGAGACCCCAGGAATAGAGATTATAGGCATCTGGGAGCAAGATCACAAGGCATAGGGGTGTAGCTTGCAAGGTCAGAAGGTGGTTACGCTTATCTCAACCGCAGCTCGCACGGGTCAAACAGTGGTGCACGGACATATTCCAGAATGCTCAAGATTGTCAGGGGTGGCCACCCTGGCCTCACAGAATTTTTAATTAAGTTCTTATTATTTTGAGATAGTTGCGGATTTCCTTGCAGTTGTAAGAAATAACAGTGACTCCCATGTTTCCTTCATCTGGTTTCTGCCCAGTGGTGACACCTTGAAAAACTGTCACACATCACAAGGAGGATGTTGATGTTGATGCAGCTAATGCACAGAGGGTGCCCCCACCCCCGCGAGGGCCCCTCGTACTTCTGTGGCCATACCCCCACCCCACCCGTCCGCACTCTCTCCTTAATTAGTGGCAACCACGAATCACCTGTTCTATTTTATAATCTTGTCACTCCAAGGGTGTTTTATAAATGGAATTATATCAGGGGCTCGCTGGTGGCATAGGGGTTAAGTCTCAGCACTGCGCTATCACTACTATGGCCTGAGATGATCACTGGCCAGGGAGGTGACCCACTTCTGGTGAAACAGACCTCTCCTCTCTCACCCGCTGCTCCCCTCAGCAGTGTATTTCTGTTCTGCTCCCCACTCTGTCTCTGGTGACTCCTCTCACTTCTTGCACCTCTTGCCTCCACCCCAGTTCTTCAACACAAAAATTTTTAAAAAACAAATGAAATGGAATTATATATTGTATAGCCTTGGGGGTTGACTGTTTCCTAGTCAGCATAATTCTCTGGCGATTCATGCACATTCTCACACGCATCACTATTTTGTTCCTTTTTCTTGCTGAGTAGCATTACAAAGTGGGCTGCACCACAGTTTGTTCCATCATTCATGTGTTTGAGGCCATTGACGCTATTTTCAGCATGATGCACTTTGAACCTTTGTATAGAGGTCGTGTGAACGTAAGTTGTCTTTTCCCCAGGATAAGTGTCCAGGAGTGCAATCATTTGGACATGGAGTGCTCCCCATTTTCGTGGAGATGTATTTTTCAGAATGGCTATACATTTTACATTCTCACCCGCAGTGTAGAAAGGCGGTGGTCTTGTCCGCATCCTCTCCAGAATATGATGTTCTCGCTATTGTTTCATTTTAGTCATTCTGACAGGTGTGTGATGGCATCTTTTCATGTGCTTGTTTGTCACCTGTGTAGATCCTCTTTTGTAAAATGTCTACGCATGTTGCATTCTGTTTTCATGGATTCTTTGCTGAACTTTGTTTATGTATTCTAAAATATTAGTCCCTTGTTGGATAGATGGTTTGCAAATATCTTCTCCCAGTCCACAGCTGATCGTTTCGACCCCTTCAGAGGGGCTTTTC
This sequence comes from Galemys pyrenaicus, assembly GCA_019455555.1. Lineage (NCBI taxonomy): Eukaryota > Metazoa > Chordata > Mammalia > Eulipotyphla > Talpidae > Galemys > Galemys pyrenaicus. Next base: position 314,676 of record JAGFMF010011748.1, read on the forward strand.
AGAGCAAAAGTCCTTAATTTTGATGAATTCCAATTTATCAGATTTCCCTTTTATAAATGATGCTTTTGATTTCAAGTCTAAATATTTTAAATCCAAAGATTTTCTCTTTTTTTCCCCTAAAAGTATTGTGGATTTACATTTTATAATTTGGTCCTTAATCCATGTTCATTTTGAGTTCATTTTTGCATAAAGTGTAAGACTTAAGTTTGTTTTAAAACCTTTTCACTGTGGATGTTGCTCCAGCATCATTCATTGAAAAGCCCGTGCTTTCTTCATGAACCTTTGCCAAAAATCAGTTCATTGTACCTGTGGGTTTATTTATGCACCTGTGTTCTTTAACATTGATCTGTGTGTCCTCAGTCCCATTGATCTGTGTGTCTGTCCATCTGCCAATGCAACACCACTGTCTAATTAGCCATAGTTATTGAATGTCTTGGAGCTGTGTGAATATTCCTCCTACCTTCTTTTTCAAAATTGTTTTAATTCTTCTGGTTCTTTGCCTTTCCAATATGATTTAAGAATAATTTCGTCTATATCGACAAAATTTTTTGCTAGGATTTTGATAGGAATTATGTCTTATATGAATTTGAGAACTGACTTCTCTGCCATGTGGAGTCTTCCACTTCCCATTTTTTAGATCTCCTTTGATTTCTTTCATCAGCCTTTATAGTTTTCCTTATCCAAGTTCTATACATGTTGGGTTTATACTAAGATTGTTTTGTTGGCTTTTTGGGAAAGGTTATAAATAGTACTATATTTTTAATTTGGCATTGACATTCTTTGCTAGTACAAAAAATATGATTGATTTTTATATGTTGACTTTGTATCGAGGCCTTGCTGAACTTGCTTGCTATAAATTTCTTAGAATTTCCTATTAGATAATCAAACATAGAAATTAGGGACAGTTTAATCCTTTCTGCAATTAGGGTCAAAAATGTCTCTAGATATTATTAAATGTGCCTGGGGGTCAGAAACTACCCCCAGTTGAGACCCACTGATATAAATATTGGGAAGGACATGAATTGTCTTTATTTTCAGATAATTCAAGTATTTGTTTTTGCCTCATATTAGAATCAGATGGGGACACACACACACACACACACACACATCGTGTACATGCACCAAAAGGTATTTGATAAGGACAGATTGATATAAATTCTCCAAGACCATCAGCAAAGAGTCCAACTTAATTGGACTGGGTGGGACTCTGGATCAATAATAATAATAATAATAATAAGTTCTCCAGATGATTTAGAATATAGTCGAGCTCTGTTCTAAATCTAAGAAAATTCCCTGAAAAGTTATAAGAAGTGGTAAGAAAAGTCAGCTAAGGGTGAAACAGAAGCTATCTCCTTATGCAGCAGACTCACCTGGGAGTGGCCTCCCTAGAGGCCAAATTTCAGGTTACTCTCTCCATTTTCAGCACATTTCCCCTAAAGAAGGAAGGTGTGATGGAACGGGCAGGCTGTCAGGTCCTGGGGCTGCCACCTGCCTTGCTCTACCCTGCCCTGGGGTTTCGGACCCAACTCTGGTAGACACCTGGGGCAGGAGCAGGGAGAGGAGTGGGAGGGTCGGGAGGACTCTCACAAGGACAGGTTTGTCCCTTCATAGATCTTTTGGAGGACTGGGGAGAACTTTTCTCATTACTCTGAAAGCTGGAATGTCAAAACCTGAGTATTGGCAGTAGGTTTTATATCCCTAAAGTATCTGTCTTCAGTCCATAAAGGTTTCTAAAATTGAAATATCCTCTGTATTCATTTTTCCCGATATTTCCTTATCACTCTTCCCTTCAAAATCAGTTTGTCAGGGCCTCCCTGGTGGCGCAGTGGGTTGAGAGCCGACTGTGAAGTACCCGTGGCACAGCAGTGGAAGTTCAATCTCTGGCCAGGGAGGGGACCCACCTCCCTGGGTTCCCAGAAACCCAAGGACAGACCTCTCCTGCTTCACCTGCTGCTCCCCTCAGCAGTGTGTTTCAGTCGATCTGCCTGTTCTGTTCCCCGCTCTGTCTCTGGTGGATCCTCTCACCTCCTGCGCCTCTGACCTGTACCCCAGCTCTTGTGTGCACAAACAAATAAATATTTTTTTAAAAATCAGTTTTACACACCCCTGACTTGTCCTCCCTTCTAGGAAGGACTTCCTAAGGCAGAAGCAGGCAGCCCTGACCTTGCAGGCCTGGTGGAGAGGCGTCTACCACAGGCGGAACTTCAACACGGTAAGTGAGCTCACGTGAGACACTGTACCTGCAGGAGCAGCGGCACGTGCCCCATAAAGAGCAGCTGTGGGAATTTGTTGATGTGAGTGTGGGCGCTGGAGCTAGGCGCAGAACCGCAGCAGGTGCGAAGACAAGCCTCCGTGGCCAGACCCAGCACTGCACAGCCTGTCTTTCCAGCACTGCCCCGGGGCACCTCACTTGAGAGCGTCAGTGTTCTTCTGCAGCGATTGGAGCATCTCCAGGGTTAGACTGAGGTGCCCTGCTCCAAAAATAGATAATGACCGTCTTTTCCCAATCGGCAGTCAACAAAATAAGTCAATGGACTGATTCTTCTGTGTTGAGCCTGCTTCCTAACATTCTTTAGCCACAGGCACTGATAGGAGTGCTCTGCTACCGCTCAATAAATGAAGCGAAGCCGCCTCGCCCGTGTCCTGTGGGGCCCCAACCGACTGCTGGCCTTTGTCACAGCCACTGGACCACGTGGACAGTGAGGCTCCAGGCCTGCCCATGCTGATGGGATGGAAAGGCTACTTGGGGCCCGTTGGTTTGTGTGTATCATTTCATTCCGATTAAGTCAGTCCTCTACATTAAGGAACCGAGGTGACATAAAGAGATTGATCAATTTTCCCAAGAAGGCGCAGTTAGTAAGCAGTAGAATCGAGTTTGGATGCAGATCTGTGAGACTTCCAAGCCAGTGACTGAGCCTGACCTGACCCCTGACCTGACCGGCACCAGTACCACTGTGCTATTGCCTGACAAGCCAGCTAGACTCATCTAGACGCCTCAGGGCCTGCCATGGCCCAGACAGCTGCCACACAGAAGTGTGTGCTCATCGGCTTACTATTTCCTCTTTGTTTCAAAGAGCCCTAAAATATTAGCCTGACAGAGCTGAGCACAGACCACCAAACAGGTGTGCCAAGTCCTGACAAGTTCATGGACGTGGCTAGCAGGTGTGAAAAGCAAGGGCTCTGGAATCCCATCGCCCAGGTCACATCCCAACCAAATCTCTATCCCTGGCCCTGGGGAGACCTCCTTGTCATTTATGCCACCTAACAAATGCATCTTTAGCACTTATTTGCTTGCTAGGCTCTGTCCTAAGTCCTGTACAGGAATAACTCAGTATGCTTGTGCTAGGTGCATAAAATTTTAGCACCAGCCCCTTTACCAAAAAGCAGATAACTGTAAGCCAAGTGATGTGATCTCCCAGGGAGTACAGCCTGCCTCTGGCTCTCTGCGCCCTGGGGCAGGCCTGCTCTGCTCTGCGCCTGTCACCTCCCAGTGAGTTTGCTTTGCTCTTGTTTCACAGATCCTCCTAGGTTTCAAGCGTCTACAGGCCGTTGCCCGGAGTCATTTGCTGGCCAAGCAGTACCAGGTCATGCGGCAGAGAATGGTTCACCTGCAGGCCCTGTGCAGGGGCTACCTGGTGCGCCAACAAATGCAGGCCAAGAGGAGGGCAGTGGTGGTGATCCAAGCATACGCCAGGGGCATGACTGCCCGGCAGAACTTCCAGAGGCAGAAGGCTAATGTAGGTGACCACTGCTTCCTGGGCAGGTGGGGCTGGCTGGGGCCCGCTGGGAAGGGCAGGCAGGAAGAACGAGCAGCCGTATGAAGTCTTGCTAGACATTCCTTTCCCTCCCTGCCTGCAGTTCTTGCTACAGCAGGCCAAATGCCATCTGGGCCACTTCGGTCCCCTCCTAGGAGCGCAAGGATGTAGCACGGGATCTGTCACCTCAGCAGGACAGACTTAGACCTGCAACTTGGAAATCAAGCTCTGGGGTCTCCTCTCTTTAGCCTCAGGGACAATTTTTTAAAAGACTTATTTACTTATGCATACAAGAGCTGGGTACAGGCCGGAGGTGTGTGTGGGGGGAAATGAGAGGACTCACCAGAGACAGAGTGGGGAGTAGAACAGGTAGATCGACTGAAATACACTGCTGAGGGGAGCAGCAGGTGAAGCAGGAGAGGTCTGCTGGGCCATGTGGATGCTCTCCCTGACTGGGGGCTGAACTTGTGCAGCACTGGCTATGGATGCTTCATAGTGCGGTACTTAACCCTTGCGCCACCAGGAAGGCCCCAACCCCAGGGACAATTTCAGAAAGCCCAGACAGTCTCATGGAAGGCACAGGAAACCAGGGCCAGATGAACAAGGGAAGGGCACAGTTCTGTGCAGAGAAATGATGCCTGGTCATGACCTGCGACAATGACAGCTCAAAGAGATACATACCGAGAGGCGCCTTCTAGTGTCTGGGCGAGAAAGGCTGAAGAGCAGGGAACAGGAACCTGTACCCAGCTCCACGTCACTGAAATTTGAAATTTCATCCTTGCATGAGGTTAAGTCCTCAGGGAGCACATAAGACACAGCCCCATTCCTGAAAACAGGCTGATTTGGAAACACCAGATAAATGAAATGGACGAGGATGATGTTTACCTCTGGTCCTTCGAGGAGAACAGGGCCTGCTGATTAAATGAGCAGCACACGAGCCCCAGCGAGGAGGCAGGACGCCCTCGACACGGCAGCGCGTAGGGCCGCGTGACCAACAGGCCCGAACTAGGCTCACCGGGCACTAGTTAGCGCAGGCCCAGGACCGCTCCCGGAGGGCCTGGGGCTTCTTGGGGTGAGGGCTGGGGTGAGGCCGAACAGTGGTTTGGAGTTCTGGATTTCTGGAGGGTTCCAGGTAGTACCTCAGGGTCTGTGTGGTCACTCTCTGAACCTCTGATTCTCCTGGGAAGTGAAAAGCCCAGGCTGGTTGGTCTCTAATCACTGGCTTATTTAATCTAGGATTTCAAGGAAAACATATTGATGTGAACAGGCGGCAGGAGGAGGTATGTTTGGCTTCTGGGCCTGTGGTTACTTTTGCCCTTTTGGGTGTATGTGCAGGGTCCGCTGATCGTCTCAGCCAAAGAGCCAAAGGGCCAAGGTGCTGCCCCGCCCAGAAAGCGCAAGTCCATCTACGACACCATCAGTGACACGGAGATGGTGGAGAAAGTGTTCGGCTTCCTCCCTTCCATGATGGGCGGGCAGGAGGGTCAGACCACACCGACCTCTGAGGTAAGACAGGCACTGTCCTTCACGCTTCCAACACTTGGGGGGTGATGGGAGAGCCCAGGCCCTGGCCCCAGTCAACACCCACGCTCACTGAGAAGCCAGGGAGGGCATGCAAAGAAAAGAGGAGCATGGGTTTTCTCTGGTTAAACTCTTCAATTTAAAGTTTCTTACCTAGAAGACTTCCCAGACCCTTTAATGTCGACTTCTAGTCACACAGCATTTCCCACTGGGGTTTGAGAGGAGTCTCACGGAGCACCTTGGGGGAAGGGAGCTGCACGCAGGACGTGACCTGGGCCCGATATGGGGAACTCATGAGCTGGAGGAGGAAGTTGGCACGTGGGAGGAAATGCAGGAGGGAGTAGCTCCCCAGACTGTCCTCCCATTGGTTCTCACCATGCCCTGGTGAGTGTTCTAAGATCCGATGACCTAGGCTCCCTCCCCGCACCCCCAGGTGCTCATCCCCCCCACCCCTGCAAACGCACCCTCTGTGCAGCAGAGACGATTGGAACCACCTTCTTAGGCTCTGACCAAGGGCTGGCAGAAGGTGGGCAGGGGCAGGGGATGTCTGGGGAGCCCGTGCAGGGGCCCGGGGGCCCATTAGGTGGTAGGTACATTCACACTGAGCCCGACTGAGCCCACAGCGGCCCACAGGGGTCCCACTTAGGGTGTTTGGTGGGGTTGGTCTCCAGCACTAGAGGAAATAGAGACAGGCTTCTATACCCGGCACTAACCATATAGGCCCTTCTTGGGGCCCCATGGCCCCAGAGATGCAAAGCCTTCCCAGGCACATCTGGAAAGACAGCTGACTGGTGTCCCTCCATCTGACTGGTGATCAGGATCTAGAAGAAAAGACCCTGAAGCTGCCCAAGATTGACCTGGACACGGTCCCTGTGGTGGAGGAGCTCGAGGAGGATGTGGATGGTCTGGCCGAGTACACCTTCCCCAAGTTTGCCGCCACCTTCTTCCAGAAGTCGGCCAGCCACACGCACATCCGGCGGCCCCTCCAGTACCCACTGCTTTACCACGAGGACGATGAGGACTGCTCGGTACCAGGAGCCCTGTGCTTCCTCGGGGCGCTGGTCCCCCGGAGCCTGGATCTGCACTGTGGTTCAGAGGAACAGGGGGTGGGGTCTCTGCGGGCCCCGTGCCCTCACCAGCTGCATCCAGCCAGGCCCTCTGTCTCCATTTCCCCAGGCTGCCCTGGCCGTGTGGACCATCATCCTGAGGTTCATGGGTGACCTTCCAGAGCCAGTGCTCTTTGCCAAAAGCAACCTGCATGGCAGCTCCATGAAACAGCAGACCCACGATGCCACGGGCGAGGACAGCAGTGCCCAGCCTCCGGAGCACAGGGGACCTGCACAGGTGCAGCAGGGGGAGGGCAGACACCCCGAAGGCATCCAGCCCTGGGAAGGGGATGCCCCAGCCCTAGGAAGGGGAGTCAAGACATGAAATAAGTGTCACCCTCTAAACCTGGTGTGCATCAGGGCCCCCTGGGGCATTCAGTCTTGAAACACAGTCAGGAATTCACAAAGCAGGTGTTCCATGCAGGACTTTTTGAATTATACCCTCATGAAAGGAACCTCCAGGCACTGAGCATTGGGCCTAACTTAAACCGAATTCAAATGCCTTAACAATAATAATAACAACAACAACATGCTGTTGTGACTGACAGCCTGATCTATGCCAGTCACTTCTCTTCCCTCAATTCCCAGATGAGCCAATCCTACAAGGCAGAGATTATTGTTTCTTTGAGCTAAAGAACCTGAGAAGTGAAGTGACTTGCTCCCAAATCACAGTGAACATATGTGACAAAACAGGGCTTTTTCATCCATTCTGCTGCATTCACATGCAGTTTTCAGCCCATTTTCTACCCTGCTCTTCTGTTGAAGGTTAATGCACATCCATTTTTGGTCAGATGACCTCCCTGAGACCCCGTTTTCATGGTACGATCCCTGTGGTCCTACACAAAAACAGTCCACAGGAATTCCATAGCAGGCATATACTTGGGCCTACCAGTGACTGAAGGCCAGGGCTGGCCTGTACATCAAGTTTGGGGTGCTCAGCCACACCCCGAGGGGTGCTGTGTGCCAACTCACTGCAGGGAAATCTCAGGACATCACAGCTCCAGACCCCATGGCCAGTCCTGCTCAAGGAATTGCATGGAAATTGCCCAAACCCAGGCAGTCTGCTCCCAGGATGTGGGTTCTGCAGTGTTTTGCTCTCTATCGCTGCCTAAAAAATTTCCTTCCAAAACTTAGCCACTCGAAACAGCACACGGTTACTATTTCAGGCAACTTCTGGGGGTCAGGAGCAACACACTTGTGTAGCTCTGACTCAAGTGTCCCACGGGGCCACAGCCAAGCTGTCAACCGGTCTGCCCTCTCCCAAACCTCTGCTCGGGTTAGGAGTTCTCCTTCCAGTGGCCGCTCACATGGCTATGGCAAGAGGCCTCGCTTCCTCCCACGGGGCCTGTCCGTAGGGCTGCTTGAGCCTTCTCACGTTCCCCCACAGAAAGCCAGCAGGAAGCTGATGGAAGTCACAGACGTCATATGCCCCCGTGGGCAAGACAGTCGGGGTGGGGTCATTGGGGACCACCCTGGAGACCAGCCCCAGGGGAGCAAGCCTGGGAGGCTGTCCAGCCAGCCTGCAGCTCTGGTGGGCAAGCGCAGGGAGCAGCGCGACTCCCCAGAGTCACAGCTCCAGTCGGCCTCCTGCCTGCGTTTATTGCACCCCCGCTGTGGCCCGCACAGGGGCAGTGAGCCCAGCCAGCCCTGCTACTCTCACCTGACAGCTAATGTGTTTCGTACTTGGCTCCTGTGCAGAAAACCAGTGTACCCCAACCAGGAGCTGGTGCCCCGCCTGGACCAGGCCGATCCCAGCCGAAGCCCAGGCCCACACCAAGCTCTCATACTGACAACTTCTCACGCCACTATCTTAATAAGATGTGACTTCTGCCTAAGGAGACCAGCAGATTCTCGTGGCTGGGGCAAGCCCCTCCCTACCCGGCCTTGGTCTCACAGCTTAGATTCTTCTAGCTCCCCCTCTTGCAGTGGGCAGGGCATATTCCAATTGTCCCGCCAAAGTGCTACTGTCCTTGGCACCAGGTTCAGACTAGCCTCCCCTTAGAAGGCGTGCTGGGCCAGAGGTACAGAAGAGAACCAGAAGTGTCCTGGGCCCTCCCAGGGCTGAAGCAGCTCTTGTCTGATCGCGTGCCCTCCCTTGCTCACCTTCTCCCCCTGATCCTCTGAGATGCTGTGCACTGGTGATGTGATGAAGGGCTGGAAGTATTGCAAAGCTCCACCAAGGCGAGGACCCCCACAGTGCAGAACTAGGGAATGAAGGGGTCAGATGGACACTCGCCCCCCAGGTGGCCATCAGGTCAGCCTCATGAATGTGCTGCCTGTCTCATCTTCCTTTGGGGACTGTCCCCATCCACAGAGGTCCAGCCGCAGAGAAAGCAAGTACATCTCCTCCATGAAGCTGAAGCGGTCCTCCCGGATCACGGGTCAGGTGAGGCCGGGGCAAGGAGACCTCACCACCCACCCACCGCGGGGTTTTGGGCCTTCATTTCCTCCTGGTGACCTGGTTTTCTCCTGTACAAATGGGAGGGTCATGGCTGTCCTGATGCCGCCCTTGGTCTCAGGTGACCAGCCAGCTGACTATCGGAGAGGAGGCGTTTGAGTCAGACAGCCCCGTTACAGACCGGCCCATGTCCAACCTGGAGAAGCTGCGCTTCATTGTGGGCTACGCCATCCTGCGACCCAGCCTCAGGTCAGTCCGCTCCCGCCTCACCCACACTCAGGCCTTCAGCCCCTCGGAGGTTCTCAGCCTGTGACCGGGTCCCCCACTTCTGCCCCCATGAGACACCCCTCCTTGCGTGCTCCCTGCCCCAGAGCCAGCAGGCTGGGTTTCAGTACAAAAAATCATATAATTGCCAAGGATTCTTCTCTACTCGCTCTGCCTTCAGACCCATGGGTTTTAGGAAAATGAATTGATTATGAACTGGTGATTCATTTAATTAAGCAGGGCCCTGTAAATGAACAAGCTTGTGTTTGTATATATTTTGTTTTAGGTACGATTTGCTTTATAAATATACAAACTTTAAGGAATGTATCTATTGCTTTCAGGGACAAACTACTATACTGTAAGGGTTTGCATGTTTGAAATTATTATTTTAAAAGATTTATTTATTTATGCATACAAGAACTGGGGTACAGGCCAGAAGTGTGGGGGATGAGAGCATCCACCAGAGACAGAGTAGGGAACAGAGTTGGGTAGAAATCTTGGCTTGAAGCGCCAGTGGCAGAATTTAGGGTACCAGTAGTTCTCTGTCCCCTCCTCTTCAATCCAGCTTCCCGCCCAAGGCAGCGAGCAGCACAGGGGCAAGGCGTGGGTGCAGAGTGGGTGAGGGAGGTAGCAAAGGACTAGGAGAGTGACTGAGAGGAAGGGCGAAGACTGAGGCGTTGGTGAGACAGGAAACAAAGGCTGAAGGAGTGGGTGCACAAGCCCTGAGGAGACAATGGAGGTGGTACAGTCCCAGGAGGTGACGGGAGCCAGGGTGAGCCAAGGATGTGGTGGGAGAAGCCAGCAAAGGCAATGGGGCGGCAAAGAAACTGGGAAGGGCCCGGTGCCCGAGGCCGTGCAGACATGTCCCACCCGGCGGTGCAGAAGGAGCTGGATGCCAAGCTGTCTGTTCACTTCCCCACCACGGCCGGCTCCAGCCTGATCCCAGTGGTCTGTGTCTTTCAGGGATGAGATTTACTGCCAGATCTGCAAGCAGCTCTCAGAGAACTTCAAAAAGAGCAGCATGGCCCGTGGCTGGATCCTGCTCAGCCTCTGCCTAGGCTGCTTCCCACCCTCAGAGAGATTCATGAAGGTGTGAGGGGCTGGGGTTGGCTCTCAAGGGGTAGGTAACGCTGGAGAATGGTGGACCGTGGGTCCTAGAGCAGGTCCAGGGACCCCTGGCCATGGCCCAGGCCTCCTACAGGCCAGGGTGGGCAGAGGCCCCGGGCCTCGATTTCCTGTCTATATAGAGGACAGAGGACTTAGCACCTTCCTGCAGAGCCATTTCCCTTGGCCTCAGGCACAGGATGGCTCTTCTGAGGAGAAAGAGAGAGAGTAGATGAGATGAAATGAGTATTTAAAAGACAACGGTGTCCAGGGAGTGGGCAAAGCCGGGAGGCTGACTGTACCCCTGTCCTTAGAGCTGTAATTGGGGGTGGGGTGTTACAAGGGCATCCAAGTGTGAGAGGCTCAATCTTCTCTGCTTTAACAGACCCTTGGTTCTGATTATAAAATATGTAAGAAATGCAGAAAGTCTAAAAAATGAAATGTTACCTAGAGGTAACGTTAACTTCTGTGAAAACTTTTGGTCTGTTGTGGTGTCTTAGTGTCACACTGGGGTCACACAGAGAACAGCCTCAGCACCTCTGGTGCCCCTTGAGGGCAGCAGGAAGCTTCTTGCTGGGCTCTGGGCTGCTTCTGACACCAGGAAGCCCTCTAGACTGCAGCTCCTTGCAGACTCTCTCTGAGAGACAAGATTGTCAACACAGTTTTGTCAAACCCGTTCTGAACATTGAAACTCTTACATTTCTCACTTACCTCCGTAAGTGTCTCCTCACTTCGTAAGCCTCCAGGCCAGCTTGCTAAGTACATTAGGGCTCACCTTCCAACTGCTCATCACCATAAACATGACTGCGATGAAAAAGTATGTAATAATACTTTACCTTTAGGATAAATTTGAATGATTGGGTCAAAGAATATGCACATTTTTAACTCTGCATGATTGAAAATATACTATCAAATTTCGCCTCAGAAAGATGCCCGTTTATGGCCTTCACGTGGTCTTTGAGAACACCCATCTCAATGGACCTGTGCCAAACACGAGTATTATCATTTTTATTTTTAAACTTTTCCAGCTCTAGTGACATGTAATTGGCCTTTAGCATTAAGTTTAAGGTGTGTAACTTAGTGATTTTATATAGGTATATATGGCGAAATAGTTACCGCGCATGTCCATAAAAGGCTAGCTAGCATGCCCATCACCTCCCCTAGTTAAAATTAGTGTTCTGCTTTTTCTGTATCTGTCTGGGCGGTAAACAGAAAGTTCTCTCCAGTCTAAGTATCTCCCTGCCTCTCCCTTCCTCACCTACCAGTATCTACTGAACTTCATTGATCAAGGGCCAGCTACCTACGGCCCCTTCTGCGCTGAGCGCCTGAGACGCACCTGCACCAATGGGGTGCGCACGGAGCCCCCCACCTGGCCAGAGCTGCAGGTAGGGGCCAGCAGGGCCAGGAGACGTGGGATGGTGCCAGGTTCCCCCTTCTTTTGTCTGGTCACGGAGCATGTCCCCGGGGCTCCTCGCTCCCTCACAATGGCCCCGTGAGCCCCCCCCAGTTGGAGAGTGACGGGAATGTTGTGCCAAATCCAGCCCCAAGGTTGCAGAAGCTCCTGGGCAGGCAGCTGAACTCAGGAGCTTCGTGGGCCAAGGACCTGAGTCTCTGTCTGTGCCCAGGCTGTCAAGTCCAAGAAGCGCATCCCGATCCATGTCATCCTGCTCACGGGAGAGAACCTGACTGTCATGGTGGACTCCGCCTCCACATCTCGGGAAGTCTGCATGCATATTGCCCACAAGCAGGGTCTCAGCGACTACCTGGGGTTTTCCCTCCAGGTTACCGTGTATGACAAGGTACTGGCCAGGCATCCCATGGATCACCCACCTGCCATCCCTTCACACACCCAGCTGGCTCAAGCACCATGCCAGCCTGGACACCGCCCACTCTTTCAGCAACCAAACGCAGTCACACACGCACACACGCACACGCGCACAGATGTGTCTCATTGCCAGGCAGCCTGACCTCTTGGCCACTGCTCACACACCCGGCCCGGTGCCGGTACCTCAGCCCCCAAAAGTAATATGCACCCCCTGTTGGTCAGCTGCTTTGCCTGGACAGCCCATGCACACACAGCAACCCGTCCCTCACACCTCCATTTCCAAACTCCCACACGGGGGGCTGCAGACCCCTATACTGCAGACATGAGGGTCCAGGCAGCACAGCCCCACCTGAACCCCACCTCCAGGTGCCCTCACACCAACTCCTGCAGCCTCAGATCCAGACACATGCCTGCCAACCTATCAAAGCTAACACCCCAGTGACGACCTGCCTGCCGGGGAGGCGCCAGCAAGGAGGGTCTTTCTGAATGACAGACAGGCCATTCCCTGCGTGGACCCTCCCTCAGGCGTCCGCCTGGGATCCTGTCCCCGGGACCCAGAGCGGTAGCCAAGCACAGCCCTCCACACGCCTGTGCTGACTGCAGGAGTGCCCGTGGGGCCTGGCCCCCGGAAGCCGCTCACCCTGCTGTCCCCATTCCGTCCTCAGTTCTGGTCCCTGGGCAGTGGGCGCGACCACGTGATGGACGCCATTGCCCAGTGCGAGCAGCTGACCCGGGAGAGGAATGAGAACGAGCGCCAGTCGCCCTGGCGTGTGTACTTCCGGAAGGAGTTCTTCACCCCCTGGCATGACTCCCGGGAGGACCCCGTCAGCACCAACCTCATTTACCACCAAGTCATCCATGGAGTCCGGTCTGGCGAGTACAGCTTCAAGAAGGTGAGGGGATGCTGGGACCCTCGGGGCCCTGGAGAGGGGCCCATCTGACAGCCTTGTGCCAGGGCAGGGACTGTGGGGCTGGAGCGTGGGCAGGCCGGGGCTGCAGCCAACAGGGAGCATCCCAAAGAGAAGGCTGTAGAAAAGGTGGAGGAGCAGGAGGCAGAGTGGGGCCCCGGAAGTTGGTCCACAGGCTCTTCCAGGCATGCAGCTGCCCCTTCTTAGCCCACCACCTCGTTCCTCCTCCCTGGACCACAGACTTGCCCAAGCCTCTGGGGCCCACCGTCCCACGGAAGGTAGAGCAGGCCTCCCACGGCCCCGCCTGCCTGATCTTAGCACGGCAGCTGTTTCTGGGCCCGGCACTCAACAAGACGCTGGAGACCAGGGTGGCACCCAGCCTCCTCTGTGCCTCTTCTGGTGGTGTGGCTTGAAATGCTGTTTCCTCTTGAAGGTGCAGAATAGCCACAGCCTTTCGTAAGGCTATGAAGACTCAGGGAGGTGAGACGGCTCCCAAGTCCCCATGCAGCCCTGCACCTGGGCAAATCTCTCCCGTCTGAGTCAGAGGATGCTGCTTGGGCATGGGACACGGCCACTACTGTCCCAGGTGCTGTCTGGAATGGACAGCGTGCAGGGAGCGGCAGGGGCAAGGAGCGCAGGGGCCTGGAGGGAGGTGGCAGGCAGCTCTGCAAGGCTTTGGCCTCACAGAGAGACCAGCTGTTTGACACAGGCGGGGCCTCTGGAATGGGGCCCCTGCCTCTGCTCCGCGCCCGGTACTTTCTGCAGAATCCTTTCCACTGAGTCCTTGCAGAAGTCCCACAGGGTGACCATGGGACATCCTTGAAAAGTAAGAACTGGGGGGAAGGGGGCTTACCTGGTGGCCCAGGGCTTAAGTCTCAGCACTATCACCACTGCGGTCTGAGTTCCATCCCTGGCCAGGGAGGTGACCCACATGGCACAACAGACCTCTCCTGTCTCGCCCACAGCTGCTCCCCTCAGCAGTGTGCTTCAGTCAATCTGCCTGTTCTGTGCCCCACTCTGTCTCACCACCCCCATGCCTCTGGCCTATACCCCAGTTCTTCTACACACCCCCCAAAAAAAGAGAAAAATTATATTGGGTAAAACAAGTCAAAAGTCTTGCCCACACTTGCCCCTGCTCAGCAGCAATGTGGGGGTTCCGCCTCACCTCAGGGCTCCTCCCCACATTCACTGACTCCACAAAGATGGGGAGGAGCACCCAGTCAGATCACATGGTAGTGCACCGAGCTGGGGATCCGTGGTTCTGCCTAGGGGTACCTAGATGAGGTACCAGGTGTATTTCCACTGCTGTCTGGGGTGAGTGCCAGACGGGCTGGAGGGTTGCGGGGGGTCGGGGGGCTCTCATGTGGCCCCAAGGCCCTCTCGTGTCTCCCAGGAGGAAGAGCTGGTGGAGCTGCTGGCCCGGCACTGTTATGTGCAGCTTGGAGCCTCGGCAGGGAGCCAAGCTGTCCTGGAGCTGCTGCACAGCTGCATCCTCCCCAAGCTGTACAGGACCAAGGCCCCAGAGAAGTGGGCGAGCCTTGTCACTGCCGCCCACAAGCAGGTCAGCCTCCACAGCGCCCAGGGGATCTGGGCTCTGCTTTGGGGTAGTAGGGACCCTATGTGTGCAGAGGGCATGGAACCCCTCCCCAGAAGGCTCCACCCACTGGGGAGTGGGAGCTTTCACTGGCGAGCTGGCAAGTTCAGTCTCAAGTTGAAAGAATCTTGTTCGGCTCGGCGTTGGATCACAGGCCGTGCCACACCTCTTCTTCCTTTCAGGTGGCATCCTAGGCCAGCTAGGGCATCCAAGGGCATCCTAGGCCAGGCAGGCAGCTCATCCCACCACACTGGTCTCTCCTGCAGCATCTGCCTGGGCCCTGACCTTTGGGCACAAGGGGGCATCCACAGCTGTTGGCCATGGCCCCGCCCAGTGAAGGCCACTCCATCCTGCCTCAGACTCTCAGGGCCCCCTTGCTGTGCCCCGAATGCGTGGTGCAGGCTCTGGGCAGCATGGGGGACGGCCCCTCTCCCCTCCTGCTTGTTAGGCCCACACCACATGCACGTGGGGCCCTCCCATGCCTCTGCGCCCCCACCACACTCTGTCCTAAGGCTTATGCACACCAGTGGGAGCTTCTGCTTTTCCCTGAGCTTCTACCTCAAGGGGGACATCAAAGACACCATCTGATCATCAGCCCCTTGCCTCCCTTCCTCTCCCCACAAAATATAGCCCCCCAAATCCTCCCCTGTTCTGACTGAGACTGCCCTCTTCTTCCTCCCTGTGGACTGAGCTCTACATTGTGGCCTGAGTCCATGAAGGCACCGCTAAGGTGCCCATGGCACTGGCATTGAGGACAAAACCATTTGGCCAACACTTCTGTTACCCCCGTGGCACTATGGACTAAGAAAGGCTGGGACAGAGAGGGCAATGAGATGGGCAATGAGAAGATAGTGCATGGGAGGACCATCCAGGGCAGATAAATGCCAGGTGAGCGGCTCAGGCAGCAGGTTCAGAGGGCAGTGAGGCTGACCCAGCGATGCAGTGTCCATTCTGCTGATGAAGTGGGTCCGGGGACTGAAGTCCTGTGCGCCTGGGGTTTGGGAAGGGCCTCTTGTTCTGTCCCAGTCCAGTCAACCAGAGTACACAGGCAGTGATGAGGCGCAAGGGGCCTGGTGGCTTTGCCAGCATTTCCCAAACACGCTTGAGCGCACGGCCTTTGCCCACGAGGCGTTCTTTCCCTGGTACCCCTGGGCGCAAGCCTTGGCCATATGTGGTGTTTCCCAGTCTGCTGGTTGCATTTGCAGGTGAGATCTTGCACTTTCTGGTTCTCAAAAAGAGGGAGCACACAAACCCAGACCATCATGAATAGGAGGTGGCTTAGTAATGTGGGAAGGGGTGTTGGGGGAAGAGTAGAGAATCTGGATATTTTTACCTTACCACTTATTTCCAAATTGAGCATAGGGTCACTGAATTTTTATTACAGTTAAAAAATATACATTACCCTGCTCAAAAAAAAAAAAATCAGAAACTACACATACAAAGGAAAAGGAGAATTCGCCTGTGCCGTTATATCAAAGGTCATCTCTCGGCACAGGGTGCATTACCCCTGCTCACTGCTGTGATCGCAGGTGTGCAGCAGGGATGGGAGGAGGATCAGACAGCACCTTCCTCAAAAGTAAAAATAGGGCATCGCCTGAAATGCTCACCTTCCTCTCTTAACACGTCTAAGCCCTGACTCATGTCACTGAACACCGATCTGAGTGTTATCCCTGGTCTTACAATTTATTGACGCCTATAGATGAATGTTAACATGTTTCACTATTAGAACAGGATGAATCACTTTGTGGGCACAACTTTTATACCCTTGAAAATAACTTCAGAATAAATTTGTAGAAACAGGATTTCAGTATATACACTCTCTAAAACATTGACTACTCGTCACTTATTTAGATAGGATGCAATTTACGTTCCCAAATCCAATTCATGAATATTACCCAACCGCTTTTTACAGTAGGAGCAAAAGAGATAACTCAACAAACAGGAAAAAGCGTGTTAGCCAGCCATGGACGCAGAGCAGCCAGGGCAGCGAAGGGAGGGGCGAGCCAGGAAGAGGGAGGAAGGAAACTCCAAAGACAGAAACTAGAGAAGGGAGCGGAGAGGAAGCGCTTTAGAAATGCCTCCCAGATGCGCAGAATTTTTCTGCAAACACACAGCGAAGGCAGAGGCCCCCAGGTTACAGACCCTCGGCAAGTCACGCCTGACCCCCAGGGCACACAGACCCCCAGGGCGCAGCCGGGCAGTGCAAGGGCGAGTGCGTGTGCAGACACGGTGCTTGTGCACACGCGTGTGCCACGCAGCTTCCAGGCAGGGACCGAGGGCAGCGGCCTCCCCTTAGAGCCCTCTGGCGTCCCGATGCTGACGAGGGAGGAAGCCTTCCTCCCTCTGGACACCACCCCAGCAGGGCTGCTCCCCCTGGGCGGGTGAGATACAGCTGCTTCTGCCACCGCAGCCTCCGCCTGGCCTTGCTGGGCCATCCTCACTTCGGACAGTGCCACAGCAAACACTGTGGGTTCTGTGGGTCCTGCCCTGGGCCCTGGGCAGGAAGAGCCTCTTCTCGGAGGCAGCCCGGCCAGGTGAGCGGTGCGTGGTGGAGGTGACGTGCCGTGTCCCGTGCAGGCATCGTACACCCAGAGTCGGGCGAAGCCTCAGACTGTGCAGGAGCAGGTGGTCGACGCCGCCTGCCTGCAGTGGCCGCTGCTCTTCTCCCAGCTCTTTGAAGTCACCACGCTCACCGGTAAGGGTTCTAGCGGGTGGGGGCTGCTGGCAGGGGCGGGGCAGAGGGAGCCCCCAGGGCCAGGCCCATCTTCACACCTCTGTCTCTTCTGGCCAGGCCCCCGACTGCCCAAAACTCAGCTGGTCTTGGCTGTTAACTGGAAGGGGCTGTTCTTCCTGGACCAGAGGGAGAAATTGCTTCTGGAACTGTCTTTCGTGGAGGTCATGAGTCTGGCCACCAATAGGTGGGTGCTGAGAGCAGACACCGCAAATCTTTCATCCCCAGGGCCTCTGGGAGAGAGGAGCGAATGGGGTGCCTGGGTATCTGGCCGCGTACAGTGTGGGCTGAGCCCACCATGCAGTGGATGCCCCCCCAGGTGTGGGCTCACTGCCACTGAGTGCTGCACTGTGCACCATGCTTCGAGGCTTCTTTTGAACCCCACATCCTCCTGCAAAGAGGCACATGTGCTGGCACCTTTGGGGCATGTGGTCACTGACAGGCTCTTCCTTTCTCCTGGGCATGTGGAAAGTACTGACTGCCTGGGAGAGAGAGCCAGGACCAGGGCCTGGGGTGTGTGACCTTAACCAGACTGGGCCTTGCACACTCCCTTCCCCAGAGTGAAAGCACACACAGTGTGATGTGACTCTCAGGGGTTACCACACATGCAGGGTGCACACTAGCCACCTCAGGCAGAGGGGACCTGCCAGGAAGTCCTCCCAGTGGGCCTGTGCCTGCAGGTGAGTAACATGAAGCGATCAGAGGCTGGGCAGCTCTCGCAGGCTCAAGGCTAGCGCTTCACCTCAACTTCAAGATTTTTTGAAGTGTCCCTGTGGTAGCCGGAACCCAAGTCACCTCATTACCTGTCAGAGCCCACCCCAAGACTGGCTTGGCACCCACACAGCCACTAAGGCCTGCACGCGGGGAAGCGGGCCATGCCACGCTCAGGCCCTGCCAGCAGCCCTCATCTGTCATTTAGGAAGGGCCTCCCCTCTGCAGCTGTGGAGCGACGGGAACAGGGCGGGTAAAGAGGCCTCTGATCATGTTGCGTCCCTCATCCCTCCAGGGAGGCTCGTGGTGGACAGAGACTGGTGCTGTCCACGCTGCACGAAGAGGACTACGAGTTCACATCCCCCAGCAGCGTGGCCATTGCCGAGCTGGTGGCCTTGTTTCTGGAGGGCTTGAAGGAGAGGTCCATGTTCGCCATGGCCCTGAAGGACCAGAAGGCCACAGGTGCCAGTAGGGAGGGGAGGGCACGCTGAGGGGTCTGGCTCGTCAGCGGAAGGACAGCTGGCCCGTCTCAAGCGGCTCTGTGGCGCGGGGCAGAGCTCAGGGACTCACAGAGAGGGAGAGCACTGGGGGGATGACTGTGGGCAAGGTCCTCGCTGCTACAAAGTGAGGGGAGTCAAAGAGGTGATTACAGGCGCTCCAAGAGTACCCCAGATGAGAGGCCCCGGCTACAGCAG
The DNA here is from genome assembly GCA_019455555.1 of Galemys pyrenaicus. NCBI lineage: Eukaryota > Metazoa > Chordata > Mammalia > Eulipotyphla > Talpidae > Galemys > Galemys pyrenaicus. The sequence continues at coordinate 333,288 of JAGFMF010011748.1, forward strand.
AAGCCGGGGGAGAGCTGACACCCTCCCTGCAGGGACCAGGCCTCCGGTCCTGGCCGTGCTTTGCACACCGTGCTCACGGCCACTCTGCTACCCCATTTTACAGACGAGGAGCTGGAGGCTCGGAGAAGGGAAGCTCAGGGGGGACGGGGTTGGAATCCCAGCAGTCTAGTTCTCGGCCACAGCTCCCGACACGGGCATTGAGAAGAGCTGAGCAATCCTGGGAAATTAGGGAATGCCAAGGACACAGGAGTTTCAGACAGTGCCACAAGCTCCTAGGGATCAGTAGGAGCTGGGCCCGGTGCTTCAGCACTAAGAAAATCAACCCTGAGACTTGACCCTGTGGCCCATTCTGTCCTGAACTTCCCTGGGAGGGAGGGGCTGTGGGTGACTCCACTTCACAGATGAGGACATCGGCGGCTGACAGCCCCTGCCTGTGTATGCCAGCTGCTTGCCAGCCACCTCCTGCCTGCCAGGCTGTGGCTCCTGGTCAGGCCTTAAACAGGTCTCCCGACCTGGAGCTTGGGCGGGAAGTCCCAGACCCCACCCACCCAGGCCTGTGGCTGTCCAGGCCTTTTGAAGGCCTGCGCTTGAAATCCTATAACCACCTACTCTCAGGGTGACTGTGGGCCCACAGTCCTGTGCCTCAGTTTCCTCATCTGTCGGTGGAGCCCACTCCTGAAATGCCAGGACAGCCCCTGGCCTCAGCAGACCCCTGGGTAAATGGAAAATGATGTGTGTGACCTGGAATTGCAGATGATCCCATCTTCCTCGTCTTCAAGAAGGGAGACTTGCTGGTCTTGACAAAGGAGACCGAGCTGCCCGACTCTGAGATGTGGGTCCTGGCCAAGAACGACAGGACGGGCAAGACGGGGCTGGTGCCTGTGGCCTGCATCTATGCCATCCCGACAGTCACCAAGCCCTCAGTGCAGCTGCTGGTAACTCTTGCTCACCTGTCCTCAGCCCAGGGTCCTGTGGGCACACGGAGGAGTATCCCTGGACACCCAGCTTGGGGTCCTAGCTCAGGGGCTGCACCCCTTCCTTCACAGAGGGCCAGGAGGGCGACTGGATATCACGTTAGCTCCTCCGGCTGCGTGTCCCCGGGCTGATCATGACGCAGGCAGCACTTATGCAGTGTCCAGCATGCTCTGGACACTAGCGGGTTCCCAGTAAGTGGGCAGCCCTTCCATCTCCCCAGCTCAGGCATGTCCCAGACAGGAAACTGCTTTCCCCAGACCCAACCGCATGGAGATCCTGGCCAAGGACAGCCAAGCCACCTAGCCCATAAGTCACCCCATCCCAACCCCAACATGAGCACACAGAGGGGCGCAGCCACAAGATCCTAACATGTGGTGCAGGATTGCACAGCTCTGCCTTCGAGGACCACACAGATGTTTGGGCAAGGGATGGGCTGGTGGCAAATGTGCAGAGTGCCACCAAGAAAAGTGTTGGTTGTTATGGGGGCGAAGAAGAGCGTAGGTACTTGTCCTAGCTAGGAAGATGCTCTGAGGAAGTGACATTTGTGCTGAGATCTGAAGAAGGTGGGGGCCAGGTGGGTAAAACCCAAGTGAAAGATGCCCCCAGGTTAGGTGTTCTAAAGGAGGCACCTGGGAAGCCCTTCTAAGAGAAAGGAATACATCCAGAGGAGTATCACCAGTTCTGAGTCACACAGCAGGTGATGCTCCAGCTTCTCTCAAGTTAGAGACAGCCATGTCAGGGGGAGCCAGGAGAAGCCTCCCAGCTGTGTCTCCTGGGTACCCACGGGCCTGTGCCCCGCAGAACTTGCTGGCCATGTCACCAGAGAAGCGGAAACTGGCAGTCCAGGAGGGACGGCCTGCAGAGCTGCTGCCCGAGGAGGAGCCCAAAGAAAAGCCATACACCCTGGAGGAATTCTCTTACGAGTACTTCAGGTACTCACCCACCACTCCCTTCTCGGGCCCAGTCTCAACCAACCCCCTCTGTGTTCTTTTGAGGGATGGGGAATCCACACAGGTACGCGGGGCCACCGTGGTCCTCCCACGGCCCCTGGGAGGTCTCTCCCCACGGGGCTCCTGTGGCCAGCAGCCAGAGAAGGATCAGAGGAGGAGGAGGGGCAGGGAAGGTTAGGGATGGGCCTTCACGCCAGCCTCTGTCCTGCAGGACGCCAGAGAAGGAGACCGTCAGCCGAGCCATGCCCCTGGCCAGGACTCGGGGCCACCTGTGGGCCCACAGCTCTGAGCCACTGCGGCAGCCTCTGCTCAAGCGTGTCCACGCCAACGCTGAGCTGCGGGACGTGGCCTGTCAGATCTTCATCGATATCCTTCCCAGCCCACCTGCCCCATGCCACGCCCGCCCCTCGCAGGCCCCACCGCCCCCAGCAGGGGCCTGAATCCCCATGGAGCCGGGCGGGACAACATGCAGCCCCCGGGAGGCTGGTCCGGGGTCAGCGTGACGGTCCATCCCAACAGCGCGTTCTCCTTGACGACGGCACCCATCCTCAGATACACGGGTGACTACCCTTCTCGGCAGGCCTGGACCTCCTTGGAGCTCACCGACCAGATCTTCACCATGGCCCTGCAGGACACAGCCCTTCAGGACGAGGTCTACTGCCAGATCCTGAAGCAGCTGACGCACAACAGCACGAGGTGTGCTGGGGGCGGGGTGGGTGGGCGCACCGCACACGCCCCGCCACGCGTGTCCATGTCCTGAGCTCACTCCCGCCCACCTTGCAGAGGGAGAGCAGCAGCTCGCGGGGCCTGAGCTGCTGGCTTTGGGGCGGTCAGAGCAGGGGAGGAAGCAGCCTGTGCCGGGCCTGACTGCGGTCCCTTTCCTCCTTTGTGACCAGGAGGCCTCTCGGAGCCTCAGCGTGCTCCACAAAATGGGCACGACAGCCTCCGCTCCCCAGCTCATAAGAATGAAAGCAAAGGCCTCTGAGGCCTTGCATGGCTGGCCGGCAGCCCTCCATGCCACGGCGGCAGCCAGCCCCGTGTCTCCTCTCCCTGCGCGGCCTGAGCTGCCTGGCCCTGAGCGGGGTCTGCCCCGGGCTGACGGGCACTGCCGCCCCCAGGTACAGTGAAGAGAAGGCCTGGCAGCTGTTGTGGCTCTGCACGGGCCTCTTCGCCCCCGGCAAGGCACTGCTGCCGCACGCGCAGAAGTTCATCGACACGCGGAGGAAGGAGCTGCTGGCCCCCGACTGCAGTCGCCGAATCCAGAGGGTCCTGAGGTGAGCCCACGGGCCCCACGCTCCCTGCGGCGACACCCAGGCCGGCAGTCCGGGATTCTGAGGCACCAGGGGGCCTCCTGGAGTTCATGGTCCAGTGTGGACACACCAGTGGCCAAACCGCATTCTATCCAGAAGCTGCTTTCAGTGTGGGGAGGTGGGCCCAGCCCCTGCCCTGGGGAGAAGTGAGAGGGGTCGGCCCAGGAAGGCCTTGGAGCGGCCTGGGCAGTTAGCAGAAGCTCCGGCAGACACTCGTAGTCTCACGCTCCCCACCCCTACAGCGGCCAAGCCAGGACACAGGGGGAACTGCCTGGGGACCAGGGGGGACCTCCGTGCTCCAAGCCCCCTGCCTCCCAGCCAGCCCAGCCCAGAGTGGCTGAGGTTAGAGACCCGTCCCTGCCGGTCTTTGTGGTGTGTTCCCTCCTTGGCCTCCGCGGCTGGGTCCTTTTTCCTTGACTCTGTCTCGGCTCTCCTCCATGCTGCCTGCCCCCTGGCTTGGCCTCCTATGCCCGTAGGAGTGGGTAGGTGGCACAGCGAGCTGATATGACAGTAAATAGCAGCCCTGGTCAATGAGGGGGAGTGGGTACCTGCGGAGAGTTCTGTCCAGGTCCCTGACCCCTGCCTGACCCCCTGGAATGTGAGAAAAGAATCACAGCACACCCTGCCCACCGGCACTTGGCCAAGGTGGCCCTAGTCAGCCCAGATCCCCCACTGTGTCCCGGGCCCCCGGCCTCCTCAGAACCTCTGGGCACTCTCTGGGCCCACGTGTGGAGCACCCAGGCAGAGGCAGCTCCTGGGCACTGCCCTAGCAACGGTCCTGAGGTCGCCTCGTTGTATATCTGGCACCTAGTCCGGGGCCTCCTTGGGGGCTGGGTTTGGTGCGTAGCAGGGTGGCACATGAAGTAAGCGCCGTCTTGCTCCAGGACAGGGCCCCGCAAGCAGCCCCCGCACCAGGTGGAGGTGGAGGCCACGGACCAAAAGGTCTCCCGCATCTGCCACAAGATCTGCCTCCCCAATGACACCTGCGAGGTGAGCCCCCAGCCCAAGGGCCCTCCCAGGCCTGCCCGTCGCCCGGAGCAAAGCTCATCCCCACTGGGTTACCTGAGCAGACTGACAGCTGCTTGCAGAGTAGAGGGACACCTCCCCTTCACTGCTCTCCTGCCACCCCCAGCCGGCTCCCCCAAGAGACTGCTCGTGCCCTCACCGGTACCTCACGAAGAAGACCCAAGTGCCAGGGAGGCTGCTAGTACAGTGGGAGCCAGCATGGCCCCACAGCTATAGAAGGACAGTCCAGGCCCAGGCCCAGCCAGCAGTGTGGGCAGCAGGCCAAGCCCCAGCCTGGGGGCTGCAGAGGTTTCTGGCCCTGCGTGGGGCCCAAGTATCCAGTGCTGCCATTGCTGCGTGCATGGGCAGGGCCCCAGGTTGACTGCCAGGGACAGTGGCGGGACAGGTGGGAGGTGAGAGACCACAGGATCAGCTGTCACGAGGAGGTCGGTGGCCTCATGGTAGCAGTAGAGCGTGGTGGCTAACTGCTGTCCTCAAAGCCCTCCCCTGTGGCACCGTGGCCCTTCCTGTCTTAAAAAGACCTAGACCCCAACAGGACATTCCCACAGTCTGGTCTCAAAGCAGCTTCAAAAGGCTGGGCCTCTCGAGCCCCAGAGTGGACACTGTGATGACGTGAGACATCTGAGCAGTGTTCTGTAGGGGAAGGCTGGTCCTTCTCAGGACAGGGCCCCCTCTTCAGGGTCGTGCAGGAGCCGGTGTCAGGGCACGGGGGGGTTAGTCCAGGTTGCCGTCATCCTGAGACACTCACATGCCCCCTCTCTGCCCAGATGGTGGAGGTGGGCAGCAGCAGCCGGGTGCGGGACGTGTGTGAGAGCATCACCGCCCGGCTGCAGCTGGCCTCCTGGGAAGGCTGCAGCCTCTTCATCAAGATCGCAGACAAGGTGCGGCCAGCAGGCGGGACAGGGAGGAGGCAGGGGCTGGGGCAGGCTACCCCATGCTGGGCCGTGCTCCACACAGGCTGGCAGGAGGGAGGATGGGCAGTGGCCCTCACAGGCGGCCAGCAGGGAGACAGGCCCACGGGCGAGCAAGACCCCACTCTCGGCCCCAGCTTCCCCTACCATAAGTGGGCTGCTGCCAGTCCTGGGCACCCCCTAGCAGGAACTCCCCCAGAAACACCTCCATCCGCCTGCCTCCCAGTGCCTTCCTCTCCATACACCCTAGGTCATCAGCCAGAAGGAGGGAGACTTCTTCTTCGACTCCTTGCGAGAGATATCTGACTGGGTGAAGAAAAACAAGCCCCAGAAAGAAGGTTAGGAGGTCTCTGGAGGAAGAGGGGGGAAGGAAAGAAGGGAAGAAGGCAGGGAGGGAGGGAGGGGGGAGGAGAACATGGCTGTGAGGGAAGGGCAAGGGCGGGGACTGGCTGCTTCCCCGAGCCAGGTCAGAAGGCTCTCCTGGCATCTCCTGCACGCCCCTGCCCAGCTCTTCATGCTTGTGGTGTTTTCCATGTCCCCGGGTCATGGGTGCAGCCAGGCCTGGGACCGAGTTGTAAGCACCCTGCCCTGGAGCTCTCCCAGGGGCAGGATGAGGGGGCAGGTGAGGCGGGCACCGGCTGCAGGGTGATGGAGGCTGGGAGGGCCTGACGTCCCTGGGGAGGACCAGGTGCCTCTCTGGAGAAGATGCTGTCTGCACTAGTCTCAGGGGATGAGGAGGAGCTGGGGCAGGGAACGGAAGGGGAGAAGCCGGGGAGGCAGCCAGAGGACCCAGCGGCGACCCGAGGGGTTTCAAGGAGTGCGTCCTGCAGGAAGGTGGGCCACTCGTGCCTTGGGGGCCGGGGAATGGATTGGCTGGGGAGCACAGGCGTGGAGCCGGGTGGCCTCAGAGGGAGCAGGGCCACCAGACAGGCTTGGTGCTCACTGCTGCCCCTGCAGGGGCCCCCGTGACCCTCCCTTATCAGGTGTACTTCATGCGGAAGTTGTGGCTAGCTGTGATCCCAGGGAAGGATGTGAGAGCAGACACCATACTCCATTACCACCAGGTACCTGGCAGCGCCCTCCTGCCCGGGGGTCCAGGCCCCACTCCCTCCCTCCCACACCTGCCCTCGGGGTGGAAGAGGCAGCAAGTCAGTTCTTGCCTTGCCCCAGGGCCTTGCCATGCCAGGCTTCTGGAGGCCCTTGGTGGTCCCCCGAGACTCTGAAGGTTCTGGGGCTAAGAGCTGTGGGGTAGTGGTGACTATAGCGGCACCAGCAGCAGACAGAGAAGGGGAGGTGTGGGGAAGCAAGGGAGGACAAAGGGGTGTGCCGCCACGGAGCATGAGCCTTGCTCTGAGGGCCAGTGCTATACGTAGGGGCAGAGCTGGTCACCCCCACAAGACATCCGTGGGACCTACCCGCTCATCTCGCTCCCCTCTTGGAAGTTCTACTCCAAGGGCCTCAGCTATGTGCCTCAGCTATGTGGGATGGGCTAACACACCAGGCCCCACCCCATCACAAAAGGAGCGAGTGCCCGCGCCCTGAGGCCCCCTGTGTCCTCGCCCAGGAGCTGCCCAAGTACCTGCGCGGGTTCCACAAGTGCTCGCGGGAGGACGCCGTCCACCTGGCAGGCCTCATCTACAAGGCGCGCTATGACAGTGACCGCTCCCACCTGGCTAGCATCCCCAAGATCCTGCGGGAACTGGTGCCTGAGAACCTCACTCGCCTCATGTCTTCAGAGGAATGGAAAAAGGTGCTTGGGCAGAGGCTGTGGAGGGGTCCTTGAGGGGCGGCCTGGCCAAAGACCTCCCTGGGCACAGAGGGAGGGCTGGGCTGTGCCTTCCCATGCTCTCCACAGCCCCGGGGAGACGCCTTCCGCTCCTGGGGCAGAGATACGCCTGGCTGAGTGCCGGGCTGGTCTGCAGGCACTGCCGGACTGGGGCAGCCCAGCCGCCTCAGGCTCTCACTGCTCCCTGTGCCCCTAGAACATCCTTCTGGCTGTTGACCAGCACAAAGACAGGACGGTGGAGGAGGCCAAAGTGGCCTTCCTGAAGTGGATCTGCCGGTGGCCCACCTTCGGGTCTGCCTTCTTCGAGGTGAAGGTAGGCCTCACCCGAGCGGGCTAGCCAGCTCCGCCCCGCCGGCCTGAGCACCTCCCCAAACACACACCTTGGGCGGGCTGGCACGAGGCTGGGGCAGCGGCTACACCTGTGACGTGCTGGGAGGTGGCATCTGGCCTCCCAGGCAAGGCTGTGACCCTGTGCCCCCTCCCCAGCAAACCTCAGAGCCTTCCTACCCAGACATCATCCTCATCGCCATCAACCGACACGGGGTTCTGCTTATCAACCCCAAGACAAAGGTAGCACCAGGGCCCGGGCCGGCTGGGGAGGCCACCAGGGTCCCGGGAGCCCTGTGCAGGCGGGGCTGAGGCCCTGTCTTCCTTCTTGTGCTTCTCACCCTCACCCCAAACTCCCCGGGGCTCTGGGGGACGCCGCCGCAGTCACTCGGGCTCAGGACCCCTGAGCCCCCAGGCGCCTGTGCCGGCCAGCTCCCATGCACCGCTCCCCTCTGCCCCAGGAGCTGCTCACCACCTACCCCTTCAACAAGATCGCCAGCTGGAGCAGCGGCAGCACCTACTTCCACATGATGCTGGGGAGCCTGGGCCGTGGCAGTCGTCTGCTCTGCGAGACCTCTCTGGTAAGCCCCGTCCCTTCTCACCACCTGCACATGACTGAGAGGCACCAGGCACCAGTTTCCCCCACTCTGACGTCCACTGCCCCCAGGCCACTTGCTCACTCTGAGGGCCTGGCCGCCAGTGCCAGGGTGGACAAAGCCAGGCTGGGCTACAGAGGCCCAGATGGAGGCTGGACGAGGGAAGGACGGGTGCCCAGGTGTCCTGCGCCACTCTGAGGAGGGAGGGGACTTGGGGCCCAGCACCCCTGCCCCATGTGCCCTGAAAAGCTGAGTACCCGCAGGCCCCTGGCCCTAGCCTCTCCCTACCTGTACCCCCCACACTCCAACCCCCTCCCCGCCTCCCCTCTGCAGGGCTACAAAATGGATGACCTGATAACCTCCTACGTGCAGCACCTCATGACCACCTTGAACAAGCAGCGGGGCTCCCGGGCGCTCGCTGATCCCTAGCCGCGGAGCCCACTCTTCTACTGTCAGGACGGGGTCCCCGAGGGACTTCCAAGGGCCCTCCTGGTGCGGGGCCTGCCCTCTGCAGGCCATCTTTCACAGCGCCTCTCCCCAAAACACAGCCTTACCCTCAGCGCCCCAGGAGGGCCCCTCCCCAGACACTGACCACTGAGGCCAGAGGAGTGAGCCCAGGGCAGGGCGGGCGGTCAGGCCTGCAGGCCCACAGGCGGGTGGCTCAGAGGATGTTCATTAAAAGTCCGTGGAACAGAGGGAGGTGTCTCAGTGAAGGAGCGGACCGGTGGCTCGAGTGGGGGGGGCCTCGGAGGCAGTGGCCAGCGAAGAAAGGATCTCTTCCAGAAGGAGCGAAAAGCTCCTTCCAGGACACCAGGATGACAACTCCATTGTCGGGAAGTGCTTGCATCCATTTCTCCTCTCCTGTCTCCGCTCCGCCTCCCTCCCTTCCCGCCTCAGACTGGGGAGTTTTCCTACTTAAGCCCCGGGGCACCTGTCCTCCTCCCTGCAGACCCTGCAGGAGGGCCGGAAGGTGCAGCCGGGCGCCTGCTCAGTGCTGGGCCGGCCTCTCCCAGGAAGGAGCAGGGCCTGGGCTCACCCACCGTGGCTGACTGGCCCTGAGGGCTGCCGCTGCCCTCGGCCCCTGCGCCAGCCTTTGTGGACTGGGGTTTCCAGCTGGTCTTACCTCCAAGCCGTGCTGCAGAGGGGCTGGAAACAGAAACCAGAGCAGGGGCCCCACTGACGAGTTCTGCCTGCACTGATTCTCAGTGCCCAGCAGCCCCCACCCCCACAACACATGTCCGCGGGGTGCCTCCCACGCCACAAACCACGCATCCGTGATGGTGTCAGTGAGCCTTCATTCGCATGCAGGCGTGCGTCCCGGCGCCCGGCCCCGCAAAGCCAGGAAGGAGAGTCCTCCCTGGAGGGAAGAGGTGAGCCACGCACTTGGCCCGCCCTGTTCCTGGCACCTGCTGCCCCCCGAAGCTCAGTGTGTGCCGAGGGGGCTGTCGGGGGTCACAGAGACCTGGGGGACCCAGAGCATTCCCAGGCCCAGGGTGGCACAGCCAAGGCAGGATTTCAGGAAGGAAGCCTAAGTGTTGGGGGAGTGGGGTTTGTGTCCCTCTGCAAACTCATGGGGTGCCGCGGTAGGACCTGCCCAGTGTGGGCACATCTGCAAACTCGTGGGGTGCCGCGGTAGGACTTGCGCAGTGTGGGCACATCTGCAAACTCATGGGGTGCCGCGGTAGGACCTGCCCAGTGTGGGCACATCTGCAAACTCGTGGGGTGCCGCGGTAGGACTTGCCCAGTGTGGGCACATCTGCAAACTCGTGGGGTGCCGCGGTAGGACTTGCCCAGTGTGGGCACAGGGATCCTCTTGGGATGAGAGGCCTCGTGGCCAAGACGTGGAAGGGCCATTCCCAGTGCACCTGGGCCTGGGGCAGCTGCTGACTAGGGCTGCCCCCGCCTCTCGCACAATGGGGTCATTGGTCAAGCTCCCACAGGAAAACGTGAGCCAGCAGGCCCCGTGGCGATGGGGCAGCCTGGATGGGCAAGGCTGGGAGCTGCAGCCCACATCCAGGGCCCGGTGACCTCGGCTGCCAGTTTGCGCCTGTCCCTGGAGGACCTGGGGCTGAAGACTGTGGACACAGGCCCCTTATAGACTCACTAGCTCCAGCTCCCCTCAGTCCTGCACACCACACGGAAGAAAGAGAGGAGTCGTGCGGAGGAGAGCAGGAAAGATACACCAGAGAGAAGAGGGAGATAAAGGGAGAATCAGAGTGGAGAAAGGGAGGGAGGAGATGGGAGAAGGGGCAGGCAACGGGAGAGGAGGCAGGAGGCAAAGCTGCAGCAGAGGGGCAGGAAGCCCCCGGGCAGGGAGAGGAGAAAGGCAGCAGGCAGCCGCAGGCCTCTCAGGTGGAGTTGAGGCCCACAGACTTGGGGTGGGCCTTGCGGGAGGTCAACTCCGACAGTTTCTTCAGCCGCTTCTTCAGCTCCAGAGGGAATTTCTCATAGCACTTCTTACACACAGGCTTCATGTCGAACTCCACAAACTTGTTCCTGGGGAGGACATCACTGTCAGGGGGTTGTGCCTACTCACTCAGCCAAGGAGGCGCCTAGGTCCCAAGGCCCAGCAGAGGCAAAAGACAGGGCTCCCCTGGCCCTCTGCTCCCTTCCGCCATACTCACTTTAGGGTGAGCTTGCTGTTGCAGGTGGAACAGGAGAAGCAGTTCACACACCAGGCTTTGTTGAGAGCTGACACCACTGTGAGGGGCAGACAGGGGCCTTAGCCAGCCTCGCCCAGGCTGGTCACAGGCCCAGCTGTGCAAAGTGAAGGCCAGCTGGGCCTGCAGCTGCAGGCCCCACCACCCAGAGGGGAAGCAGGGTATGGGGGGGGGACAGGGACAGAAGAGCCTTACCATCACCCTCAATCACGTGGCTGCAGTTGTAGCAGACATCCCCGAATAGCTGTGCACAAATGCAAATGTCAGAGGGGCTGCAGACAGCTGGGCTACCCCCCCACCCCCGGGCAAGGGGTGCAGCCTGGTCCCGGCCCCTCCCCACACCATGCATGTGCCTATCAGTGTAAGGCCTCGGGCCTGAGATGAGAGCAATGTGGCTCATCACAATTCCCCCTAGGAAGGACAAGTGGGTGAAGAGGTGAGCATTCCTCCCCAGAAGCCCCTTTGCTCTTGCTAAGAGGATGGACCAGGCCGTAGCCCCGGTGGTGGTGGGGGGCAGATGAGCCCAGATTTCACACCGTCATCTCTCAACCCCCACAACAGACCCGGGCACAGGTGCGTTCTCACTAGCGGTTGCTGAGGCCAGGTCCCCAGAGTCTAGGCACACAGGCCTGGCCTCAGCACCCGCAGTGGATGCCTAAAAGGGAGCTGGCCCACATCCCCTGGAGACCCTGGGAGACCTGGAAGCCTCCCCAGGCCGCCTCCCTGTGGGTTTCCTCCCTAGCCCACAGGCAGGCAGCTCTCCTCCAGGCCGAGGCAGGCCCTGCCCACCGCCCTCCACTGCCCTTACCTGGTTGTAGTGGGTCTCACAATAGGCCAGGCCCTTCTTCTCGTAGTGCCGGTGCCCCAGGAATGGCTTCTCACACTTGGCACAGACAAAATGCTAGGAGGAGAGGTGCCAGGACTGAGCAGTGACTCAGGAGACCGAGAGGAAGTGGAGGCCAGCACGGAGCGGGGTTAACAGCAACGCAGACTAGCCCTGGATCAGCAGGCCCCACTGCTCCCTAATGCAGGGTGATACCGGTGTCCCCCCTGCCTGCTCTCCCCCAGAACCGCTGCCCAAGCCGCCACACAGTGGCTGTTCCAGGCACAGCCACTCTGGCGTGAGCATGGCACGGTCTCTGCAGGCTGCAGGTCCGGCGCCCACAGCCTCTCCTACCAGCCCAGCGTCGCTGAGCAGCCTTCCCACTCAGTGATGGTTCGGTGTGTGGGGAATCCCCTCCCCCAGGGCCCACGGCAATGCCAGCCAAGGCAGAGCCTTGGGGACACACTGGCCAGCGAGGGCATCGGGCTGCAGCCTGCCTCACCTCCACGTGCCACTGCTTGCCCAGTGCATTGACCACACGGCCCTCGATGGGGCGGCGGCAGGCCCCGCAGATGGGGACGCCCATCTTGTCATGGCAGGGCAGGCAGTAGAGCTCCCCCTTCAGCTCTCGGGCCTCTGCAGTCAGCTCCTTCCTGGAAGACAGAGCAGAGCCCCAGTGCAGCCCCTGCCCTTTGCACAGGGTGCCGGGCAGTGTCACACCAGCCCCTCCCGCCCCTGGGAGGCCCATCCTGAGAGGCCCCCTCTGTCCCAGCAGAGCTCCCAGGCAGCAGCTCTTTGATGTCCGGTCTCTTTGGGGACTTCCTGTGTTCCAGATGGCCCCCGGGCACAGGATTCCCGCACAGCCCGTCAGAAGGGAGCCTGTGTTCTGCACTGTCAGGGCTTCTGAGAAGCAGGTCTGTTCTCTGGGCTGGCCCTGCAAGCCAGCCAGGGTGTCTGGGGCAGGCACAAGGGGGTTGTCCTGTAGCCCCTTCCTCTCTTCTCCCTTCTTCAACACCAGCACCAAGCCCCCCTCCTCCACTGACCCCTCCCAGCCTTCGACTTCCTCTCAGCTGCACACAGGGCCCCGGCCCTCCCGCACCCCTGGTCTCAAGCAGGCCTCCTTCAAGCCCTCACTGACGCAGTCCTAAAGGGGAACTTTCCCGAAGCCTCTGGCTCCATTCTACCTCCGCCCAGCAACCCACTCTCCACAGCGCCCTCTGTCTACCTGGAACCTCTCGCCTATCACTGCCCCAGGCGGTGGTCTCACCCCCATGCACCCCTTCACAGGGACCTGGCAGTGCGCGTACCCGCAATGGGTGCAGCTGAAGTGGTCGGGGTGGTAGGCGTCGTTCTTGAACATGAGGGGCTGCTCGTCGACAACCTGGTGGCACCGCTGACAGATGTACTTGCCCAGGCCCTTGGCCTTCTCGCGGTTGTGGCAAGGCCGGCACAGGTGCCTGTGGGGGTGGGTGGGGGTCAGGAGGCCATCACCTGGCCTCTTCCTCCCCAGCAGCCCAGCTACCTCTTGGAGGGGAGCCTGGTCTGGGGCTTTAAGGAACACCCGGCAGCCTCGGGCCTCGGAGAGCTCAAGCCAATCCTGCACCACGAAGGTGGGCCTGCTAGAGGGAAGCCTCTGCTCTGGAAAGGACTAGAAGGAAGCATGCCGCGTGCTGGTGCCGGCCATCTTTTCTTCCGCCCCCTCTGTCTGAGTCTAGTTCATCGTGTGGAGCAGAATAGCCATTTCCCTGACATTTGCGAAAAATGTTTTATTTTTCAAATGACTTTGAGCATGCGTGAGCAATCAGATAGTGATGATTCGCCTCAAACCCCGCTGGGCCAGCGGAGAGGCTGAGGCGCGCAGTCCACCAGGCCTCCTCACCCCACTTCTGGGGTCTGCCAGACAAAGCGCGCCCTAAGCCTCCACAGGCTCTTTCTGTCTCCAGAAACAAGCATGACTGTGTCAGACAGAGGCCCAAGCCCAGGAGCTCTCTTTACAGAGTCCTTTTTGTGAGGGCCTCACAGCAGTTTACTCTCTGCCTTGGGCAACAGCTGTGGTAGCTACTGAGAGAAATCAGCATGGTGTCTGTTTCCTTGGGCCTCAGAGGGGCCAGGAATCTAGATCAAGTTCCCTATGCAAAGCCGGACAGAGGCCCCAATCCATTCTTCCCTATTCCCCACCTGCCACCCCAATCTACCAATATTCCTAATGCACCCGCCAGCCCACAGGGAAGTTTTCCAGCCTCCCCAGCAATCTGATACCAGTACTGGCCCCTTCCCAGGCAGGTCAGGGAGTGAGATTAACTTGCAAAGTCAGAGTCCTCCAGCCAGGGGGATGGACAGATCCTCTAGGCCAGGGCAGCCGACTCACAGTGCCGGCCAAGCGTGTATCCCACCGCTGTCTGCTGGGGCCATGTGCCCCGTGTACTCAGCACACGTGCAGGGCCGGGGCCCATGGGAGTGCCCAGCAAGCACGTGCTAAGCCACTCGCTGCCAGCCGTGTCCAGACTTTATGTTCCCTACACAGGATGAGTCTGCTGATAGGAAGCAAATGAATGGGAAAGAAAGGAAGGGAGGAATAGCGGGCACCGCTGCTCTATAACCACACGACTCAGTCGAGCCTGGAAACCAGGCTCCTGGCTCAGGGCCCCAGGCTCTCCCTACCTCATGGCTGCAGATGTGGTCTGTGGCTTTTTCCTCTTCAGACCACCCACTCTCACGGAGATGCCCTGTGCTCCCAGGCCTGGCCCAGCACACCAGTGATTCAGGCCCGGAGATGAACGACGCCCCCTCGTCACCCACAGTGACTGTGCCTGTCAAGGGCACAGCGTTTATCCCGTTGCCCCACCCTGTTTTGGTGTTTTGGTGACTCCTTCCTTAGCATTAGGACACATTCATCCTATATGGAGTAACTTTCATTTCAAAGATAGAGAAATCAGCTCAACTCTCCCAAGGGTTTGGTACAATGTCCTAAAACCAATATCAGCAATCACCCCAATAACAGAAGTGCCCTGCTCAGGCCGGTCATATCCCCTTTTTCAGACCAGCGTGAGTCAGCTCTTCCAGACAATTACTCATAGGTTGGTGTGGAAGGCCTACCCCTCCCCCACCACCCATGCCCCTTGGCCCCAGGCAAAATGGAAATGAGGAGTCCAAGGCTCTTGAATAAACAAGCCCCAGGTAGAAAAGGCCTTCTGCACAGATCTGACCCCAACACCAGATCTAAAGACCACTTGCAGATTTTCCCCCAGGTGAATGAAAACGGAACCTAAGAATTAAGGTCAAGGGAAATACAGGACAAAACACACACACATAAAGCATGAGTCTTGGGCCTTCCTGCTGGTGCATCGGGTTAAGCAACACACTATGAAGCATCTGCAGCATGAGTTCGATCTCTGGTGTGGGGGATGGGGAGGGGCATGCAGCCCACCTGGAGCAGCAGACCTCTCCTGTCTCACCCGCTGCTCCCCTCAGCAGTGTGTTTCAGTTGATCTGCCTGTTCTGAGCCCCACTCTGTCTCTGGTGAATCTTCTCACCCCCCACACCTCTGGCCTGTACCCCAGTTCTTATATGCATAAATAAATACATAAATCTTAAAAAGAAAAAAGCATGAGTCTTGAAGTGACACGTTGCTGGGTTCAAATGTCTCTCTGCCACTTCCTGCTGATTTGTCTAGAGCATGTTACTTCACCTTTCTGAGCCTCGGCTTCCTTGTCTGTAAAGTGGGCAAAAATCCCAACTGTACAGGATAATGGGAAAAGACAAATACACTTTCTATGTTTTAATTAAAAACACTGCAAAAGTCTTTTGGAATTAGGAGTGGTGGCTTGGTCCCTTGTGGCAGGATATATGATTTTTAGAAAAACGGAGGAACGAGCTTTGCTCGAACGGTCTCGGGAGCCACTGGCAACATCCAGCTACCGCCAGCCTCCACCCAACCTCAGGAGATCTGGGGCCACAGGCCAGGGGGACACAGCAGCCCTCTCACTGGCCTCCCGTCCAGAGGAGGAGCCCACAAAGGCCAGGGCCAGGCCTGCCGGCTGCACTGCATCCTCACAGGCCCAGACAGCGCCCCATTATGAGGCTGCCTGCAGCTGTGCCCCGCTCAAGATAAAGGCCATGATTTATCCCACACGCCCAAATGGAGCCTAATTATTCGGGGCAAGACACAAGGACCCTGCAGCGAGTGTCCTGAAAGAGTCCCCTCTCATTCGACCAAGACGCCTCAGCCCCCCCTCCCCATTCAGTGACCCTCCACTGTGAGTGGCGTGCAGGCTTGGGGGCCCAGGCCTGTTGCCCTGGCAGCCAGCCCCTCCCTACCCCCCCATTGGTAGGAAATTATCCCTGTCTGAAACACCCGGTTGTGTCGGCCCCGGCCAGTCCCCCACACACCCCGTGCCCACTCCACGGCTTCGAGGACAGTCGCACACTCAGCCTCTGTGGCGCGCCGTGGCCAAGCTGGGCTGGGGCGCCCCGGCTGGGACACACTGGAATATTCACAGCCCAGTGGGGCAGAGGCGGCCTGGGGGTGGCCCGCTGCCACACAAGGGCTTGGGATGAAGCGGCCTTTCAGGGCCAGAGGCACTGCAGCCCCCCCTCCTCTCCTTAAATAGCCACCTTTCTGCCGCAGGGCACGAGCCCCGCAGGGCCACCATCACCGCAGCCACCTGCCCCTTCTGCCGGACCAGCTGTGAGAGGTAAGGGCGCGCCGGGTGGGGGCAGGCAGGGAGCTGAGGCCAACCCGGACTGGGGCAGGCAGTGGGTGCCAGTCCCCGGGGTGCCCATCCGTGATAATGAGATGACCCACTGGTGACAGTTGGAATCAGCACCCATGGGCCTCACTGCTAGGCCCCGCGGCACGGCTGGAAACTGCCCCCACGAGCCCCCATTTGACCACCCAGCCAATCCCGCCACGGAGGCCCTGAACTTGAGCCTGACCCACAGCCCCGGGCCACCCACACTGTCCAGACCCAGACCGACCTCCCTGAGCAGAGCTAAACTTCCAGGGGCCACAGCGCAGGGGGGCTGCGTGGAGGGGGAACCTGCAAAAATCACACTGCAAAAATCGACACCTTAAAGTGGGGGAGAGGTAACAAAACTCGACAAGTCAGACACAAGTCTGAGAGAGCTTTGAATGGAGACTCGTTCCCAGAGAGAGCTCTGTGCGTGCGGACCCAGCCACATGCTGAAGGTGAGAGTTTGAGGGTGCCAGGCAGGACGGAAAATCCAGTGCTGGCTCCCCCGCCATGACATAGGCTGCCTGTCCCCCCAAAAAAGGGGCCCCAAGCTCAGGGTACTGCTCCGCTGACACCATCTTGAATTCCTACTTTTAAACTAGGGGTTCCATTTCCACTTCTCACTAGGTCCCATGCCACCAGCCCTGGGACCAGGCCCTGAGAAGGCAGCATGGGGGACAGACAACCCCAGTCAAGCTCTGGGAAATCTAGCACAGTCCCAGTTTTGGCGAGGGGAGTGGGGGGATGAGCGTGGGGGCTCAGGGGTTGGGGAGATGTTAGCCCTCAAGAGGCCAATACTGCCCTGGGGGATGGTGAGTATCCCTGCAGG
The DNA here is from genome assembly GCA_019455555.1 of Galemys pyrenaicus. Lineage (NCBI taxonomy): Eukaryota > Metazoa > Chordata > Mammalia > Eulipotyphla > Talpidae > Galemys > Galemys pyrenaicus. Next base: position 350,214 of record JAGFMF010011748.1, read on the forward strand.
GTCCCCTACTGCCCCTGGCCAATGACCTTGGGCAAGTTAGCTGACTGCCAACCTGATGTCCTAATTTGTAAAATGGAATTATTGACACCGGCTGCTTAAAACGAAAGACAGTGAACACAGGCAGACCAGCCCCCATGCCCATGCAGACAGAGTAGGCGTCAGCCCCTGTGAGCTGCACTGTGGGCGAGCATCCAGAGTGGGGATCCCCAGCTCAGGCCCCCTGCCGTCCCTCCCACCCTGTTTCAGCCCTCTTTCACTTGTCTACAACCCCACTACCAAGTAATACACACTTAAATCAATAGGGAAATAATCTCTGCATTGGAATTCCAGGCATCCTAAATGCCCTAGAGCAGAGGGAGAGAATAAAGGCTAGAGAACTTCCCCACCCCTAAATAATTAAAATGTGATATTATTACAGAAGTGCCCCCCTTTACTTGAGGGCACTCGCTGGCCTGACCCCCTCAGCCAGTCACTCACATTACCCCTGGCTCCTTCCCTGTCGGGAAGCTCTAACAGACACCCATGGGTGACCAGATGGGCGGGTCGGGTGGCTATGTGGCCTGAGAACCCCATGTTCCCACAGTCTGCACCACACACTCTGCTTCCTCTGTAAAGGAGAGCATCCGGGCCTCCCCCAGTGGCTCCATCTGCCCTCCCCACCCGAGCCCTTTTCACCCTCCTCCCAGGGGTGAGGCAGGAGGCTGCTAACAGAGCTGTCACTGTGTCCCCAAAGCAAACCCACTGTCCATGTTGGCCCCTGCCAGAGGTATCAGCGTGGCCGTTAAAAAGAGAGAAAACTGAGCCTAGAAAAAGTGTGCAGACAAGTTGCTCCCCTCCCTAGCTGCTCAGCGCAAAGCCAGACTCAACCAAGGACCCCCCACCCCTCGCCTACCCCATGACTGCAGTTTGTGTTCCTGTCTCAGGGCCGGGGTGCCGGCTTCTCTTTGCCCCTCAGCAGCGCAGGCACGAGCAGGAGCCGGGTGCTGGGAGACAGGGCTTCCAGGGAGCCCAGAAGCTTTGCTGCAGATGAGGGCCTGACATGGTGGACCCATCAAACAGCCCAGCGCATGAGAAGCAGGAGCTGGCCGTGTGTCCCTGGCCCCAGCTCAGGTCTGTGGGCTGCGGGGGAGCAGGGACAAGGTTGTTCTGGCCTTGTCGTGCCGCCCTCTTCTGCCCACACTCCGCAGCCCAGACCTGGAGCAGGAGGAAGGGCGTGTGTCTTTCCTCTCCTTTTCGGGTCTCTTGAGTTCTCCAAAATCAAAACAGGAATCTGTTACTCTGTTGGGGGAGGGGGGAGGCGGGGGGTGGAGAGCACCTATCCAGAACTGGGGTTCACCAGATAAAAATGGTTTGTCACCAAGGTGGGCGGGCTGTGACCTGCGCCCCCTCAGGAGCTGGGGAACCAGGTGAGAGAGTCCAGGGACAGGTGGCCTCTCTGGGGCTGCAGACGTTGGCAGTGTCTCTGCCTCTGGGTGAAAATGCCTGTCCGCCCCTGGAGAAAACCTGCTTTTTGGTGGTTACACTACCCCAGCTAGTAAAATAACCCTGCTGGCCTGAGGTCCAAGTGCAGGGTTCTTAATTATTTCTCCCCACCCAAAATGGAGTTGGTGGGCTGAGTCCAGAACACTCGAGAGACCTTGGGGCCTGGCCCGGATGGCCTTCGGGTACCAGCAGAAAGAACAGGCCTCTGACCTCCTAGGACATCACACCCCTAGAGGGCAAGTGCAGGGAGGTCAGAGAGGGAGCCGCAGTCATGAGAAACCCACCAAGGATGCCGGTCAGGGAGGGTCAAGGGACTTCAGGGTCAGCAGGGGTCACCCAGCAGGTGAGAGCTGGAGAAGAGCTGGTGGGCCGTGCCCTCAGGATCAGGGCCTGCCTGCGGCCTCATGCTAATCAGAGAGTACTCCTGGGGAGCAGGGAGCAGAGCATGGGCTCTCCCTCCCTCTCTAGGGTCCGCTCTGCTCTCCCCATGGTGCTCACTCCATACCCCTGGTCCAAGAGAGGACTCTGCTAGGCCCTAGGCCTATCCCCGGATTGCTAACTCCAAGCCATGGTTTGGTTTTGCTTTGTACTGAAGTTCAGAGAGCCTCTGCCATGCGCCCACCCCAGGCTGACACAGAAGGTGCCCCAGTAGTGTGCCCCAGGCACAGAGCAGTGCCCTCCTCAACTCAGGGGTCAGCTGGGACTGAAGGCTTCAGAGGGCTCACTTACGGACATCTGCATAAGTGGCCACTCACCACCTGTGCCCACTCACCGGTCCCAGGGCCTCCGGGCCCCATCTGCTTGTTCCCTCCAGGCTCATCTCCCTGCTTGGCTTCCGGCTGCAGCATGAATGGCCTTGCAGTGGCCCCCCCTGGTGTGATCGCCAACTCCTCCCTGGGCATCAGTGAGCAATGCAGCCAGGAGACACCGCTGGAGAACGTTCTCTTTGCCTCCTTCTACCTCCTGGATTTCATCCTGGCTTTTGTTGGCAATGCCCTGGCCTTGTGGCTTTTCATCCGGGACCACAAGTCAGGTACCCCAGCCAACGTGTTCCTGATGCACCTGGCCGTGGCCGACTTGTCCTGTGTGCTGGTCCTGCCCACACGTCTGGTCTACCACTTCTCCGGGAACCACTGGCCATTCGGAGAAATCCCGTGCCGACTGACCGGCTTCCTCTTCTACCTCAACATGTACGCCAGCATCTACTTCCTCACCTGCATCAGTGCTGACCGCTTCCTGGCCATCGTGCACCCGGTCAAGTCCCTCAAGCTCCGCCGGCCACTCTACGCCCACCTGGCCTGCGCCTTCCTCTGGGTGGTTGTGGCCGTGGCCATGGCCCCGCTGCTGGTGAGCCCGCAGACGGTGCAGACCAACCACACGGTCATCTGCCTGCAGCTGTACCGGGAAAAGGCCTCCCACCACGCCCTCGTGTCCCTGGCCGTGGCCTTCACCTTCCCGTTCGTCACCACGGTCACCTGCTACCTGCTGATCATCCGCAGCTTGCGGCAAGGGCCGCGCGTGGAGAAGCGTCTCAAGAACAAGGCGGTGCGCATGATCGCCATGGTGCTGGCCATCTTCCTGGTGTGCTTCGTGCCCTACCACGTCAACCGCTCCGTGTACGTGCTGCACCACCAGGGCAGCGGCACCTCGTGTGCCACGCAGCGCGTCCTGGCCCTGGGCAACCGCATCACCTCCTGCCTCACCAGCCTCAACGGGGCGCTCGACCCCATCATGTACTTCTTTGTGGCTGAGAAGTTCCGAGACGCCCTTTGCAACTTGCTCTGTGGCAAGAGGCACTCGGGCCCACCCCCCAGCCTGGAAGGGAAAACCAACGAGAGTTCCCTGAGCGCCAGATCAGAGCTGTGAGGCCCTGGTGTCCCCACCGGCCGCAGCCACTCACGGCCAGCCCACTCAGACTCCCTAAGGGCAGTCCACCCTCCCCCCAGTCGCCCTGAGGAAAGAACCTGAAATCTCAGCAGGTCACTGCCACTCGCTCAGTGCATTCCTGAGAACGGAGACTGCATGCTGGGAGCTGCGGCCCGCTGCCAGAGGCACTGCCCTGCGCACTGTCACCGGTGGAGACTCTCTGACTTCTCCCGGTGGTAGGGGACAAGGAGCCAGAGGCGCAATCCCTGACATGAGTCTTTCTTCCCCAAGGGCTGCCTGCTGGACTCCCAGACTCCTCCCACTACAGACACACAGCAGGGGAGCGCTGCAGAAAGAACCCCAGAAAGCAGCCCCAGATGACCCAGAGAAGACCAGAAGCGTGGGTCTCAGTAAAGAGAGGGGAGGGGTGTCCAAACGTCTCCTCGAGCGCCCTTCTGGCACCTCTGCAGATGATCTCTGAGTTTAGGGAACACGAACTATAAATTACAACTCAACAATATAAATGCATTCAGGCCGGTCGCCAGCTGACACCCAGAAAACGCAGTCCATGGGCACATCAGCTCAGGGCTGGATTCTCCCTGCCTCCTGCTATAAGCCCCATGCGGACCTGCACTGGTAGCGCCACCCCCAGAGAGCTCCACTCCGACTGGAGCCCTCTGGGAGTCGGGTGGGGAGGCAGCATGGGGGACAGTAACGGGGAGCCGAGCCTTGTCTCCACCTCAGGAAGCCCAAAGTGGGGCCCAGGGCCTGCGGGTTCTCCAGGGGTGCCCTGACCCCACTGCCTCCTAAGAAGCCCCTGCCAGCCTCACCGGCCAGGCTGGGCACTGCTTCACTCCTGGTGTGGCCACCGGAACAGGACACCCATTTTGCACTCGACTGTACAGATCTGGACTGTGGGAAACTGGACTGCCAGGCTCCGCGGGTTATTGTGCCAGTGACCACAACGCCCTTCCCAGCAGGTGTCCCTTCACCCAAGACTGGCGAGGTGGAGAGGACACAGCAGGGAAGCAGGCGCCCCCTCGGGTCCGGCAGCCCGGGGCATGTCTGCCCGGCACACTCTGGGTTTCCTGTCGGGGGGGGCCGGAAAGGATGGACAGCAGCCCCGGGATTCTGTGTCATGTCTCACTGGCCTCAGTGCCCTCAGACTCTTCCAGGGTTTCCCAGCAAAGTGGGGGGAGCAGGGGAGGTGCTTTGTGAGCTGGGGCCCAGGAAGGGCAGCACAGGTGAGCCACTTGCCCCCCACCCCCACACCGTCTGCACCCACAGCCTCTCATTTAAGCAACTGCCACATGGGTTCCTGCTGAGTGCCCCAAAGAGCAGGAAAGACACAAGGCGAGGGGCCCGGGCACCTGCACGCGTCTCTGCGGCTGCATTAGGCAGGAGCTGGGGGCACCCAGAGAGGGGCAGCGGGTGCCCGGATAGGGTGTGGGAATCAGGCGGAATCAAAGACGTCCCCAGGAGGTGGGCAGTGCGCTCACTGGCACGGGACACTTGGCTGTCAGGGAAACAGGGAGACGGTCAGGCCTGCTGCGTCTGAGCGCTGAGCGGACACCGGGAAGAGACGCAGGCAGACGAGTGTCCTGGGGAGAGGTCTGACTCATCCGGCTCAGTGTGCCATCTGGGGCCTTTGGGGACATGGAGAGACTGGAGGGAGGGAAGCCTGAAGAGGCAGAGGGACAGCCAGGAGGCAGGAGGAAACGACCAGAACACGGGGTCCTGGGCGCCCGAAGAGGAGGCACTGCAGAGAGCAGCGGACACCGTGTGGACGCTGCAGAGGGGGCAGGCATCCAGCAGTGACCCTCGGCCTGGCAATGTGAGGTCATGGGGCCCTGAGCAGACTGGGCAGTGGGGTACATCTGGGGGAGCCACCAGGTGTGCCTGGTGGGGCGGTCACAGAGCATTTTTGGGAGGAAGGCTTAATTGAACCTCCCCGCCTGGGAAGGGAGCGCACCAGAAGCAGCGCACCGTTGCTCCAGAAGGTGGCCGGCAAGCGGGGACACAGCCCGGGGCAGAGGCTGGCGGGGATGGGGGCAGGTGCAGCAGCACCCTCAGGGAGCAGCAGGGAGGCAGCCTCTGGGGGCCAGGATGCAGTTCAGTGGGAGCAGGAGGGAGGAGGAGAAAAGAGCAGGTCTCGGAAGGGAGGCATGTACCCCAGTCAGGACACCGGGCACTGAGGGCCAGGAGGGCCGTGATCCTGAATTGAAGAGCACACTGGGGCCTGGCTGAGTGATGTCTCCCCAGGGCACTGAGCCAGGCTACAAGGAGGGAGGTGGCTGCTAGGTTAGCGGTATGGAGTGGCCGGCCGGCCTGCAAGCTGCTTATCCATTGCGTCCAATGGCTTCCATTCCACCGCCCTCCTCCATGCTGCCCACCTATTTCAGGGAATATCCAGAGCCTGGGTGGGCCCTGACTCCTCATCCCTCTTTCTCCAGCCTCAGCCAGGTTGGGGTTCTTCCGTCTACTTGCAGGGATGTGGCATTGGCCCCGGTGCCCCAGTGACCTGCACTCAGAGAAAGCACCTGTGGCAAGGAAGGGTCCTCCCTCCTCCCTGCTGGGCCACCTCACCTGCCCGCGTTCTTCACAAAGCCCAGGTCAGCCAGCTCTGCGTCACACAGCTCGCAGCGGAAGCATCCGGGATGCCAGTTGTTGTTCATGGCCTTGATGACGCGGCCAATGATGAACTCACCTAGAAGACAGAGTCCTGCTCGCCCTCCCGTTGGGGCTGGCGCCCCCTCCCCCTGCTATCCACACCGATGCTCCCCTGGTCCAGCGCCTCTCCATAGCTGGGAGTGCCGCCTGCAGGGGTCTGCGGCTGGTGCTCAGAGACACAGGGTGCCGTGCCCTCCCCCCTTTCCCAGGCCAGAGGCTTTGCTGTCACCAGCCCTTACCGCAGGAGCCACAGCACGGAGCGAACAGCATTTGGAAGTCATGTTCACAGTACTTCCTGCCTTCGAACTGCAAAGGGACGCAGCACAGAAAGGTTACAGACGAGGCACCCTGATCTGGCCCCTGCTGCACCACTGCTCTCTGTGGCCTCAGGGGCCTCTGCTTTCAGCAACTGTTGCTGCCACAGGAGAGGCATGTCTCGGCCCTCCCTCCAGAGAGGGCTTCCTGGAGGAGGCAACAAGAGGAGCAATAGAGCACCGAGAGGGCATTCCAGACAGGCAGCGGCAGGGGCGAGTTCTGGTGACAGGAGGGAACGTCCATCTGACTTGGCAAGAGTGTCGAGTGGGGCCTGGACAGAAGCCGGGCACTGGGCAAGGCCAGTCGCCTGAGGTGGCTCCTCTTTGCAGAAGGTCATGGCCTTGTTGGTCCCAGGAGAAAGTCAATCGCTGGGGCTGGGAGCTTGGGCAGGATCAAGTTTGGATTACGCGTGTCTCTCTGCCCTGTTTCCTGTTTCTTCTGTGTGAGAAGTCCACTTCCCCACAAAGCCCACGAATGACCCATGGGGAGACACAGGAGGCCGTGCAAGAAGGGCGTGGGGGACCCCAAGGGAGAACACCAGTCCTAGGCCAGTAGGAGCCGGTAGGGACACCGGTCGGGAGCTGCTGTGCCATTGTCTGGGCAACAACGGGCCTTGACTGGCCAAAGCATGACCCCAGCCTGCCTTCGCTCTCTTTGCCTTTGACAGTGTTTATTTTATTTTTAAAAAATGTGGTTTTCCCCCGTTCTATTAGGCTGTTTTATTAGGCTGTAACGGATATAGTCCTACCCAGTGATGACCCATAGACTCAGGGGTTTACATTCATTCAGCAATGAGTATTTCCTGAGTACCCGCTGTGTGCCAGCCTTTGCCTCAACACCTCTGGGCCTGCCTGCTGCCTCCAGGTGGGGCAACATTCCCCAGGAGGCACCCCAAGGAATGCTTGCTCACCTCCCCCGGCAGGTCCCCCACAAACCATCCATCAGCCACTCCCTCAGCCCACCTTTGAAATCTACAGTCACCACCAGACCAGCCACCGTGAGTGCTGTGCTTTAGAAGCGGCTCCCTGGGGGAGGGGCTGGTGTGTACCATCTGCCAATCTGTATGGTGTAAATTCTCCCACCGAGGCCCACGTGCCTCTCAGCAACAGCAACGGGGTCGGGAAGAGGTCAAGGGAGCCCCCCTGTTGCATTTTCCGCCTCACAGGGATGAAGGGGGACAGCCCAAGGGCACAGGCAATAGTAACATATAATGAAATAAATAGGAAGCGATAGGTTCTTTCGTCACCTTTGTTTGAATAAAGTTTCGCCTCTGCATGTTCCTATCACTTGCTTTATGACGGCTCTCTTCTAACAACCGACTTGGAACATTGTGAAATATGTGCACTTGGGAGTGTGGTCAACCTGGCCCCTTCACTGTCGCTATGATAATCTGGCTTCTGGTCCTACCTGGTCTCCTAGCTCTGTCTTTGCCTCCATCCCCAACTGTGTCCCCTCAGCACAGCAACCGGAATGGGCCCGCTCAAATGTGACTCCTATCCACGCCCTGTAGCTCCTCTCATTGCGGAAGCCTAAGGCCCAACGTGTGCCCATTGAGTCCAACAAAGTCCCAGTCTGCACCTCTCCTGTGGCTCCCCTTCCACCACCTGCCTCAGCTGCTCCTCAAATAGCCACCCCCCGCCCCCACCACAAGGCTTTGCATTTGCTGTGGCCTCTGCTAAGCGTTTGTCCTGCAGACACAGACATGACCTACGTGTCTCCTTCAGGTCTGTTCAGACGTTACCTTCCCTAGCGCCCTCCTCCCTGCAGAGTCCTTATAGCCAAGGCTATTAGCACCGGCCAACATGCCATGAATTCATTGTGTCTACTGCGTGACCCCCCGGGATCACCTCTGGGAAGGTGTCATCAGGGCTGAGTCTTTGCACCCCTGGACCTCCCAAATCCACCCAGAGGAGACCAGCTGACCAGTGACCCTCCTTCATCACCACAGTCAGCAGAGGAACCCCTCACATCTCACAGGAGAGGGACGGGCCAAGGTGAGCCCAAGGTCATGCAGCTCAGCCCAAGGTTCTGAGCTGGCAGGAGCAGAACTCAACTCACGGCCTGCCATGACTGGCCTGTCAGGGTGCGGGCTCCTAAAGGTCAGATGTTGGGCTGGCTCAGGGGTCTGGGTCCTAAGAAGGCAGCCGGCAGGGGCCCGGGAAGCACGCTTACCTCGTAGAAGAGTCCCTCGGGGAATGGCCGGAAGCACTGGGCACACACGAAGCAGTGCTCGTGGTACAGCTCCCCGTTGCTATTGACGATGCGCTCCGCGGGTGCAAAGCGGGCCTGGCAGCGCTGGCACTCGGCATTGGCCAGGGCATTGGACATGTTGCTGGTGGGGGAGAAGGGAGGAGGGTCACGGCAGGGCAGTGCTGCACAGACATGGCTATCCCCTGAAGGCTAGCACGTTTTCCAGGGTAAGAAAAACCACTCTCCTCACCCCGTGAGCACCTCGCATTAGGGGGACTCAGGCCGAGCCATGTGACACCAGCTCGGGTAACCTGCACAGCTGCCGCCAAGTGCCAGGGCGCGCCAAGGTTGCAGGTGCAGTTCCACACGAGAGCCACCATGCACCCCCACTTTACAGATGGACAGGCAAGGCCCGGAGGGTGGATGACCCTCCCAAGGACCACAGTGGGCAAGGCAAAGCCTCAGTTAAAAACCAGCACTCCGCGGCCCCCGACTCTGAAACTCCTGCTTTTCCAGAGTGCACTTCTGCGGGGCTCTCGGGCTTGTCAGGGTGGTGCAGGACTGACCTCTCCTCCAGGCCCGAGCTCCCAACTGGAGGAAGGCCCGTACTCATGGCGGCCGTGATGGGTTACAAGTGGGTGAAGGACACGTGAAGGCACTGGGAAGCACCCACAGAGGACAGTGGCTCCCAGGCTGTTCAGCCTTCGCTGGGCCGGGCTTGAGGGTTGGCAGCCACGTTAGCGCCTCTGTGCCTCCCAACAGCCCCTCTCAGAGACCAGTCTCGGTGTGAGATATCCAGGCATAGTGGGGGAGTCTGGACCCACTCATACTCAAGCCCCAACCCTGCCTTCAGATGAGCCTGGGCCCAGAGTGTGTCAGTAACTTGCCCAGGCTCACACAGCAGATAACAGAGTCCAGGCTGGACCCAGATGGGTCATATTTCAGTGGCTCTTTCCTCTGCATCATGAAAGGGTTTCAAAATCACCTGTCCCCCCAAAAGATGCAGCACCTTATTGCAGAGGAGGTGAAAGTGAATCTTTGGGATGAGAGCAGGGAGTGACGTTTCCTTACCCACGGTGGAGACTGCTGTCCCTGGGGTAAGGAGCAGAATCCAAGCAAAACGACTGTGCAAAACTGCCTACGCCGTTGCCCACGCCAACGAGGCTGGTGCCCCTGAATTCCAGGGGTCTGAAGCGTGGCCCGGAGGAGCAGGGTCCGGTGTCTTTTTGGCCTATTCTGCGCTTCCCCCTCCCCCTCCATCCACAACTGCCTCCCCTCCCTGCCGCAGTGTCAAGAGTGAGTGAGGCTCCTGGAGGGGCGCTGGGGTCGCAGCAGGGTGAGCCAGGGGCCAGGAGAGGGCTCTGTGTCTCTCCAGGGGCCAGGAGAGGGCTCTATGTCTCTCCAGGGGCCAGGAGAGGGCTCTGTGTCTCTCCAGGGGCCAGGAGAGGGCTCTGTGTCTCTCCAGGGGCCAGGAGAGGGCTCTGTGTCTCTCCAGGGGCCAGGAGAGGGCTCTGTGTCTCTGGGCCTAGGCGCGGTTGTGGGGGTGCTCTAAGGGCAAGTTGCTACCTATGGAGACAGACTGGAAGCTGGGTGGAGGTATGATGGCAAGACTTCCTCCACGCCCCTCCACATGTAGGCGCCATGCATGGCAGGGGCCAAGATCCAAGGCTTTTTTCTTATCAGGCCTGCTAGACTTCTAGAAGGCCCAACTCCCTCCCAACCCCCCTACCCACCCCTGCCCCAAAACCCATGTAGGATACAGGCAGAGGGAACAGGGAGGGCCCAACATGAAGGGGACACTGCACAGCAGCCCCGCTTGTCCCGGTCCTGTCCCACTCCCACTTGTCTCCACGAGAAGGGCCTGGAAGGACGGAGGACTGGCCCCGAGCTGCCCACCAAACTCGGGTGGGTGGGGCTTGTCAGCATAGTCATGGTTTCCTGCCAGGGAACAGAACCTGAAGGCCCTTTCCTTGCAAGGCCCACACCCAAAGTGGCAGGAAGAAGTTCAACGCCGGCAGTGAGCAGGACCCACCAGGCTGGGAGAGAGCAGAAGTCAAAAGGAAATCCTGTGGCTCTCGGCCTGGAATTCCCCACCCAAAGGCCTGGAAAGTGAAGCCAAAACAAGGTTTCAAGTCGAGCCCCAGGCTTTTGGATCGCTTCTCAAACCCTAGCCAAGCACTCAGTCTTAGCCCAATGTTTGGGGGTGCACCCACACTCCCCTCGTTGCACCCTCTGCCAAAGCCACCGCTTTAGTGTCACTTCCTACGATACTTCGCATCCACCACCTGTTCCCACCTTCGTGCACAAACTGTTAAACTCCCCTCAGTTTCTCTGCTTGATGTTACCACGTTTTCCTGCTGGAACCCTCACAAGCACTATCCCACAGCAGCCCGCCACACCCCTTTCTTCCTTTGCCTGTTCGTCTTCCAGAGGAAGATGCTGCCTATGGAGAAGGCCCAACTCCCTCCCTACCCCCCTAGCCCACGCTTGCCCCCAAACCCATGGAGGATTCAGGCAGAAGGGACAGGGAGAGCCCAACATGAAGGCTCTCCAGTCCCTGTGGAGAGCGTCTGGCCCTGAGCTGGTCTGAGTCCAGTGCCCTGGCTGGGTCCCTAGGGTGTCGGGTCAAGGACTTCGCCATCCAGCCCCTACATACCTCACTCAAGCCCTGGGCCCGGTAGGTGGGGGGGACCACCTACCTCCCACACCTCCTGGCCCCCCGCTCCTCCTGACACTGCCCCTCCTGGCCTCACCTCAGGTGCCTGGGCTGTGGCGGGCACCAGACCGGTCACTGTGGGCATTTTTGTACGGTTGAGTAGAACTCCTCAGGCAGCAGGGCCCCACCCTTCTGTGAGTGCCGCTCCAAGTCGCTCCTCTGTGGGACAGAAGCACTTGGACTCACAGCCAAAGACTGAAGGCTGGAAGCCTGGACCACAGCCCCAGAAGAGACCTGCCATTGTCTCCTGCGGGGACGAGGTAAGAGAAACGAGAAACCGGGGCCACAGCTCACACTCACACTCCACATTAGAATCCTGAGAGCCTCAGTCATCCGCTGTGGAACCTAGGAAAGAGGGCCAGTTTCTTCGGGCCTCGTTTCCTCCTCTGCAGGAGGAGCCTGGGAGTAGCAGCAGTGGCCTCCTGATGGGGAGCTCCACGCACCTGGGACAGGCAGGCTGTGGGCTAAATAGAGAGCTGTTGTTTTCCTACAACTCTGGAACCTTCCAGAGTCCTTCCACCACAGTGCAGTCCAGGACAAGTCAACAGGCTGCCTGTACTCCCTGGAGAGGCAAAGCTGGGAGACAAGGACATTCCACACCCTCCTTCACACATTCCAGCCCAGAGCAGAGAGCACAAAGCCTGCCCAGTTACGCTGCAGAGGTGCACCGCCCGCCCCCACCCCCACCAGCCCGGCTGGACACACACGTAGGCAAGGGCAGGCACAGCCGCCTGGAAGCCAAACCCCAGCGCCAGGGGAGAACGCACCACCTGTGCCCCTATTCCAACCCACCCCCACACCCCCAATGCGCTCAGCCTTGACAGCCGACACAAGTCAATTTGCTGCGAGATGTCACTGAGCTAGAAGTTCACGGACAGATGAAGCTGATAATCAGGTCGCATATAAACAGCCTGTGCCCGCGGACGGGACTGTCCCGAGACCTGACTTCCGCAGCAGGCCCACATACAGTCCTCGCCTCCCGCGTCCGTGGCCGTGCTCCATCCTCAATGTGAAACCCCTCCGCCTGGCCTCCGGCCCACCAGTATCCTCACCGCCACTCCCTGTGCCACACTCACTCCAGAGAGGCCCTGCGTTGCTCGGGGCCACCAGTGAGGGTTCCCCGGCACTGCCACACTCAGGTGAGTGTCTCAGCCCCAGAGCCTCAGGTTTCCCACGTGAGCAACGAGCCGGTCTAGTCCACTGCAGTGCACAGCTCCATGAGGGGCCTGTAGTACCTTGTGCTGATGCACCAGCAAACCCGGGGCACAAAAGGTCTTCCAGGGGTGCCACCTTGCAGCCTCTATTTCCCACTCCCCACTCAACACCTTCCCTCTTTCTCCAGACATCTGTGACAGCTTCACTCCTCACTGCCCCTCCAGAGGGCCTCCCTGACCACAGGACGCAGTGAGTCCAGAGCGGGTTGAATTTCACTGTGTATGCAGCATTAGCCCCCAGGTTTCCCTTCCTCCTCCCCACTTGAGTGGCTGCTGTTTTCTGTCTCCCTGGGTCCCCACCCCCTTCTCCAGCCTCCTCATCTGGGACCTCACCGGTCACTCTCATGCCAATGATCCTGAATCCACAAGACCCCACTGCTCTCTCCTTTTCCAACATCCGACTGAACCTTTGCACCTGGATGGCCCCTGGGCCTAGGGGCCCTGGCACAAGGCAACCTCACAAATCCAAGAACCTCTCCTCCAGCTCCTGAGGTGGGAGGGAGGACTCCACCACCAACCATGTACCCCCTTTTCCCCCCCTCCCCATCCAGGTGACACAGCCTGGAAGATGTTCTGACATCCATCCTGAACCCCACAAGGTTCCCCTCCCAACCCCAAAGGAGGCGTCCATCATTTGCCTACATGGCGGTTCTCTGCAGGATAAAACAATTCAGGCTTTAGAGTGACCCTAACATGATTCACATCACAGGGTGGTGGTTTGGGGAGCCAGTGAAGCCCAGTAGGTTCTTGGTTCCCTCTATAAAGTGGTAATAAAAATGAACCCAGTCTGGGGCCTCCCTGGTGGTGCAGGGGGTTGAGCGAAGCACTGTGAAGCAACCGCAGCACAGCAGCGCTAGTTCGATCCCCAGCCAGGGAGGGGTCCCTCATGGCGCAGCAGACCTCTCCTGCCTCGCCTGCTGCTCCCCTCAGCAGTGTATTTCGGTTGATCTGCCTGTTGCGCTCCCCACTCTGTCTCTGGTGAATTCTCTAATCCCCAGCGCCTCTGGCCTGTACCCCGCTCTTGTATGCATAAATAAAAAATCTTTAAAGAAAAATGAACCCAGTCTGAAAGCAGCGCATCCTCAGTGCCCAAGGAATGTGGATCACAGGTGACGTCAAACCCAGCCAGATTAAGTCTTGCCCTGCCCCCATTATTGGCCAAACCAGGCGCGGTCCCAGGCCCTGATGCAGCCTCCTCAGGAGGGCCAGGCAGGCAGCGATCCGAGGAAAGGCCTGCAGCTGCCACCTTCCGGCCATTGTCTCCCCCTCCACCAACACCCCCACCCCCACCCCTGCCCTGGCCACCTACCGGGGCGTAGGGGGCTGGGGGCTCAGCCGGTGCTGGCGCCTCCGGTACAAACCCGAAGCAGCCAGCGCCCCCAGACGCGTGGCCATGGCAAAAGCGCCTCTTGTTTTCACGGGGCTCCCGCCTGGAGACGAACACCTGAGCCTCCGAGGGCAAATGTGGCGGGAGTGTCAGGTCTCTGGGCAGCCCCAGATTCGATGGGCGGCCAGCGGGTGAGGGGCGCCTACCCCACGCTCTCTGGACAAGAGCTCACGTTACACACAACACTCTCCAAAGGGCAGCCCAGTCAACTCCCGATAGAAAGGATATTGTTCCGTCCGCGGGGGCAGCAGCGCAGTGCAAGCTGAGGCTGGTGGCGTTGGGTCCAGGCTGGGGAAGCAACTCCCTGGGAAGAGCCCAAACAGTATTGAGCGGCAGTTGCTAGTGACAGAACAGAAAGCCTGGAGGTCTCAGGCTCCCAGGAGTCCCCTCTCTCCCCCACCCCCCATGCCGAGAATGGTGCGGTCAGCTGAGGAGGGCAGTATGGGAAGGAACCAGTTTCAGAGTGCTGGGAAAGTTAAGAAGTTGGTAAGGAAGCACCATACATGCACATCCTGCCTTGTTCTCCTCCCTCCTCCCCAAAGCTGTGGCCACAAAACCACCTGAGAAAAATCCAGATCAGGTCAGCCCCCACCCTGTAGATCAAACCAAGAAACAGTCAAACACCAAAAAGAGGTCCAAGCTGTCAAAATGCAGAGGACAGGCAATCCCCCAGCTTGCCAGAGAAAGCAGAAGTATCAGAATCAGATGGACAACTTCCAGGAAGGCGCCATTTTACCTGCATTTTTACCTAAAGAGGTTGGCAGGGTTACTGTGATCTAAATATAAGCACCTGAGGTCAGTGCTTGAAAAGCGACCAGGTCACTGGTGCCATAGTTGACAATTTAAGAAGGATCCAGAAGACTCACAGAAATCATTAACCCTGATTCTGTTTCCTGGAAATGGTCAGAAAGCATGAGCAGTATCTTCCTCTCGCCTCCAAAATAGAGTTAGTAGCCATCATTCTGGACAGCAGGGCAGTGTTCCACCTACCCCGGGGCAAGGGAAAGCCTTGGAGAAGATCCATGGGCACTCAGATGTCAGGTCCACTCACCCAGGAACACACCTCATCTAGCAAATCACAATGGATTGAAGTACTCATTAACCACCCTAGAGCCTGGCAGACCCCACACACAGGTGACTACAAGCATTGGGTGCAATATAATTTGAAAATGCAGCTCAGTACCAAAAGTACTGTACACTGATCAATTCTGCAAATATTTTTTAAAAGGTGGCCCCAGGGACTAAAGGCCAGAGAGAAGCTAAGGCTGGAGAAGCCCACAAATACAAAGGTCATCTCCCTTGTATCAATATAGTTCGATAAGTGAGTGCTTCAGAAGCTTCTGCAGAAAGTTTTGTGATAGCAGCTTCAAATTAATGCTGTAAGACCTCAGCCCCTGAGCTTCTACTCAGCCTCTTTCATGAGGAATCCTGAATTCTAGAACCTAGAACTCTCACCCATAGTCAGAGTTTAACTTGAGGGGGGAACATTTCTTTGGGGTTCCTCTAATCACAAATGGATCTGAGCAAAATGTTTTGTGCATCATAGTTTGTAGAGGAAATTCAAGTTCAAGATTATGAAGCACTAATCAACTCAACAGATTATTAAAATGGGGGCATCAGAGGCTAGAACCAGAGAGGCTTACAGTCTGATTGAGCCCAAATCTGAAATCTTTGCACAGGCTTATGCACCCCCCTCCATCCTTCTGCAGGGTGAGGGGTCACGCTGCACTCCCCATCCTGCACTCTGGTTCCAGAGGACACATTGCAAAACACAGAAAGAACGATGTCAGTGAAAATGGCAGTAGTCATTTCTGAATGTTTGTTCCTCTATAAAAGTAATGAAAAAAATTATCAAAAATTGTCCAAATCTACTATTTTCAGAACTCTTTAAATTAACCAAATGTTTACAGTAAATCAAGAAGCATTTGGTGAAGAAAATTAGCCGAATCTTGGTAAGAACAGTGAGTTTTATGGTATTTTAACTTATTCTAGTGTCAATCTCTGCTCCTTCACTCTATGGCAGCCTTGAAAAATAACAACTTATACACCCAGTAATGAGTGAATATACAGGGCTACACAACTTGTGCAAATTTTCATTCCAAAGAGGAGTTATTATTTCACTTAATCTTTCCTTAAAGACCCAGTTTAGAAGGTTTGTCTTCATGTGATATCAGCCAGTGCTTAAATTTCTCTCCTGGGGAGTGTTTTTCAAATGTCTTACTATCATAACTGCCTATGTTATCACAGGTGCCACTGGGGCCAGCA
This sequence comes from Galemys pyrenaicus, assembly GCA_019455555.1. Lineage (NCBI taxonomy): Eukaryota > Metazoa > Chordata > Mammalia > Eulipotyphla > Talpidae > Galemys > Galemys pyrenaicus. The sequence continues at coordinate 366,319 of JAGFMF010011748.1, forward strand.
ATGTTAACCAAAAAGCTTAAAAGGCAAAACTGAGGAATGAGATAGACATAGGGACTTTGAAAATAATCAACATATTCCTGGGAATCAAGAAGACCATGCAAATGCCCAGGACTGTGAGCATATTCAGGGAAGAACCTGAGTAGATCCTAAGCTCTCACTTTTGTCTGACCATTATGCCCTATGCAAGCAGGAAGCAAAGGTGAAAACAGAGCTATAAACTGCCTGGTTGAGTGTTGAAGCTGCACCCCAACATGTACAGATTCCTTGGCAAAGACTGGGAGACCTATTGGCTATAGGCATTCAAGGAAATCTCTGTCCAAGCATTAGCTGGCTAACTGAGCAGAAATGTCAGTGGCCAGTGACACAGATCTACAGGCTTTACAGAGTTCACTTAGAAAAGTCACTAAACAGGGCCTCCCTGGTGGCGCAGTGGGTTAAGCAACGCACTATGAGGCAAACCGCAGCCACTGCAGCACGAGTTCGATCCCTGCTGCTGACCAGGGAGGGGACCCACATGGCGTGGCAGACCTCTCCTGCTGTGCCCGCTGCTCCCCTCAGCAGTGTACTTCAGTGGACCTGCTGTTCTGCTCCCCGTTCTCTGTGGTGAATCCTCTCACCGCCCCCCCCACACCTCTGGCCTGTACCCCAGCTCTTGTATGCATAAATAAATAAATCTTTAAAAAAAAAAAAAGAAAGAAAAGTCACTAAACAAAAAATAAGCTGTAACTAAAACAAACCCTGGAAAGTAGGGAGTTACCACATTATATCATTTGGAATGTTCAGTTCTCAGTAACGAAAAATATGACATGCAAAGAAGTAAAAAATGTATGACTCCTTCACACACAAAGAGTAATCAATAAAAATTGTCCCTGAGGAATCCCAGATGTTAAACTCGCTAGACAGACTTCAAATCAGTTCCTTTGAATATTTTCAAAGAAATGAATGAAACCACATTTAAAAACTAAAGAAAAGTATGAGAATATAAATAAAGAGGTAAAAATTATAAAATGGGATTAAACAGAAATTAGGGACTTGAAAAAATAAACTAAACAGAATTCTTCAGGGTAAAATTAAAAGACAATAATTTTAGTCCACAGGAAAAAATAAATACAGTAAAGGTAACTACATACATAAGTATAAAAGACATATAGATGTATTTTTCATTTATGAGTCTTTTTCTCTCTATCTGACTCAGGGACAACTGCCTTATGAAATAATTTAGCACAAAAGAAGGCTCTCACATAGTAAATGAGAAACAAACAAAAACCCTATAAGATATATAGAAAGTAAACAGCCACTGACATTTCTGCTCAGTTAGCCAGCTAATGCTTGGACAGAGATTTCCTTGAATCCTACCTGATCAGCAATTAATGTGAGTGGATTAAACCATTCATTCAAAAGCCAAAGACTGGGGAAAGGATTTTTTTATACTCCAACTATGTTTTCTACAAGAGTTTGTTTTTTTTTTCCAGATTCAAAAATACAAATAGTTTGAAATAAAAAAAATGGAAATGATATATCATGCAAACAACAAATAAAAAAAGAAAATTAGAATGGCTATACTAATATCAGACAAATAAACTTTAAGACAAAAATTGTTATTAGGATCAAAGAAGGACATTTTATAAAAGTATCAAACCTATCAAGTAGAAATAATAATTATAAGCATGATGAACCAAACAATAGAGCCCCTAAAATACCTGAAGAAAAATCGCTAGAATTAAGAAAAAAATAAACAATTCAACAATAATAGTTGCATATTTCAGTACTCTCAATAATAGATGAATCATTAAAGAGAAGTTAAACAATGATATAGAAGGCAAAAGCAACACTCTAAACCAACTAGACCTAAGAGGCACTTACGGAACACACCATCCAACAGGAGCAGAATATACATTCTTCTCAAGTGCACATGGGACAGTTTCTAGGATAGGCCATGGGCTAGGCCACAATAATTAAAAGAATTGAGATCATATAAAAGTAATGAAAGAAAATTGGAAATAAATTATAGAAGGAAATCCAAAAATACATGGGAATTAAACAACACACTTCTAAAGTACCAGTGGGTTAGAGAAGAAAGCACAAGGGAATTTGTAAAATACTTTGAGAAGAATTCAATGACAGCACAACATACCAAAATTTATGGGATGCAGTTCAAGCAGTGCTCAGAGGGAAATTTATAGCAGTAAATGTTTACATTAAAAAAAAAAATCTCAAAGCAATAACCACTGACTTAATAAAATAGAAACAGATGAGCAAACTAACTCAAAGCAAACATTAAAACGGAAAGTGTATAGGCTAGAACAGAAAAAAGTAAAATAGAGATGGGGAAGAAAAGAAACAAATCCAAAAGTTGTCTCAATAATAATACCAAGTTAATAAATAGTTAGCTAGACTAACCAAGAAGGAAAAAGAGAGAACACACCAATTAGAATCAAGAGTGAAAGAAAGCATTACTCTTAAATTAAAAGGATTATAAGGGAATACTATGAACTTTGTGTGTGCCAACAAATTAAATAGCCTAACTAATATAGACAAATTCCTTGAAAGACAAGCTACCAAAACTAACTCAAGAAGAAATAGAAAATCCAAATAGACCAATAACAAGTAAGGAAACCAGGTTAGTAATACAAAACTTCCCACAAAGAAGGTTGGTTACTGTGGATCCCTTGGACCAGATGGTTTTGATGGTAAAATCTACCAAACACTTAATAGAATTTACACCAACTGTGTACAATATCTCCCCAAAAGTCAATCAGGAGGGAACACTTCCCATTTCGTTCTATGCGGTCAGTATTACCTTGATACCAAAACCAGACAAATACACCATAAGAAATATACAGACCAATATCCCTTATGAATGCAGTTGCAAATGTCCTCAATAAAACTGAATCTAACAGCCTATAAGAAGTTTCATACACCATGAGTAAATGGGATGTATATCAAGAACATAAAGTTGGTTTAATATTCAAAAGTCAATGTAATATACATTATCAACAGAATGAAGGGAAAACGATGCATTAACATCTCAATGGATACATAAAATGCCCTTGACAAAATCCAACACACTTTATGATTAGGTTAAAAAAATTCAACAAATAGGAACAGAACTTCAACTTCATTAGAATCCAGAACTAATTGGTTTCTTTTTTTTTTTAATTAATTTATTTATGCATACAAGCACTGGGGTACAGGCCAGAGGTGTGGGGGGGTGAGAGGATTCACCACAGACAGAGCAGGGAGCAGAACAGGCAGACTGACTGAAACACACTGCTGAGGTGAGCAGCGAGCAAGGCAGGAGAGGTCTGCTATGCCATGTGGGTCCCCTCCCTGGCTGGCAGCAGGGATCAAACTCGTGCTGCAGTGGCTGCGGTTTGCTCCATAGTGTGTTGCTTAACCCACTGCACCACCAAGGAGGCCCAGAATCCAGAACTAATTGGTTTCTACTGGTAAAAGACTGGAAGCTGTACCTCTAAAGTCAGAACTAATACAAGGATATCCAATCTTGCCATTTCCTTTCAACATTGTACTAGAGGTTAAAGTGAGGACAATTTGATAAGAAAAGGAAATCTAGAAAAGGCATCAAGATTGGAAAGAAGTAAAAGTATTTGCCCACTATAGACCATCCATTTTCTTATATATGTAGAAAACCCTAAAGAAACTCCCTCCACACACACCCCCAAAAAACTATTATAGCTAACAAATGGATAAAGCAAGTTTGCAGGATTAAAATACAAAAACCTCTAGCAATGAGCAATCTTAAAATGAAATGAATAAACCAACTCCATTTACAATAACATCAAAGAGAATAATCAGTAATAAATTTTACCAAAGAAATGCAAGGTATGTATAGTGAAAACTACAAAACATTTTGAAAGAAATTAAAGACTTAAATAAGTGAAAGAAAGGACATGCCATTTTCATGTATTGAAAAACAAAATTGTTAGCAATATCCTCCCCACCAAATTGACCTATGGTTTTGACACAGCTCCTATAAAAATTCCAACTTCCTTTTTCACAGAAATGGACAAATTGATCCTAAAATTAGTGTGGAAATGCAAGGGGCCCAAAATAACCAAAACAACTTGAAAAAAAATCAAGGTCAGAGTACTCATGTTTTCTTCCTTAATTTCAAAATTTACTATACTTACTAATTTCAAAACTTACTATAGAGTTACAGTAATCAAAATAATAAGGTATTTGGTGCATGGGTAGACATTTACATCAATGGAATAGGATTGAGAGCTCAGAAATAACTCTATATATCCATAGTAAATTGATTTTCAAAAAGACTGCCAGGATGACTCAATGGGGTGAGAGTAATGTTGTCAACATATGCTAGGATGGTTAGCTAGCCACATCACAAGTAATTGCACAGAACAGACAATAATTAATTGATAGGCTGTAGAGAAGTTGGCATCCTCATACATTCCTGAGAGAATGCAGAAGTGTTCAGGCAGTTGGGAAACAGCTTGCTAGTTCTTCAAGAGGTTAAACAGAGGTACCAGTAATTTCACTCCTAGGTGTGTGATCAAAGTCTAGAAAACATCGGAATAGTCACAGCAGCGTTATTCACGAGCCAAAAAGTGAAACAATTCGAATGCCCACAAAAAACACATAAACAAGATTGGCATATCCATATATGGAATGTGATTTGGCCAAAAAAGGGAACAAGCAGAATTCATGCTACAACATGTATGAACCTCGAAAACATGCTACATGAAAGAAGTCAGGCAGAAAGCCCCATAGAGTGTATTCCACGTCTGTGAACGTTCAGACCAGACAAATCCATAGAAACAGAAAGTAAATTAGTGGCTGTCAAAGGGGAGGCGAAACGCGGGTTGACTGCAAATGCTATGGGCTTTCTTTTGGAGATGATGAAAATATTCTGGAGTTCGAGGGAATGGTGCACGACCTGGTGAACGCACTGAAAACCACTGAGCTGTGCACCCTGAAATAGTGACTGTCATGGTATGTGAACTACATCTCTCTTTAAAAGGCACACACATAGGAGAGACGGCAACTGCAGCGCTCCCAGGCTCACTACAAAGACCAGGGCGGCAACAGCAAGTTGGAAAGTGGGGCGGCCTTCTCGGGACTGACCGGTAAGTTCCATGCCCAGGCAGGGGTGACACCACCACAGGCAGGGGTGACACCACCACAGGCAGGGGTGACACCACCACAGGCAGCCTCTCCACCAGAGCCAACTTCTTGGCCACACTGGGCCTCATCGGGAGGCTGAAAACAATTAGGCCGGCTCCCCCAGATGCTCTAGATGGAGGACAGAGTCCAAGCGTTCTGACCCTATAGGAAATTCGATTTGATTTGATTTTTTTTTTAAAGATTTACTTATTTATGCTTACAAGAGCTGGGGTACAGGCCAGAGGTGTGGGGGGTGAGAGGATTCACCACAGAGAGTGGGGAGCAGAACAGGCAGATCAACGGAAGTACACTGCTGAGGGGAGCAGCGGGCACAGCAGGAGAGGTCTGCCACGCCATGTGGGTCCCCTCCCTGGCCAGCAGCAGGGATCGAACTCGTGCTGCAGGGGCTGCGGTTTGCTTCATAGTGCGCTGCTTGACCCGCTGCGCCACCAGGGAGGCCCGGAAATTTGATTTTAAATGATTCTACTTTCTTAGTTTCAAACTCAAGAATCGGGTCCTCCCTGGTGGCCTAGGGTTTAAGTCTCAACACTTACCACCATGATGGCCCTTCAGCGGCATAGCAGCCTGAATTGGATCATCGGCCAGGGAGCAGACCTCTCCAGCCTCGCCCGCTGCTCCCCTCAGCAGTGTATTTCAGTGGCTCTGCCTGTCCTGTTCCCCACTGTCTCTGGTGAGTCCTCTCACCAACCCCCCGACCTATGGCCTATATCCCGATTCTTGTATGCACAAATAAAATAAAAATAAATCTTTAAAAATAATAATGAAATTAATTAATTTTTAAAAACTCAAGCACTGGTATGGATACATATTTGGCTTTACACACATACAGACATATATTCAGTCACGAAGACATTTATCTCATCAGGCCAGTAAACAATCATCATCAGAAATTTATTTTTTTTTAATATTTATGCACAGGCCAGAGGTGTATGTGGGGGGGAGAAGGGGGATGAGAGGATTCACCAGAGACAGAGCCAGGAATAGAACAGGCAGATCAACAGAAACACACTGCTGAGGGGAGCAGTGGGCGAGGCAGGAGAGGTCTGCTGCGCCATGTGGGTCCCCTCTCTGGCCGGCGGCAGGGATCAAACTCGTGCTGCAGTGGCTGCAGTCTGCTTCATAGTGAGTTGCTTAACCCACTGCACCACCAGGGAGGCCCCATCAGAAATTTAGAACTGAATAAATTAAACAAGGACAATTAAGGTGTCTCCTTCCCTCCAACCTGGAAATGAAGGTTCAAGGATGGACTCGCAAGCAGTGGTGGGGGCAGAGAGGCCAGACAGCCCCTGTGCATGCAGAGACTGGCCTGCTCCTCGTGAACAAGTACAGACTAGACTCTATTGGGGAATTTTGTAAACCAGCTAACACCACACTGAAGTGATCTAAGCTGGGGGTAGTTATAGCATGGAGTTGGGCAGGCACAAGTCAGGCCCTCCACCCCCACCCACCAACAACAGAAGCAGAAGGCAGGGAGGAGTTGAGGGGCCAGGGCAGGTGTCCAGACTGGTGCTCTGGGCTCAGGGTTTGGCTGTGCTTCTCAGTCTTGTGCTGTTCCGGGGGCTCTGGCCGCTGTCCTAGCTACACCTCAGCTGCTCCTCTACAAGGGCTACTGGGCACGCTTCTGAGGAAAACGGGGCCTTCCTGGTGGACGTGCAGACCAGAGTCTAGCAGCCCTGCTCTGTTCTGTTCCAGCGTAGGGCCCAGCCTGCGAGCTGGCATGTGGTGGCTTCGGTAGGTGACAGTCACGTGGTGGTGGCATGAACTCTACAGTAGGTCAACCCCTGAGCCCTGTGTCCCAGACTCCAATTAGAGGGGCATCCCTGACAGGCTGGGTTCCTGGGGCAGGAGTACAATGTGCCTGGGCCTTCAAACCCTCCCTGTGGAACAACGGTGATATGGAAGTCCCTTCGGCTGTGACAAAAATCTCAGTGTTTTAGGATCAAGAGTCACGAGCTTCATTCAGGCGCCTCTTCGCGAGCAGACCCTCTCCTCAGGCAGCCACGCCAGTGCTCAAGGCCTTGTTCGCTCTTCTGCCCCAGCTCAGCCCCCTCCTGAGCTTCGGCCCTCATCTCTTATGCCCTCCCAGCATTTCCCTTAGACTGGCTATTGCGCTTCGATGCCTCGCGACCCAAACCAGCTTGGCATCCGCACCCACCCCTGACGCCCAACACTGGGCACCCCCTCATCCTTCCTCTGGCTGCAGTCCTTGTCCATTGCACCTCCCAAAGTCCCTGGGTCCAGCACCTCTTCTCCAGCCCAGCTGAGGAGCGGCTCCCTGCTGCTGGCCTCCTGAGCATTCTCCTCCCCACCCCTCCCTCAGCACCCGCAGGGATGTTTCCAAAGTGCAGGACAATATGGCCAAGTCACGCTGGCCGGGGCTTCCCACTGGCCACCCCGTCTTGCTGCTCCTGCCCTGCGGAGAGCTGGTGCACAGTTGCGGCCCTGCGCATGCATGAGCACCTGGTGAGGAGTTCGTTTCCAAAACCAGTCCCGCTCTGGCAGCAGCATGACGCGAGGTGCCCTGCTATCTGGTGGGGCAGCAGGCGGCGAGGGCACGACTGCAGAAGCACATGAACGCACAATCCCATCACTTCCAGGACGAGAAACCTTGCCCGCCCCAAGGTCAGGGTGGCGGCCTATGCCCACTCTTGGCGGGCACAGCTCCCGCTGTGGGTGTCAGCACCCACCGACACTACGACACTACGTGCGGTTGTAGCCTCAAAGCAGGGGAAGCAGAGCTCACAGGCCGTCCAGCTGACACACAGGGAAGCAGGGAAGTAAATCCATCAACCTGTTTCCAAGCGCACCTCTGAGAGTGGCACTGCCAAGGTCGGGTGCCCTGAGGGCCAGCCCACCACCTGCACATGCTCAGACGAGGGCCACCCCCGGGCCCCACAGCTGCTGCACACTCCTGGCTGCTGCCCTCAATTTTCAATGCCCCTTTTCCCAGCAAAGCCACAGGGTGTCCTTGGCTTATGGGCCGCAGCCCAGGGGATCCTGAAGAAGGGCATCCTGCTGCTGGGCGTGGCTGCAGGGGGCCCCCCAGAGGCCTCCGAGGCCAGCCCCTCCCACCCAGCACTGAGTCATGCGTTTGCACCCAGCCAGTTCCAGAGACGGCTCAGAGGCCAGCACTGACCAGACCTGACCAGCATGCGACGGGCCTCAAGAGTGACTCAGCCTGTGGGGCCTCAGTTACCTCGTCTCCAAAAACGGCAGCACGGGGCTGAGAGCAGAGGCCAGAGCAGAATTGGGGGGGGGGGCTCCTGCCTCACCCCGTGCAGCTGGGGCGCCGCCACGACGACCGACCGCACCCACACGGACCCTTCACTCAGCACTTGCCTTGCAGAAGAGGAAAAAGGCCCGGCGGCGTGAGACCTCCAGGACCCAGGCGGGGAGCTGGAACTGGCTGCTTCCCCCTCTGCTGGCAGTGACCTTAGGGAAGTCCCCTGTCCCCTGCCCCCTTGGGGCCCACTTTCCCACTAGTGAGAAGATGCTTGTCCCACCTTGTAGGAGTGTCACCTGCCCCTGCTGCCCCAGGCCATCAGCAGGAAGAGGAAGGGGCACCCCACTCTTTAATTAAGGCATAATTAACATATGACCTCCCATTAGTTTCAGGCATAGAAAATAAGGATTCAGCATTTGTATGTCCCATGAAACGAGCACAACGAGGTCAATGTCCGTCACCACGCAATTACAGCTTTTTACTTGTGCTAAAGACAAGACGTTTCGCGTATTTCCCGACTTTCAGACACGCAAAGCAGCGCTAGCAAAGCCCGTGACCCCCTCGACCGCCCTCCGTGGGCTGCCGTACCCCACGCCAAGTTCGGACCTTCGACTCCCTCGGCCCGCTGCGGGGCGCTCGGACCCCGCAGCCTCCCAGTCCCGACGGGAGCTGCTCCGGGGGGGGGGGGGGGCCGGGGCGGGNCCGGGGGGGGGGGGGGCCAGGGCAGGCGGACCCCGGTAACCCACAGCTAGCCCACTCCTGCCGGCGCGGACGAGGGTCGGTCCCCAGCCCCACCCCGAGGCGCTGGAGGCTGGGGGTCTGTTACCTTCCGGTCATGGTGGCTGCGAGCCGAGCTGGGTCCCTCCCGAGTCCCTCCGCAGCCGCCGCCAGCCGGGCCGCCGGCAGGTCCTGGGCGCAGCGGGGAGACGCCCAAAAAAGGCCAAAAGCGGCTCCACCCGCGCCCAGCCCAGCAGGCGACGGAAGGGGGGTAGATGGGCGAGGGGTCCGCCCGCCCCTTGATGCTGGAGCCGAGCGGGGCTGGGTTCAAGGCGGGGCGGGGGACCGCTGGACGCGTCGGGGCAGCGGGCTGAGGACTGGACAGCTCCGGGACCCCCGGGCCGGCCCGCGGGGCGCGGGTCACGTCCTCTCCACCCGGGCTCCGCTCGCCCTCCACCTCCCCGGATTCCGGGCATAGTTTTCCTTTTAAAGGGAGTGAAGTTGTAATCAACACGAACGAGCCCCTGGCCCTGCCGGGATGCCCCGCCCGCGCTCCCCCTGCGCTGTCCGTGCGCGCTGGAAGGCAGACGCCGAAGAGGGAGGCGAGCGAGCTATGCCGGCCGCTCCCCAGTTTCCACACCCCAGTTTCCACAGTCGCTCCAGCAGCAGAGGTGGCGTCTTGGCGCTTTCTTCCCAGACAGAGTTCTCTGGGCTCCGTCCGACCCCTTTCTGGGACACTGGGAGCCTTGGTTCGCGCACTCCCGCCTCCAGCGAAGGCCACGGCTGAGAGGTGCGTCCTGAGTCCTGAGCCTGGTTCTGGAAATGTAAACGATTCCCAGGCACTTAGTGGTGCAAGACCAGCGCAGTTCCTGGGGAGGAGAGCTGTTGATGAGCCACTCACGCTCGGTGATGTGAAAATCTACCCTGAGAAAAATATCAAACAAACAAGCAAAACAAAAGTCGCTCTACCTACAGGCAGATATTTGTAGCAGGGTAGAGGAGCGTAGCTCCCAGGTGGAAAGTCACCCAAACGTCGCCCCTTGGGCCCTGGGCAGGGCGGTGGAAACATCGACCCCACTGAACCTCCGACTGTCATAGTCCTGGCAACAGATAAAGACTATGTGGAAATGAGGGTGCAGAGTAACAGCCCTCAATAAAATGAACGATGGAGTACAGAAAGATGAGTGACATCTGCAGAAGTAAGCTGGGAAAAGGGATCCCAAAACTAGAGCAACTGGCAGATGTTGGGTCTGCAGCCAGTTCTGTTTAACTGCAATTGGATGGTTAATGAGCCATAAAGATAGATGATGTCTTGGTTCAGCCGCCTTTTTAGGGAGAAGCGCTTTGTACAACTGCCTGTGCAGAAGAGTGGATGTAGTGGGGGCTGAGCACCAGAAACTGTCAGTTAATTAAGTATTGGGGTTCCGGGACCTCCCTGGTGGCGCAAGGGGTTAAGCACTGCACTATGAAACAGCAAAAACAGCCACTGCAGCACGAGTTAGAGTTCCATCCCTGCCTCTGGCCAGGGAGGGGACCCACATGGCGCAGCAGACCTCTCCTGCCTCGCCTGCTGCTCCCCTCAGCAGTGTGTTTCAGTCAGTCTGCCTGTTCTGCTCCCCACTCTGTCTCTGGTGAATGCTCTCACCCCCCCCCACACCTGCATAAATAAATCTTTAATGCATAAATAAATGCATAAATAAATCTTTTTTTAAAAACTGATGGAATAGACAGTTAGGATTTTTGCCTTCCACTATATATGAATTTCACGTCAAAAGAAGACTAAAGAGTAGTCAGTAGTGTGCACAATGAGGCATTTAGATAGAAAAATATGGATGCCGTGGCTGGCTTTGAAATGCATTTTTTAAAATGAAGATAGAAATGGGGACCACAATTGATGTCGAATATATATAAATAAAGGGAAAAATAAAGTTCTAATTCCAAAAAAAATAGATCAAGATGGGCTGATGGGAAGGGATGGAGATGAACAAATAGGTTAAGTGGGCACCACACAGGATCAGTAGGAGAATCGAGGTGATGGCATCGGGGTGTTCAGGATGAAACTCTCTACACACCGAAGGCTGGCTGCGTATTTGGCAGGGGTGGCTGAGACAGTGGCTGACAGCAGCTGACAGCAGCTCTGCTCGCTGTCCTGGACCTCGGCCTGTGGTGGGACAGGGGAGCAGATCCAGTGGGGACTGACACAGCCCAGGAGTCCATACCCCTCCCGCGGGAGCTGGCCAGCAGGAGTGGGCAGCACAGGCTCAGAGCCCAGAGGAGCCCGGGCTCTGGCTACAGACTGGGTGCAGGTAGAATGTTCTACCTTGGGGCCCAGCGGGTCACAGATGTGTCTATGCCCACCCAGGGGCCCTGCCGAGATGGTGGTCAAGGGAAGCAGCAAAGCCAGGGGTGGAGGAGAGTGGTGAGGCATCGGAGAAGCCCGAGGGCACAACTGCTCCACTGTGCAGGCCACTTTGGGGCAAAGGGCAGGGATGGCTTGGCGTCAGGAAGAGGCCCTTGGGAATGAAGGAATCCGAGTCCAGCAGAAGGGGACCTGGCAGCCTCCTGTCAGGAGCACCCCCTCACTGTGGCCCTGCAGAAGACAGGCATGGCATTCCTGGAGTGGGGCACACACAGGACCCCAGAAGGACAATGGAGGTGACAGAGAATGGAGGCAGAGAAGGTTAAGTCTTGCTGGAAGAGAAGCAGAGAAGTGGACAGTAGCACAAGAGAAAGGAAGGGAAGGTACCCGGGCTGCTCCAAGGGGAGGAGCTGGTGGCTCCAGAGACTTAATGTGGAGATTCCAGAGGTCGAGACTGGGCCATGAAGTGTACTGTGAACCAGGTTTCCAAGGGCTGACAGGGGAGCTGTCCTATATCAGGGAATGGGAGTTCGGGGTCTCCCTAGGCACACACCCTGCTACCCTGAGGAGTTAGAGAAGCTGTGAGCACTCCCTCGCAGGGGTTTCCAGCACTGTCACTCCCAACTCCAGCTGACAGCCATGACTGAGCCAACCCAGCCTCCAGGGGTCCTATGGGCAAGGGTGGGGAGTCATGGGAGTAAAGGGGGGTGGGTGTCCGTTGACAACACAGCCTGATCAGTAGCCTGAGGACAGAAGAACCCAGGGTCTCAAGAGACTTCCCCCAATATCTAGAGCAAAGGTCTTTTACACTCCCACATACTCCTGCTACCTCGGGGCATAGAAAAGGCCTTGAGGCGCTGAGGGTCTCCCCCCAGGACTGCACTCAGGCAGGAACCTCCTAGCAGGCAGGCAGGTGTCGTGCTGTATACTGGCCAGGGAGGTGAGGGCAACCCTATGGCTGTTCTGCCCAGAGGGCCTCCTCCTCCCAAGCCCACATCACCTCACCCCACTTCAGGCCTTTCCCTCTCAGAATGTTCGAGATAACAAACACCAAGTTATGGTGATGCAGTAACACAGAACTTGAACTAGCCAACCGCTTTATCTGAGGCAGCCGCCAGAAGTGGCCTGTGAGCCCCCCTGGGAATGGAGCTGGGGGGAGGGCTGCTGGTAAGCTCTCCCTTCTCCTGCAGCCTCTCCCTGTCCCCAACCCGTCTTCAGAACAGCCATCTATTCTCATACAGTTTGACCAACACAAAGTGATCTTCTTTCAGAACCAGGAAGAACTCAGTGAAAGAAGCTGGTTGAATCATAATCCACTAATTCTTTTAACAATTGTAGAACAAGGGACCAAAGTCCCAGAAATCTTTTTGAGCCTAAGAGGCCACGGAACCCTTGCCAAGACTCTGCTTTCCTCAGAGAGAGCAGGGCCGAGCACTCCCTACCCGACATTCTGCTTCCCCTTCAGGAAGGCTGCACTCTTCACTTGGCTCTGGGGCAGACTTGATGCAACTCACGGGCTGGGGAGAGCAGACCAGAGCAGCGTCTAGCAGGCTGTCAGGAACCCCACATGCCACCGCAGGCCTCATCACCCAGGAGGGCGCTGTGTGTGGTGACCCCGGCTCTTCACCACCACCCCAGCCTCTGGGCTTCTCAGCACCCCTCCCACAAGCCACTCCTTTGCCATCAGGGACACCACCCACTGCCTTCCCATGAGAGCACCCAGCCTCTGTCCAGAATAAAGGCCAGCTGCCCCCTCCAGCTCACCCTGGGGAGACCCAGTCTCGTCCCCATGCCACCTGACTCAAGGTGTGAGTCTAAACCGAGGGCGTGTCACCCTGGGATGCCCCCCCACCCCAAACTTAGCAACATTACCCTGACCTCTAAGAGCATCAAGGGCATGGCGGGGAGAACCAGGGACAGAGCCCTGGCATCTTGAGGGAAAGGCCCCTCTCAGGGCACAGCTCAGGGTCTCTACCTTGGTGGCTGGGTGGGTCGCCTCCGTCTGCTGCTTCCTTCCCTAAGCGCTGCCAGTAGCTTCTCTGAGGAAAGTGGGCGCTGTCTGCCTGGGGGGCACGGCCACTTGAGGAGGACTAGGTCAGCAACCTGGGGTAGCAGCCATTCCAGGCCCACCTCTCCCTGGGCTGGAGTGGAGGGTGGGCCGGAGGCACCTTGGGGTCGGAAGGGATGGAGGAAGCTGAGGAAGGAAAGGCTGGCCTCCCCGGAGACAGGCCTCCTGTCCCCTGCAGCCCCAGGAGCCAGGACTGCAAAACAAAAGGAACCTCAGCTGCCCTCCGGGGCCAGAGGGGCAGCTGCTAAAATGAGCATTTAGCAACTGCCTGAGTTCCTGGAACAGGGCCGTCTGGTATTTACAGCAGGCACACTTGCTGAAACCCAGCCCACACAGCGCAGGGGAAACCTGCTGTTGGAATAACCCAAGAACAGTTACTGACACCGTTTTGCCGATGACTGTTTTCCCTGAGAGCAGGAAAATGTCAGGATTATTTATATGTAACAGCCTTTAATAAATTAGTTCATAGGGACCTCCCCGATGGTGCAATGGGTTAAGCAGCGCACTATGAAGCAAACCGCAGCCACTGCAGCACGAGTTCGATCCCTGCTGCTGGCCAGGGAGGGGACCCACATGCCCAGCAGACCTCTCCTGCCTCGCCCGCTGCTCCCCTCAGCAGTGTACTTCCGTTGATCTGCCTGCTCTGCTCCCCACTCTGTCTCCAAGTGAATGATCCTCTCACCCCCTGAACCTTTGATCTGTACCCCAGTGCCTGTATACATACATAAATAAATCTTTAAAAATAAATAAATTAATTAGTTCATAACCTTTGGCTCTAAAAATGTCATTGCTTTGGGAAATGCCCAGAAGTAGTAAGAAAAATTGCCTTGCTTTCCACCACCAAAGGGGGATCCTGACACGTCCAGTCTTACCTGTCCGCAGTCAGCGCGTCCGGAGGGGCATCATCTCACGTGTGCAGTTTCATGTTCTGTGCTTCCCAGGGCAGGGCGGTCCCGGAGAGCAAGGACGGGGTCAAGGCAGCAGAGCTCAGGCCTCATACCTGCCCCACAGAAAGGTGGGCCCCGGGCAGCCTTCGTGTGCTCTGTGTACAAGGAAGGTTTTTATGCCCAACTCTTATGAGGTTAACTGCTTTCTGTTTTTCAATCCAATTTTACACCCTCAGTGGCTAGAACGGCTTACTTTACGTAACCGGGTACCCAGCAGAGGGCTGGCTGGAAATAGCAGGCCCCTGAGCACTGCTGTACGGTATTCCCATGGTGTTGCGAATAACCTGCCTTGGCGTTATAAACATGCTACGCCCCAGAATGTAAACTCCCTGAGAACAGACACTTGCCTTGTTCCCGGCTCCACCCCTGGACCAAGAACAGGGCTCTTCTCAGAGAGGTTGTTCAGCAGGTATTTAGTGTGGGGTTTGATGGTTTGTTTTATTTTTTTTTCTGAGAATGAAAAAATTTTATTTTTTAAGAAAGGAGATTTATTTCTCTTTTTTCCTAGTATAATCACTTTTTTAGTTTTTATTTATTTTCTTACATCGTTGTTCAGTTTGAACAGTAATCGGTTCAGCAGATATTTGAATGCGTGTGGCTGTGAACATTCCTGCCAGGTTTCCACGGGGCCAGCTGCCTGAGTGCGGCCTGCCTCTTGCTCCCGCTGCTGCAGCAGGCACGGGTGCCATCCTGCACACCCACTCCCGAAAAGAACTGAATTTCCATAAATAAAAAAGTTGTTTTACACCTATGGAATCTATGATTTGAAGAAAGCTTGAAAATATATTCCTTTGAAATGGAATCTGTTTTAAAGCCAATTGGTCCTCAGACTTGTCTTAGGTATTCCAGACTTTTATAACTGAACCTCATCTGAGATTTGTCCCAGGAAAGGCAGGTCTGGGGTTCCCCCGAAACCACTGATATTGCTCCATTAAATGTGTATGTGCAAAGGCTGAGCAGAGGGTCCTCAGTCTACTAGAAATGGAACTACCACATGATCCAGCAATCCCGCTCCTAGGAATCTACCCAAAGGACACAAAAACACTGATCCAAAAGAGCACCTGTACTCCTATGTTCACTGCAGCACTATTTGTAATTGGTAAGACCTGGAAACAACCCAAAAGCCCAAAAGTAGATGACTGGATCAAGAAGATGTGGTCCATATACACGATGGAATATTATTCAGCAATCAGAAATGAGAAACTAGGGGCATTTATAGAAA